>CM051710.1:10974085-11525058 GCA_028022725.1 Lycodopsis pacificus | reverse complement strand
TTGTTTTTTAAGTTCGCTGGGAATAGCATCAAAGAGACAGGGAGGATGAGGAAAGGATCGGAGAGGAGAGACGTTGTTAGCTGAGTGCACTCGAAGGAGGAGAGGACTATTTTAAATGCGGATTAGTGCTCGTATCGCCGTCATCAGACAGTGATACGGAGCGTTGATAGACTGCCTGTCTTTGATGCCTTCTGAGGCACGGGGGGGGGGGGGGGGGGGGGGGGGCCTTATCCCTTTCGCCTATCTCCTGTAACACACATACGCTGCTCCTTTTAGAACTGCTGAGATGTGGAAGATTGGATTGTGTGCGACTCTTTTTCTTTTATAGTACATCAGACAAAAGTCAACGTAAAAGTCTGAATGGGCACGTGCCCGCATGCGAACGTGCTTCCTTGAAACATCACACATAAATTCAAGGTATTGCATCACTTCAGTTACGTCGGCTGAAAAAAGGCATTGCCTTTCCAATCCCCCCCCCCCCCCCCCCCGGTCCGCTCAAATGCTATTCAATTTTTGTTATGTTTTCCACTTTGGCCCCCTGGTGAAAATAACACATGGGGATTGTCTGGGCCTGAGCCAAACACACATAAATTTCAATATTAATTTGGTCGGCACCTCAGCAGCCCTCGCCAGCGTCCTAATCTCCCGCCGCATATCTTCATTATCTGAAAGTGTGCTTTCATCTTAATTCCATTTTCATCCATCAAACGTCGGCGAAGGTTTGACCTAGCGTGATCTCGACAGAGATAGCGAGGTAGGGGAGGGTGAGCGGGCGGGGAGTGACAGAGAGACTGGAGATAGGGGGAGCGAGGGGGGGGGTGGGGGGGGGGAGATAAGGGGCCGAGTTGCGGTGATGAACGAGGATGGAGGGACGGGGAACATGACTGGAAGGAATGCACGGGAGTGGGACGAGGGGGGGGGGCAAGTTTCGAGGGCCTGTTAAATGTGCGGGTATGTGTGAGGCCGTTCCATTGCACATAATCCTCATGTTGCAGCACGATAGCGACTGCACACATCTCTCTCAATTCCTTTTCTCTCCTGCTGCTCTCTACTCATCCCCTTTCCTCACTCGCCTTGGGCTTTCTTCCAATCCTCCTTCATCCTCTCCCTTTCTCACCGTCAGTGTATTTACCCCCGACATTAGGGCTTTAATTGCTCGTTTGTAATAATTGTTTTCATAATTGCTCGGATCGTGATTGTCTTATGCTTCTGTTGTCGGGAACAGGTGGTGGATGGGACCTTTTGGGGGGGGGAAGTGTGTGTCAGAGATATGATCAGGAGTACAAGTTGGCAAAGACGCGACACCTGGTGGTTTTATGTGCTGATGGAATGAGGGGAGTGTGGGAAAAACGCACACAAGGACACACGCTCCTTATCCGCCTTGAATGATACATGCCTGCATGATCAAACCCAAATAGAACGCCTCATTAGCGGATAAGCTGGATATGCTCGCCAACCTCCCCCAATCTATCTCTCTCCTCTCTCTTTTGCCTGTTTGGATGGCGGCCCTGATCTCCTAAATGCAGGTTATCTGTCATCAGTGACTCAGGTAAATAAAGAATCGTTTATCTTTCTCTGTCTCTTCCTCCCTCCCTTATCTCAGTCTTTTTTCTTTCTTTATCCTTCTCGCCACAAATCTGTCCATCCCTGTAGATCCTATCACCGCCTCTTTTCTTCTCTCTCTCTCTCTTCTCTGCGTTGACATTCATTTATTTCGATATAGCATTTGAAGGCTTCTAAATCTCCCATCTGTGCTTGCGCGGGACAGGTAGCAAAACGAGCGCGCTGACGTTTCTCATACATCCGTGGCAGCGAGTGCTCAGCTCTGGCATTTGGCCGCTTTGGCTTCGTTGATGCCGTGTCATGTTTTTCTGCTGACACCCAGACCCGTGTCACAACAAGCTAGCGTTAGCGCCAGTCGGGCCCCGAGCCCGTCACAAACTGACAGTAGTAGGCCGTTGGTCAGATGCAGCGCTGCCACAGCTGTGATGGATCCCCACATGATTCACCTAGACCCCCCCCACCCCCCACAACCTCCCATGCCATGCCAGAACTTAAGCGGATGGCAGGTTGACATGTGAAATGACATGACAATGCCAAAGACTTGACACACACACACACACACACACACACACACACTTTCACTCAGATAGACTACAGGCACGTGCACGGGAGCGATTTTCTCTCGCACACATGTGCGGCATTCAGGTGTCGCCGCGTAAACAAGGGCTGAATTGGACAAAAGTAGGAAAGGCGATCTCAAGACTTTGCAGGCAGACTCTATGTAAGCAACACCACGGCCAGGGATTGGGTTGGCACTCATTCCCAGCGTCTGCCAGCGCCTGTGTCGGCAGCACTGGCTCTAACATGGCGACACAGGAGAAGGCCCCATCCATTCATAATGAGAGGATGTAACATAATTCGCGACTGACGGACGCGGATGTGGAAAGTACCACAGCATGAACGCCAATACGTTAGCTATTTGGTCGACGATGACAAGCCTCCCTTCATGAATTATGAAGCCTTCATGTATCATTTTTTTGAATGTCCTTTTTACATCATGCCATCAGCGACATGACTCTGGGTTTGGTGGGATGTTGTTTCCTGCAGCCCAGCGGAAAAGCAGCAGAACCCCACAAAAGGGTGTTGTTTGTCACTTTGAAGCTAATCCACTGCCACTCAACATCCTCCGGCCCATCTCCACCCCAGCAACCAAAAAAAAAGTTAAAAAAAACACGTCTCCTTTGCCATTCAGAGCAGGTCAGGGGTTGGGCTAAGCTTCTGAAGATCTTCAAACGCATCCCCCCTGAATAGTATCTCTGTTACACCAATGGCCTAATCCGCCACTTGAAGAGCAATTAAAAGTTTAGCCCGGACTTTAAAAAAAAGTAACCATGTGGTTTTTTTTTCTTCTTCTCTCCATTTCTTTTTCTCTCTGCTGGTCGGTCTCTCCGGCTGTACACACGGTGTGCATGCTAATAGTAGTGCTAGCTGTGGCAGTCGTCCAAAAGCATTCCAAACACACTGGGAAAAGAAACGACTAGAAGGGGATGTGGATGAAGGAAGAAAACTAAGCTTGGGATGAAAGGATCCCCCATTCTGTCATTTCCTTATCATATATTTCCCTTTTTTCTACCTTCTTCGAGTCGCTCCGACTTTAGCATCTCCCCCCCACCCCCCACTTCCCTTTTCTCAATCCAAAGTGGTACCCAAGGCACAATCTCTGCGACTAAGAATTTATCCCTCCAGAGTTCTTTTCGAGGACATTTTATGCCTAGCAACAACTTTTCATGGCACAGCGCCAAACATGCAACAGTCGGAAGCATCAGGGAGTTCATGTTTTTGGGTGCCCTGCAGTCTGTTTGTATTTATTGAATAGCCTTCTCTTACTGGAGCACATGTAGTTATACGGATATTTCTTCTGCCAAAGACTGCAATAAAGGGTCAGTAAAGAGAACGCCAGTGGACCAGCGCTAGGTGTGCGGTCAGATCATAAAACGACCACATGTTAAAAAAAAAACACACTCACACTTTCAAAGATCGACAAGAGAGTGCTAATAGCATCATCAACTCTTAACGAGGCTGTGCGCTGTGTTGCCCCATATGTCTGCACCACCTGTAATAAAGGTATTTTTAAAGCTGTATAAAACATTTTATTATCAGGCTTTGGACCCGTGTGGATTGTATGACCTCACATATCCCTGACATGATTTTAAATGAAATATTGGCGTTTTAATCCATCGTTGTACTTTCTTATTATGTTCCAATCCTTTATTGTGGGCAAAGTTAAGGTGAGGAACCGGCAGCTGGATGCCCTTGGGGGGGGAACACTTGTCACATCTTTGTTGGCAAAATCTGACGATGAACTTGCAAGAGCCTCTTTTACCTCGGTTTTGTTTTTCTGAGTGTTGGGTGTTCTTTGGAAATGTCACCCCCCGGTTTCTCCCCTTCATCCTGAGTGACCCTGGGAGGAATGCGTGCAGGAGGAGCGAAGCTTGAAGAAGATGGGGGGGGGGGGGGGGGACATGAAGAAGTGAAGAGGAGCAGTGGAGCTCAGCCAGGCTAGAACATGCAACCCGAGACTGTGCAGGCGGTTGCACTAACAAAGCCGCAGCCAACGACTCCAGCCAGCATTCCCACAAGTTACTCGGCCCTGACACAAACCCTTTTTTTTTGGAAATTCCCCTCGTCACAAATACACCTGAGAGACCATCCCCCCATCCGGCCTCTTGTTTTTTGACAAGTGATGCCAGACAGCAGCGTTCTGTGCTTAGCTTAGCATAGTAATTGATTGCAACAGTGCAGCACCCAAACAGAACCTGAATCCACCCTGATCAGATTCCAGATTGATTTCCAGTCAGACATTCACCTTGAGGGCATTTGTCCCATTTATAGCTTGAGCCTCAGTGTATCTCATGATCTTTTTTAATTCCCCACTACTGGAATCGCAGCTAGCCTCACCAGCATTTTTTAGCTTCGCAAAACAAGCAGCCGCGATTCAGTCGAGGTCATTTTCAGATTCCAGCAAGTATGTTGTTTGGCGTGCCGTGGCTATTTGGCACTTTCTGCGCGTCTCAGGTGGCTGATTGCAGGTCGCTGTCTGGTTGCCCATTAAAAATGAAACATGGCTTCTTAATTACATACTGGCACTTTTGGCAATCATGGCCATACTCATGTGTCACTCCCTTCTCTCACTCTCTCCGAGTCCCCCCCCCCCCTGTTTTACTGGCCTCTTTATCAGTCTCTCCATCTCACCGCTCTCCTCTCTGTATCCCTCCATCTCTCTCGGTTGACTGCAGTAAGACACTAGCCCTGCAGTTTATGTTTGCTCCCCTTGCCCCAAGTCCTGCCTAGCCACAATTACTTCCTGTGGTTCACGGTAGTGGGTCACTGCCCTCCGCCAACGGTATTCACAGCTGAAATTACACACCCTGTGTTTTCCAAAGCAGACCCACCTACATCGTTCTATTATCCTACGCTCCACCCAGAGGGTCTGGTGAAGGTGGGCTTAATTATAAACCCAGACATCCAGAGAGATCGGGTTCAAAAGGCTTCCTCAGTGGACGAGGACTGGCAGTAGAGCAAGAACACAGTCACCATTGTGTGGACTTGTGTCCAGGTACTCTATCACATGGGCATGAATGAGTGACATTGGAGGATTTGATTGGAGGTTTGATCATGAGAACTCTTTACAAAATACTTGACTAAACCTACTGCATAGTCTTAAGTAACGTGCCTTTACTGTGTTCTCAACTTGCTGTGAACGAGTCTGAGGTTTCGTGCAAAGGACGAATGCTCTACTGAACAATGTGTTACCAAGTCAAGGTTTGCTAGGAGATAAAATAAGTACTACAGCTCAAACAGAGTGCTGCTGACGGCGGTTCCACCTTCAGTTCGGAAGGCGGTGGGGGGGGGGGAGGAAATGAAAATCAAATCCAAGAGGTCACACATTATTGACACGGTCCTGTTTTTATTGGCTCCAGCTTCGCTAGAGTCAGGCAGCCCATGTGTTTTCCCTTTAGCGTCCAGGAAACAGGCCGAGCCCAGCTTTCGGCCAGAGCTCCCAGTAGACCTGTGGGCTTGTTTGCATTGTTCATTTTTTGGGATGACGGATTTGCTCAATCACCCGTGGCTGTCACAGCTGGCTTTAAATCACAGGCGCACCATAAAGAGGCCGGAAAGAGGTCCCGGCATCTGGTACAGATAAAGCAAACTAGTGCTAACTTGTAATTAAAGCCATACATTGAAAGCTTGGCCACTCCGTGGGGAGGACACATCATGGGGTTTAGCTACTTTATACATGGATATGTGTGTAAGTGATGAGATATTATTTTTTGATTTTGTATCTTCTTTAAAAAGACACATCAGTCAAAAGACAGCATTGGCTAAAATAAACGGGACTTGGCCATGACATTTCAGTGTGTCTGTGTATGTGGGAAAGCACTGCTGGATTAATTGGCAGCTGAGTGGACCATGAGGTCAGGGTAGGAGGTAGAGGGGCATGTAGTCAGTCAGGCTTGACGAACTCACCGGGTCTGACCAGTATGTGGTGAGAGGGGGTCAGCAGGAACAGACCGCGAGGGGAACCCTTTTACCTCAACAATGTAAAATCCCCCTCACCATCGCTCACGCATTAAAGCATCTTCGGGGTCAGCAAAAAAAACCCAGCCGTCAACCCGAACATAGTGTGAGTGCACAGCAGATTATTATCATTATTAAGTCACATGACGAGTCACCTATGAATACTGGATTTGACAACCAGAAAGCCATATGTGATTTCACACGGCACGTTGGACAATTCACTTTCTCTTCCCCGGCTACTTCTGAGACACACGCCTAGACATGAGCACACACACACACACACATATAGGGGAAGAAATGACTACGAAATAATCACTTTTTTACTTTATTCATTTATTTAAAAGAGACAGAATGAAGGGAGCGAAGGTCGGCGTGCAGACGGTGGTTGCTGCAGATTCTAATCCAGAGCCTCCGGCGATCTCTGCGTGAACTCCATTTTCTGGTCTGCAAACAAATTAGGTTTTTTTTCCCTCTCTCTCTCTCTCTCTTCTATCTTACTCTCCCCTCCAGTGAAAACAAGGGAAATTCAGGTGAATACAATCTATTTGTTCATTTCACTTTTTTTCCCACCCCTTCCCTGTCACCTTCTTTTCTCTCTCCCAAACTCAATTTCCCGTCGGTGCGCGCCTGCTCGAGTGTTTCTTTTCTTTGCGACGGTCTCGCCAGCAATTCATTAGGCAACAGTCGTTTAATTTGTATCATTAGAAAAAAAGCGTGTTTCCCAAGGAGTATGGCACTCCAATAAATCTGATCCATACAAAGTACTCCCCCCCCCCCCCCCCCCCCGACCACACACAAGCCGTTGTATTTATTAACACACACCTCACACCAAACAAGTGTTTCGGAGAAATAGTGTGAAAAACAAACAAACAAACAAAACCTGATAAAACATTGTTTAATATCTTAGCGTACTTTCAAGTGTTATTACACTTATAGAGAGCAGTTCTCCTTCTGGGCCCCGATTTTAATTATGCAACAAATGTTTGACTCTCCAAGTGAAATTTGCATGAATATTTATACCAATTCATTTGTTGAGTGTTGATTGTAATTACATGGAAACATGATTTATTGCCAAGATTGCTTTGCGAGCCAGCCAGCCAGAGAAAACACGGGTGGATATATATATTTATATAAAATAAAATGCAAATATATGAATAAATGCAACTTTACGAACAGGCACACGGAGCTAAAGGGGGCCCGTTGTGTCCCCAGTGGCTTGTGGGATAATTTCATTTTCAAAAAGACAATCTTTCACAGTATGTGCCTGGCAGAAACTCAGAGGTGCTTCCAGTAAGTGTCTCAGGATGACAAAATAACAAAGAGGTTCACCTTCCTGTTGTGACCTGTATACACTCGCTGAGATTGTCCCTTATATCCGCGTGCACACGAGTGCCGTCACTTCATTTGTCTTTTTTTCCAAAGATACAGACACGCGTTCACGCATACCAAATATCCGTCGGCGCGATAAGAGCTTGACGTGATGTTTTTTGGCGTCCGCCTCTCAGATAAAAAATGATCCAAAAAACGGGGAGTGGGTAGATGTAGAAAATGAAAGACGCGGTTACCGACCGCATGGCGGCCGATAGCAGCTTTCATTTCATCAGGTGAGACAATCGGGGGGGGGGAACAAATGGAAGGAGATGGAGGGAGAAAGAGGAAATATTTGAGCAATGGGCCTCTGTCTCGTTTCATATTCTCGTGACGGAATGAAGAGACAAGGAAGACATAGGGAGGAGGGGAAAGCAGAAGAGCGGAAGAACAAGGGATGAGGTCCAGCAAGGGGCTGGAGGAGAAGATCAGCTCCGACTGTGTTTGTAACTAATTAATGAATAGCGTCAGCCATTTGTTATGCCATTCATTCTGGTAATGACCAAGCCGGATCTTTCACTCCTAGTCTCATGTTCCCTTTCCCCTCTTTCACCCCCCCCCCCCCCACACACCTCTGCCATTACTTTTGTACAACGCTCAGACAGGGATTGAGAGCTGTAGAGGGGAGGGGAGGGTAACGGGCTGAGACGGTGAGCAGGAGGCCTCCGCTTTAACGACATGCTCCGTTACTGCTTAACTCGGGACACTGTTCAATAATTAGCAGGCTACACTCATTGGCAGTGGGAACCCCCGCAGCTCATCCAGCACAAAGCTGTCGCGCGTGCACGTCTTGTAGTTGTCCCCGTTTGCCTGCACTGGCCTTTGTGCGAGTCGAAATCAGACCTCCCGCAGCGCCGGACGCTCGTTCACCTTGTCCTCTTTTTTTTTTTTTTAGTGGCCCAAATAAACAAGTGAATCAGGCCGGTAAATTCCTCCCCTCCTGGACTGTATTTAACGCGCAGTCGTCTTGGTCCCGAGCTTCAAGCGGGGCTTGTGAAAGGCTTCCTTTGTAAAGCCTCCTGGGTGTCCCTGTTACAATGTCTTCCCATTGATAGTTTGCAGGGTGTGAGAAAGGCATGACCTTGTTTTTTGCGATAGAAAGGTCTTTGTGATAGAGCAGATTAGGTTGTTTGTCTTGTTTTTAGGGTCAGGAAAGTGACATCACAGCTAGCTTGGGAGATTTACGCTCCAATAATTGTGTCCTTTAAATCTAGCCAGCACACTTCCACGTCTCCTCCAGACTCCGCATCGTCTCCTTACCCTTGCCCCCTTTTTTTCCTAACCTACTTCTCTACCATCCTGACCCGAAATCCCTTTTCCAAAAACACAGAGGATCCAACTCCCTAGCTGTCCTCAAACAATAACAAAAAAAAAGAAAAGCAAAAGCGTCCCTTTTATAGTGACCCCCGGCCGTTTGGTTTCTCTTGTAGCCGTTTCGCCGAGTGACCTTCTCGGTGGTGAGCCAGCCCCAGGACCCTCACCAGCAGGGATCGCTGCAGAGCTGCTACGACAGCGGCCTGGACGAGTCGGAGACGCCCAGCAGCAAGAGTTCGTCGGGCCCCCGGCTGGGCGCCCTTCCCCTGCCCGAGGACAGCTACGAGAGGACAACGCCGGATGGCAGTGTCGGTGAGGCAGAGCACATGGAAAATGGTAGGGGCAAACACTGAAGGAGATTAAGAAAGCGCTAAGATACAAGAAACATACACGTACTGCCTAGACACGTACAGAAAGCAACCCCGACGGTAGACAGTCCTCAGAAACACACAGAAACATGTGAGGTTCGGCCATTTTTTTATTATTATTTGTTACCAAGTAGACAGTTCTGTAAGTGTTTTGAGTGCCTGAGGATTCCTGGTTAGTACTGTCAGCGAATCAAGTGTGACGTGGTGTTGAGGCCGTGACACAGAAGCCGTTGCAACTTTCACCAAAAGCTAGAGCCCCTCCACGAATGTACATCGTGTGAAGACGAGGCGCGGGATTTATAATAAAACCTATGGTTCTGTTTCAGAAGACAGCAGGCTTATTTGATCAAAGGCGCTATACAAGGGAATATATGTAACAGACGTATTCCGCAAGATCAACACCTTTTCAGGCCGTCTTTACTCCCTTTTCAGTTTGCAGCTCTTTTTTTCTTTGCAATCCTTCATTCGTCGTCTCGATTTCAACCCGACTGAGGATAGATTTTGCTCGAGATCTCTTTGAGATGAAGTAAAGGAGGAGTAGCAGCGGGGGGTTAATACCCCACTTGAATTGTTTAGAAGCTGTACCGCTGTACTGATTTGCAATGAGTGCTGGCTTGAGGCCCTGATGAAGGAGTTTATTTTGCTACAATTGGGAGATGGAGCTGATGTTCTGGAGGTTGGAATGCAAAAAAAAAAAAAAAGACTGCAGTCTAGAGAGAGTGAGTGGGAGCAGTCGAAAAAAAAAGGCCTATTGTAAAGGCAGTCCCTGGGTACAGTGCTGCATAACCTCACAGCCACCCTGAGCTAGTTTCCTACCAAGACCAAAATATGTGTGTGTGTGTAGCTGGGTGTGCAGTGAGAGATGGGGGTAATGGTCCCATTCATAGTGTAGGAGTCTGAGGCGATGCTTAACAAGGAGGAGCTGTCTTGAGAGTGCTAAGCCTAAGTGCAGAGGCTTCCCCCACTGCAGCTTAGGATAAGATTATTCAAATGGCGTACAGATTCACTCTTCTTTTTCAGACGGATTTGTTTTGGAGATGATGTCTTAACTTATCTCAGATCAGTGGAGCCAATGTGACATTCCACTGTGTCCACAAGGTGAAGCCCAGACAACCCAGACAACCCTTTGGAGAGGGTTAAATGTCTAGTTATGGGTTTGCAATGACCCCTAAGAAAGCAAATCGAAAGTCAGGCACAGATGTGCACATCAAACAGGCAGTTACAGAAGGTGCCCGCGGTGAGCTTTCCTCAAATTTTTTGGCCTCAATGCAGATTAAAAAGGATTTGAACCACTTTAATGTGAGCCGATAGGGCTACCTGGAGGACACTTAAAATCTCCCCTCTCAGACAATAGGCACCCATTTACTGGCCGAATTAGACCCAATCAAAAGACTCATTTCAATTTGGTCTCCATTTAAAAGTAATAGGACAGGGACAGCCGATAGCAGGAATCCAAGTGAGGTCAACCCGTCAATCAAATCCACCTTGAGAAGAAAAAAATAAAAGCCCATATATCGTAAGATATTGTCCAGAGTGAACTATTTTACACTTAGCACATTGACCCAAAGTATGTGTTAATTTCATCCCCATCAATTTTGGTTTCAGCTCAACGCACATATGTTGTCGATTCTTCCCTTTTCAGCCGTTTCAGAGGGTACGATTGCAAAGTACAATGGAGCCTTTAGAGGAGATTTGTTGGAGGAACAGAGTCAAGGTTGATTCATGAATCAGTCTCCATCCAAGAGAAACACCATGCTCTGCTGCTGCTCGCTATCTTTAGTGAGATCAGCTGAACTGTGTGTGTGTGTGTGTGAGAGAGAGAGAGAAGATGGAAAGGCAGTACAAGGGAGTTCGTGTTTTGTTCAACATAATGTTTTCAATCTTAAAGCAAACCCTGCATCTCCTGCAGCGCGTGAGCTCCTACGATTTGTCTTGGTAGCCTGGCGTCAGCGGGGGTGGCCTTGTGGTCTGGGATCCTCTAATTGGTCCTGGTCCTGTCATTCAACCCGGGAAAAAGGCAGCTTCCTGTTCAAGTGTCCTTGAGGAAGACGTTGAGCCCCATGCTCGCTCACTTCTGCTAGGTCACTGTGGATAAGGGCTTCGGCTAAATACCGAAGTGTAAAGTAAATGCAATCATCTAAGGTTAGGGCAAATATTGGCAAAGTGCTTCACCCTCTTGAGGGATGCTAACTACAGTCATTAGCACTCCCCCTTGTGTTGTAGCCAGAACACACACAGACACTAACAGCACCGCTTTATGTGAAACCTTAGCCCTTTTAGGAAACGAGGGCGTTATGAGGAAAGAGGGAAAACAAGAGTTAGCAGATGGCTTTGCCGTGGCGCCCAGTGTTGGTGTGAGCGTCATTAGCGACAGGTAATTGCTGGCATTTATGTGCGTAATGCGGCGGAGAGTCGTGGGAGGTCAGTTTTATTTCCTGTCCTGTAGAAGAGCAGAAGTAAAGCAGGGAAAGGCGAAGAGAATTTCTGTGTGTCGTCGAAAGCTAATCGGACTCAATTCAACACTATGAAAACCTCGACCCCAGTCAGTTTGCAAACTAAATCTGAGGATTTGAGTTTTGATTTCCGTTCACGGAGTTACTGATTCATCATGTTTGCTGTTGCTTTGTAACAGGGTCGAAAGCGGACAAAGGCTCTTGTCCCTTTTATTTTAATTCTGTGCCTTCTTACGGCTCTAACTCGCTTCGTCGTCGATCGATGTCCGCAGGAACAATCGTCCTCCACTGCAGCTGCTCGTCTGTCTCACACACACACACAAACAACCCACATGGTCTGTTTTTCATTCTCTGGCCTGCCGCTCTTCATCCCTATACTTCCTTTCCACTGCGCAGCTGTACCGAGGGACCGTGTTGTCTTTTTCCTCATCTCCTTCGTCAAGGTCAGGTTCCGAACTTCATTATTTTCTATTGGTTGACTTCTTTCCATGGAGAGTATCAAATAAGGACAAAACAAACAAAACAAAAAAACCCCCTCTCTCCATCCAAGACAGATTCTTCCAGAACTGTCTCCAAACAGGGAGTGCTGTGGTCATCGCGGGAATATCAAGACATTGTCGAGCCAATCCACACTGCACAAACGATCACACAGGGCTCCTCTGTATAGTTCTCGTCTTCACAGACGTCGTTTCGGCAGAGTGCATGCCAGGAACCTAGGAGAATTCTGCTGCATCTTCACAGATGTTTCTGGATTTGTTCAGCTGAACAGTGCACAAAGAATTCAATTTGTAGCTTTTAGAGCAAAAAACAACAAAAAAAAAAACAGCTTTTACCATAAGTCTGGCGCAGCACATAGTTCCATGTATTGCTCAGCTATGGTATTTGGTGCATTTCATAAAGTCTTGATCTTTTTTGACGCACAGCTGGGCCACTCACTTATTCATAAGCTTACCCTGGCGCTCATCCGATATTCATAAACGCAGAGTGTTTGGAGTCAAACACCCGATTAGGCCGCTACGGATGTGGAAGAGCCCGTCCAGATGTACGTCGTTATCGCTGGGTCAAAGACTCGTGCTCTATTATTGATCTCCGCATCGCCAGGGGCGGGGCGGCTGGATTTTTTCAATTTTTTACCGTGTTAGTTCAACTGCACCTTAAAAATAACATCCCTCTACACTGCCCTTTCATCGTGAGTCAGGTGTCTGAGGTGTGCGAAGTGTTTTCTTATGAAACCTCCCCGCGAATGGGAACAGCTCCGGGCGTTGAAGATGTAATAATTGTTCAGTGCAGCTATACGGTTCGCTCTGCTTGTTGCAGTAGGTCACGCTGCCAAGGATTTATACTATTTGATCCACAGCATGAATCATTATACGGTGGCTTTTTCTTGATGGCAAAAAAAATGCTCGGCTTGCGGCTAATGCCAGGTACGCTAAGCTAATGTATCCCGCGTGAATGTGTGTGTCGGAAAACTTTCCTCTACAGAACTTTTTTTTTAAATTTTTTCATACCGCAGGGGTTGTTTGTGCCTTGTGACGCTCACCGAGAGGTTATGCATTAGTTTACCCAACTTTCTATTTACCGCTACATCGCTGAGTGCATCTCACGGAGGCCGATGCCGGATTTCATTTGCGCCGGCTGCTAAGACGGATGAAGAGTGCAAATTTATTGTAGCCTCTAAGAGAGTAATAGCACGTTCTCCTGGCTGCTAACGTTAGCATGCCTCCCACGTTTCTGTGCTTTGGCTGCCAGACAACCACCACCCCCCCCAGCGCGCACACACACACGGCTTTATCGCTCTCCTGTCTCTCCCGCTGAGAAATATTGGGCTACCACCGTTGGATTACAAACATCATTTAGTGTTGGCTAGCTGGCCCGATAGAGTAGGACAGACAAGTGGCACATCACAGCTGCAGTCAGTGAGGCAGTCGGTGTGTACAGACACCGTCTGAGCCTGTGCTGACTCAGACAGACAGACTGAAATGCACACTTTTACACAGAGAAATGAACACACATGCTCAGGCACATGAAACTAAGCTTTAGCCCAACACACACACACACCTCATTCAGCACTGCATCATTTTCCAGCTCTGTGAAGCACCTCACTTGATCACTTCATTGTTGTTGTTTCTGTCTATTTCCAAAGCTTTGCCTGCTGGAATGCTGCTTAGCCTGGTTAATAATGTGCATGTGTGTGTGTGTGTGTGTGTTTGTGTCTGTTACTCTGTTCATTAGGCAAGCCCAATTGTAGGGCCAGATGGCAAAGCGAATTTGTTTAATTAAAACCATTCATATTTCAAGAGCCGAGCGGCAGCAGCACTAGTCTTAGGTCTGATTTCCCCCAACTTGGTGGAGGGATGGGAGCGTGTGTGCGTGTGTGTGTGTGTGTGTGTATTTGTGTGTGTGTTGCGTGCCCACCAGCACCCGGTGGAAAGCGGTATCGTGAAAAATCACCCAGCGGAAGGCGTTCGCGCTATCAATCAGCATGTTACACACACTTTTCCCCCGATTGCCCTCCCCAAGGTTGCACTCCATGTGTGCGTGAGTTAAAAACACTCCAACATTAATTAGGAAATTAAAATCGGGACGGAAATGAGAAAAATAATAATGAGTAACAGTTACAGTCAGGTGCACTTTGCGGCAGGGTTTGTGCTTGTCGTGCGTGCCTGCAGTCTTCTGCCGCGCGTCTCTCGCTCATTTCCATCTGTCCCTTACCCCAACGCCCCTCATTTCTTTCCGTGATATCCTCAGGCAAGCCGACAGCGCGGGAGATAGGAAGAACAAGAGGACCTGGCGAGATGCCGTGAGAGAATGCAGTGAGGGAAAGCATGGCAACGCAGAGTAAATGAGTAACACATTGCTCAGGAGCCCAGAGATGGATCCAAGGATGGGGAGGTTGGAACGAGACCAGCAGATAGAGAGGAAATTATTTTTAAAAAAACAACAGTAGAGGGATAGAGAATGAGAAACAGAAGGGGGAGGTGTTAAGAGATGGGGTTACATGCGTGGAGAAGTTGCCAGCAGGGAGTGGCGCTTGACAGAGAGATGATTGATCGCTGCTCAGCCAGAGCAGGCAGGTATTCAAATCATACCCCGGTGTCGCATCCACAGTCCTGTCTTCCTCTCCGTCTCTCCACATGAGCACATATGGACTGCAAAGCCCACCCAGTGCCGTCTAACTCCTGCAACAACCCCCCCCCCCCCCCCCAGACTGAATTAAGCCTGAAGAAATACCTGCTCTTCACAGGGAGCAGAGAGACCAGAGGAATCTGTTCGTTAATGATTCCTGTTAAAAAGATCAATTCACCAGAATGTGCCGCTTTCGGTAGCCAGCCATGCAGAATTTGCCCAGTTTTGGAGACAGCCAGAGTTCAGAAAAAGACAGATTTGAAAAGAAAAAATAAATCTGCATCACTGTGAACAGTTCTCGTTGGTAGTTTTAAACCAAAGTCCCTCTAATAGTCCCTAAGACACGCAAGATGATGAATTCATGTTTATTCAACACCTTGTTTCTTTTTGTATCTTCTTTCTTGTGAATTTGGCCAAAATTTGCCAAAAAAACAAGCCAAAAAAGGTTTTGGAACCACTCAACTTGAATATAATAAACAGTTTTTTCGCCGTACTTTGCCAAATTGTATTCGACTTTATTGTATTTAGGTGGCGGCAGAAGGTTTTAGGGACAAATATTTTGTAATTTGCATGACCTGAGCCTTTAAATCTACTTCAGTAATAATGTGAACGGTATCCTTTATCGTCCAAATATTACACTCTCCGCGATGTAAGATGCTACGGGAGAGACTGCCAAAAATAAACGAGGAGTTTTATTGTGTAGGTCCGGGTGTGGATGATGGCATTGTTGCCGTGGTGTTTTGTGTAGCGACAGTCGGGGCGAACACCCACTCCTGACAGAGATTTTAAAAAAAGCCATTCAGCTAGCTTACAAACGATTGACACACAATCGCGCAGCCACGGCGGCCATTTGGTCCGAGAGAGCAGAATAGAGTGCAGCCACTTCATATTGACTGCAAGTACAGAATGTGAGCCTTTCACACAGAGAGACAGGCTGTAAACATGTTGTAAAGTTTTGATGCTTTTAATGGTTTCATGTGAAGCACTTTGAATTACCTTGTTGTTGAAATGTGCTATACAAATAAACTTGCCTTGCCTTGCCTAAAGGTGTTATTGTCAAGTACTCGCAATGAAAGCCCCGCACGAGTGAGGCGTCCATTTTCACGTCAAAGACGGGTTGTCTGTTGTATTTGTTTTTTTCCCCATTCTGCAAGCTGGACGCACACGGTTGACGAGTCAACACTCGCAGGAGAAAGAGCCGAGGAACGGGATGGGTTTCCATGAGGCTGCAGAGACATGACTGCATTTTCAATGAGGGCCTACAGTCATGCGCGCCGCCGTGCGCATTTCGTGCCTTTTTAGGTGCAACGAGGCGGTGACTAGCAATTTGGCTCGTCTCCCAATGGCACGGGCATTCGTTATGTACGGAATAAAATCACTTTCTCCGACAGCTGTTAAATTTGGAATGCACCTTGCGTTTTTGTCCCACACCCCCACACACACCTCTCTCGCGATCTCATCCCTCCTTGGGCGAGGGTATGTATGTCAGGTGTAGCGTTTGGTGGGGCGGTCTTCAATGAAGACAATTAAACACCTCCAAGGCACTCAGCCAAAGCCTCCCGTCCCTCCCTCCCTCTGCTCCCCCTTCCATTTCCTCCCAGGCACTCCGTCTTCTGCTTGTCCCTCCCCCTTACCTCCCACCTCCTCCGACTCCTCCTGGTCTTCCTTCTCTCTCTCTAACTTTTCCTCCCCTCAAATAATCGGTTATGATTCTGAGCATGGTTGTGGACGAGGTGAACAGGTGGTGCCGAAGGAACATCAGGTGTGCGGTGCTGGGACACGGCGGGTGCCGTGTCTTTCCCAGTGTGACGTCCGTAGCACGGGAGGGAGCTAGCAGCGGGTTTTTTTCTTTATTTGTACATTGATCTACAACTGATCATTGAAGGTGGGCTGAGAATCCACAGAAGACCACTGCAAGGGACAGCTGTAAATTCATGCACATATGTTACAGCATACCAACTTCACACCAGCAGCATATCTGAGAGAAACGCTGAGAAAAGAATGAAGGCTTTTTTTTTTTTTTTTTTTCTCACTTCAGGGAATTTGTTGGAAAAGACAACAAACAAACAGAATTCAGAAAAAAAAAAACATATTCAGGTGTTCACACATTCTGAAGGCCGACACCAAGCCGGGGCCGCTCATGCATTCATTCATGCGGTTTGCCAAACATACTATACTTTATGTGCAAACACCATCTCTCACTACCCCCTACTCATATCTCACAGTTAAAGGCGCATACACACATCCACGGATAATAACTCTGCTGGAACGCTTTTGTTCTGCTCGACAGAACAACAACCAAAAAATAACTAGCCGGCAATTTCATTTTGCACACAAGGAATGCTGCGCCGATTACGAAAACGCAGCGCATTTATGCGATTACAGGACTTTCCGAGAAAACCCAACTGGAACCAGATGCAACCTGCTTCCGGCCAATATACATAAACGTGACGTCTGGGAAGAGATATCCTTGTGCGTCCGGATAATACAAGCAGTAACACTCATCTTCACCTTTAAGCGTGTACATTTGTCCGTCTGTGTTTGTGCACCAGCTGACCCGGGCGTGTTCCAGTTCCTTTATGTGTTTATCTAACACACGGCCCGCCAGCAGCTTAACCTCCTGGAAAATCCGATACTTCACATTGTGCCTTTTTCCTGCCGCCCCCACAACTTTTGTCCCCAACACATGTTTAGTCTTGTGAAAAACAACACAAAACACCTTAAAAACTTTAGTTTTCGTAGCTTTCTTCTTCTTCTTTATTGTTGTTGTAGCCACCCCGTCCGGGTTCACCCACGTGTGCCTATTTACAGAACAGCTTGCTGTGCCACATCTCCAGCAGGCATGGCTGTGAACTGGCATTGCTTCTGGGAAGGGATTTTGTCAGGAAACTCCCGACTCTGCCAGCAGCGTCGGCTGCTACAGCTAATTGATACCAATTAAGTCGTATTATTTAGGAATTTGACATCGTGTTTGTCTTTTAATCGGGGTGGTTTGATGACTCAGAGACACAGCTAAATGCTGTAAAACCGTCAAAAGGCAGACAAACAAATGCTTACTTGCCGCAAGCAGTATTCGGAGAAGCTAATGATGTTTCAGTGTGAGGGGACCGTCTCGGTGTGTGGCGGGAGGCTATGTGTGGTTTTCCAGTAGCTTAAGATACACGGTGAGACGCTCCTCGCTGCTGTTGAACGCAACACGGTCAACGTCGCTGTCCACTGTATTGGCTCTGTGTAGAAATAATGGCAATATCAATAGTTACTGGAAGTGTCACTTCCTTTAAACCTCACATTTAGCCTTCAGATGAACATTTAATAAATGATTTAAACCCCAGTATGACGGGCTGTGCATTGGCAAGAATCTGTGCAGTTATACATCATCACTATAGCACATGGTTACAGCTTAGTTATACTGCGTTATCAATCGTTTCACAACTGTTAATACATCAGTTACAAATGCTTCATATAGGACAATTGCGTTATTTAAAATTCCTCCAAAAGGTCCTTTCTTTTGATGTAAATCACGAATCGAGTGTTTATAAGCCGCTTATAAACACTATGGTGGGTTAAAGCGCTTTACAGAAAGTGTGTGTGGTGTGGATCAATACTGAGTGCTGATTGTGTTCCAGCGTGCATGTAAAACGTAGCCGGGTGTGTGTGTGCACACATGCCTTTCGCATGCGAGTTTGGATCCAGGCAGAGATGCATCATACTCTCAGCGGTGCAACAACTACGGGTCCGCAGCCCACCAGAACTTATTTTTACTCCCCTCCGTCCTCTTACTCTCTCTCTCTCTCTCTCTCTCTCCCCCCTCCGCTCTCCCTCGCCTTGTAGAAATAGATGAAAGCGTGCAACAATGGAAGAAGGGGGTTATCCTCCCGCTCTCCTCTCTTCGAGGACTAATGTGTCTCATATGGAGGAAGGGTTGGGGGGGGGGGGCGGAGGATTAAAATGAAAAGCTAACACAGTCTATAGAAGGTGGCTCACCGGCCGCCCTCTGGCAGAGCCGTGTTCGAGGTGGCACACACTGCGACCTGTGACACCTGGGATGGCTTTCACAACATCCCCCCCCTCCCCCCCCCCGCACATACCTCTCCAAACCGAAAGACACAGAAAGAAGGCTTTGATACACTCACACAAAAACCTCCTTATACAGCTGTATGCATGCTTGCACACAATCCACCTGGAGGGACAATATCCTGAGGAATTTCATTATTTCGTCTTTCGTTATTTCCTTTTGGCAGGCGCTCATGGAGACAATTACTCAGGGTCACATATGCATTAGTAAAAAAAAAATCCTGTGTGTGGGTATTTATTTTTCTATTTCAGGGTAAAAAAGAAGAAGGAATACTCATCTTCCCCTGAACAATCCTTCTCTGGTTCTCTCTGAGGTCTAAAGAGAACCGAGGGTGAGGTTTTGTCTGAGCGAGTGACTTAGTGCCTTTCCGAGAGAGACTTTTCACAAAAGGCTCGTCAGATTAGTCCATCGAATTTGGTTTCCCTGGAAACTGCGAGGCGAAAAATCGCAGATAACGGTCAGCATTAGCAACATCCATGTTCTACGAAAGCGTATAGATTTAAGACAAACGTTCGCCAAACCACTCCCGTGAGATTGTGATGTGGTGTGTGTGTGTGTGTGCTGCTAATATTTGCTTCTCTCTTGTCAGTGTGAAGCTGCATTCTTATGCATTGTTGACCCTTTCAAAGCTTTGGCGTCTTCGCTATTGTGCCGTCTCTCGTAGCTCACAATGTGAACAGATTATTCATATGTACGTAAAGCCACACAAAGGAAAAACTCAATGTATTTTGATGCTTTTTTTCAAAGAAAAAAATACCATTCTCTGTTCCTTATCCATACATACTTAATCGCTCCCACGTTCTCCTCTTTTTTCCCTCTCTATCGCCCTTTCTCCCATCTTGGAATGCACGGATTTGAGTTTGGAATGAGATGTCGTCGACGGTACGCCAGAGCAGGGAATAAAACAACCCGCTGACAGCTTGGGAATTATTTAGGGGCACCACGCGCCATTTCCCCCACCTCCCCCCCTCACGCCGGGATGAAAGCATTGGCACAAAGTAATTTAAGTGCCACGTCATCTAGAGCCCACGACTTGAGATATTTCACAAGTCTTTTCCTCTCATCGGCCCTTGGCGCTCCCCTCCCCGTGTTTGTTTTTAATTTCGGAAGCATAGCTCAGCGAAGGCTAAGAAGCGTACATACAAGTTCCCCCAGGTGTGGATTTTTTTTTCCTCCTCAAGGTTACAAAACAAGGAGCACAAAGTAATCCTCCCGTCCTTTGTGCGCCACTCACTGTGGCGGCCGTCTTTCTAAAGCCGGTGAAAAGGCTGCAATCACCTCACAACAAAGCTCCGGCTCAGTTATGCTCATCTCCGATGACTGCGGCCCGGAGCACAACTTCCTGTGAGGGATGACGAACGCCAAAGTGGCAGTCAAAAAGCCTCCGTTTTGTTTTTATTGGACAACACAAAAAGCACCCGAGAGCCAAACACATATCAGCGGACACAATCGGTGGGAAGTAACGCGACACCGAAACCAAACAATGGCTGTAACTGTGGGATAGCCAGGTGAGTTGTTTTTCTTTCCCCGTGGGGGTTTTTCCGAAAAAAAGATTAACCCTTTGAACAAATGCAATAGGGGCACACCTGTTTCTGTGCTATTGTTGGCAAAGCGTGCGACTCTGTCGGTTTCCTGCCCTTTTGTTTGCAGTCCCGCCCGCAGACTAATGGCTACCTTGAAGGCTAAAACAATAGCATTTATCTTGTCTCTCGCACAAAGTAACCCTCAGGCAACCACTTTAGCAAGAGGTTGAGGGAGTAGTCGCATGAGTGTCTCCACAGGGCACACATGATTAGATTTAAGTGGAGGAAACACTAACTAATGAGCAGTGACCAACGGAGAGTGAAGCGTTGACTTCCTCAAGTTCTTCCAGTTTTCTGTTCTTTGATTTATTTTTGTGTCTTCTTTTTTTTTCCCCACACATTGTCTTGGCATCAAGCAACCTTTCAACTTTTCGCGAGGGTGAGAGGGAAATAAAAGGAAGCAGGAAGAGACTGACATGATGACAAAAGACGCCCCTCCATGCGGCCCCCGCCACCGATGGCCTGACAAAACACGGCGTCCCTAATTCACCAAGCGCACACTTAAATACATGTGCGAAGGGACCCGGTTTCAAACGTGCAAGAGTCACTCTTTGAGAGAATGCCCTGAAATCAGCTTTTGGCATGCCTCCGCAAACATTGCATCGCCTGCAACTCGCTGCGAGTCAATGGATTTGTTTAATTGTTGGAGGGATGCAGCTGAGAAGAGGCTTACCTCTAACGCATCAAGAGCTGGTAAACATAGAAAAGAAGGAATCCTTTGTGCTGTAGGTGTAAGTGAAAGCATTATATTCAGTTTGGACTGTTTTCAAATGACACTAAAGTGTTTTTTGGTTGCACCAGGCGACTGTATTCTCCGCTGCATGCGCACTGGGGCTGTTGGGATGCAGAGAAGCGCTGTTTAGCCTGCCTCCCACACACAATGTACGGCTTTGGATTTGAAAATCTTCTGGAAGTGACAGATTGGGTTCACACACTTGCGCTGGGAAACAAGTTGCAGTCATTATCCAGTTATAGCGGTCATGATGAACTCGTTCTCAAACTACTCTTTGGGTAGTTGTCTCGTATTAGGACTGTAACACACACAAGTGTTTGCCATTTCATGGCTTCACTCTTACCTAATACAGAACTGCTTTTAACCAATTAAAGGGGTATTGGAGGTGGACCCCTTGGACGTGGTCACTGATTAGTTTGTAGACCACAGTTTTGGACGAAAACACGGACGGACACCCAGACCAGACAGCGTCGTGGTAGCAACCTGTCAATCACAATGTGACGCACCCTGAAGCATACCCTGCTGTATTGTCTATTTAACTCTTAATGGGACCATCCTTTATTCAATAAACATCATTCTGTATTGAAGAAGACTTGATACCAGCGACAATGTCAACCAAAGTGATAAATCGAGTGAGAAGTCGGGTCATTTTCTCATAGACGTCTTTGTGTATTTAGAGGAGTCGTCTCCTCATGGTCATTAGAAACAATGCACGTTTAAGGCACTTCAAGAACAGCATCTCACTTGACTTCTGCAACCGTGGCTTTCTGGCTTAACTGTCGGTGGTCCAGTTGCATTGTGGGAAATGGAGGAGCCAGGTTTCGACGTGAAACAAGAAAATGTGGATTAAAAGCAGATGAAATCTCTTGTTCTGCTGCATCAGTTTTGACTGACATATTTATTTATTTTTAACCATCCATTGTGGGTCGGCGAGGTAGTTTACGAGTGCATTACTAAATCATTGTAATACATTTTAAAAACGCTAAAAACAACCCGGCGAAAGAATTCTGATAAGAATTTAAGGGAATGGACTCCGAGTCCAGAGTTTTACCGACAGTGAAAGACAAAAAAAAAAAAAAGAGGCCGAGATGAATGATGGTCCATCACCCCACACGTTGTGAATCTGAAGTCAGGCCAGCATAAATCATTTTAATCCCTGAGCGATTGCAGACGGAGCAAGGACACACACACATCCACTCACACGCGTAAGCATATATACACACAAACACACACTCTTCACCTTGTTCCAGAACTCCTCAAATCACTCGTATTATTAAAAATAATAAAGAGGCTGCACTTGCTGAACAGCTCACGGGGCTTGGGCGAGGTTTAATCTTAATCAAAAGCAACCGCAGATTACAAGCAGCAGGAGCAGATGCTTTCGGCCGTGAAAATTGCTCTTGCCAGACATTCTTTTGATTGTTTGCTCTTTTCTCCCTCCCTCCTTGGTGTTATTATTATTATTACTACCCGTGCTTTTGGTGATTTCATTTTGGTCTTAAAGGCATTATCCGGGCTTAAGACCTCGCTGACCAATTCCAAAAAAAAGGCTCCAGTTAGGACCTTTCATTGGTGCCAAAGTCTTAATCCACCTCAATACATACATGCAGTAATCCCCCCTCTCCTCTTAAAAAGACCATAGCTGTCAACACCCATGTTCTTCGGCTGAACTCTGTTGCGGGGACAAAGCAATTTGTTTCGAAAACATCAGAGGAGGCGCAAGGGGGGGGTGAGAGTGTATACAGTGTATAAACAGATTTTTGTCGAGAGAGACTGCGAGAATAAAGAGAGCGAGCTCCTTTTTGTGGTTTGGGGCTTTGACGGAAAGCCTGCAAGCCAAAGAGTTTATCCTCTGGCAAAGGTGATGATGGGAGAGAGAGAGAGAGAGAGAGAGAGAGAGAGAGAGAGAGAGAGAGAGAGAGAGAGAGAGAGAGAGAGAGAGAGAGAGAGAGAGAGAGAGAGAGAGAGAGAGAGAGAGGAGAGAGAGGAAGGAGCGGGAGACGGTGAGAGCGAATGCGGGAGTGCATCGACGCGATTGTATTCTGTGCAAGGTGTTATGCAACCCGAGCAGACTCTCCCTTTCCTTGTGATTAATTGTGTGTGTGTGTGTTGCAAATCGTCACACGGCAGGCAGGAGATTGATTCAGTTTAATCTGAAGTGCTGATGATGTGAATAGGGCAAAACATAATGAGAAACAAAGAATGCACAGTTAAGATCCAGAGAGCACTTCCCCTGATGAAATGCATCGTCTGACACGTTTTCATACACACACACACACACACACACACACACACACACACACACACAACGAAGTCTTGAGCCGCTGGAGATCTTACGAAAGAAATCAATTTCTAAAATGTCTTATACGTCGCGTTTGTGAAACTATAACTCGGAGAGCAGGACCAGGAAACACCCGTTAACATCAAGATTCAACGGACCAATCCGTAAGTGCCGTTTATTGAAAACAGAAAGTTAGCATGCGATACGTCTGGTGCCCGAAAAATATAGGCCAACAAGTACAAACGCTCCCACCATTGCCAGCAGGATGCGACTCCTTCATGTTGTTGTGGAAATGAGGCCACAGACGAACGTGTTCCCCCCCTGCAGCTGAATAATCTGCAACGAGTTGCTTCGAATCAGGCAAATGTTCACCAACACACTCGGTGACACCAGCGTTTGGAGTTTGGAGCGTGGTGTGTGTTGTGCATGTGTGTTTATGCGTGCGCAGACTGTAAAGGTCCACTGGACCGGCTGAGAGCTGTAAAAAATAAAATGCAGCATATTTCCTCTCGAGCCTCTTCTGAGATTGAGAAGCAATGTGTTCACAGCTGCCTCGCTTTCACATTCCCCTCGTTCCTAACTCGGTGTGTGTTTGCATACTATCTTTTCCTCTTTTTTTACCCAATGTGAGCAGAAATGAAAAACAAAAAAAGTAGCATGCCAACTGTTTGAGGCGCAGAGAGACAGAGAAGAGAGTGTCCTTCTTTGTTCCACAACCCCCCCCCCCCCCCCCCACCACCACCCAGCCCTAGACGACTCGTTGTAGTCATCTGTTTATCCAAAAGCCTCAATATGATTCACAGAGGGAGCAGCTCGCCCGAGACATGGTTGTTTTTTTTCTGGCTCTTTCTGGGCTTATTTAATTGAAAAATATGATTCTCACCACTCGGTGACACCGCAGCGTGTGAAACATGGATGCGGCCCCCTCTGTATCCAATTAGGAGCCAGTCATCTATGATGACGCCGCTGTGTCGGCGGGGGAAGGGTTCGGCAGCCGCTACTGCGGCTAATAATAGACTAATAACTGTGACGGTGTCTGCTGACAGTGTTACGTTGACATGTTCAGCAGAGTAGTTATTATTTCACGGGGGGGTTTGGTTGAATGTGTGTGTGTGTGTGTGTGTGTTAGGCCACATGGATGATGCACGTTAGTCACGGGTATGTAACAGCAGGATACATCATATACACCAGCATATATACAAATATGCTTTTAACCAATAACACAATGTGCGAGTGTCTTTTAGAAGCCTTCTTTGGCTTAGTCCCTCTGCTATAATCAGCAACTGAAGAGCCAGCGCTCATTGTTATTCTGTTTATCAAGCTCTTTCTGGTGATGAAATCCCATCCAGCATCCCATCGCTCTCGGAGAGAAATCCAATGGAAGATAAAACATCTTACTTCCTACTTCCAGTGTTAAAAATTCACATTGTGTCGGCTTTAAAAAACCCCACGTCGGTCTCCATCCTCTGCTACTTATTCTTCTACGGTTTGGAAACACAGGTAGAATGCAGGGGGGGGGGGGGGGGGGGGGATGTTGCTCTGCAGCCGATGCGGCCCGTGTTCCAGCAGGCGATACGAGGAGAAATATCGATCGAGACGTCGCCGACAACCTTGGCTGTCGGGAGGGCAGACATTTGTTCTATACGTTGCTCGACCTAAAGTTGTCTCAGTCCGGCTGAATGGACAAACCACCTCACCCCTAATGATGTGTTTTCTCCTGCAAACTGACACGCTTGTTCTAAATGTTTGTGAGCTAGTTAATTGCGTTTCCACCTGCGAGAGAGAGAGAGAGGGGGAGAGAGAGAGGGGGAGAGAGAGAGGGGTGGCGGATTCTGCAGGCGAGGCACCTGCTCGCGGAAGCCGCCGCGAATGACAATCAAAAGGAGTACCGGCAGCTGGACGGCCCTTCTCTAATAATAGAAGCTAAGGTCTGGGAGCAAGGTAGAGTGTGATAAGAGCTGTTTGCATAATGGGAAAGGTAGTGTGTGTGCATCTTAACCCCTTTGCACACACACACACACACACACATACGGTACAATCACGTGGCACGAGCAGCAGGACACAAAGCCACTGAATGAATGCTGTGAGTCTAAAGGCTTCGGAAACCTTAGTGTGTAGATGTCAGCCTTTCTTTAAACAGGTCTCTAACCTTGGCTGGCAAACCGTGGCCTTATTCACCTCGCACGAGGCCAGTGGATCAACACTGAACCGTCGGGGCTGTAGGAAAATGTATCGCGGCGGCTTCTTTTTTTACATCTCGCCATCAGTCCTCCTCGTCGTAGTAATTTCCAACAACAACGAGACAGAATTGTGAGTGACTTTACGAGCAAAGACTTTCCAATTTCACCACCATTTTTTTGTAAAATGATGTCCTTCCTTCCGCTTTAATATCACAGACGTACTCTCTATGACTGCAAGCATTTGTCTTCGCTTTCAGAGCCGAGATTAAATCTTGTTAACCGCTGCGATTGCTGTGAAACAATATGAAAAATAAACATTTGTTGGGACATAAATTCCTGCACCTTTTTCAAAAATTGTAGGTATGGGCAGTGAAAAGATGCATAATATCGACACATGAAAGAAAGTAAAGTAATTACAGTTGGTAGAAGTCTGCTGTAATATCGCCGCTGTAGCAGTGATCTCGTTGGAGGCCGGCAGTTTGTGCATCGCTGACAGGGAGATGATATACCGGCCGTGGCAAGTGCTGTTTGACAGTAAATGCCTCCCCCCCCCCCCCTCCTCCGTGTTTACAGTAATAAATGGATTATGGTCCATGGGCAGCTCCCTGCGCACACGTCTGCTCCCGGGCTCATACATGCGTCTCCGAGATGGAGAAAGAGAGCCCTCACAAGCAGCCTCCGGTTGAACGCTAGCGTGTCGCTAATCACGTTAGCATCGATCATGTGAGTGCCCCGGCTTTGACCTTTGCCCGCATTGCATTGGCTCTGAACTCGGAATGAGGTAGCCGAGCTGCACCTCTTAGCTACGGAGCAGTTAAAGGCGCAAGGCTAACGGTGCGAGTGCATTAAAGAGGCGCTAATATGTGGAGACCGAGCGGGGAGCTATCGCTCAACGGACCGTTTCGCTCAACGGACCGTTTCGACCGAGAGCTTACATGTTTTATCCCACGTGTCAGCGTGATGCGTGTGGGCCGCTGCCGCACAGACCCCCCCCCCCTTGTAATGCACTAATAAGCATTAGAATTAAGCTCATGACTCTGAAATGAAAACACCGGAATTAGCCGGCAAAATGAGAGGCGAGCTGAAGAGAGTTGGAAATAATGCGGGGGGGGACTGGAGTAATATGAATGCAATTTTTCTCTTCATAAAGTCGGGGATGAGGTCGCCACAAATGATTCCCCTCGACGTAAGTCCGGGAAATGAAGCTTGCTCTTTTCAACGGGGATAATTAGCTGGGCTGACAGTCGATCCCCCCCCCCCACACTCTAGTTTGGGACTATAATCCCCCCTTTGAGGATGTGCAAGTGACAGAAGTATTTCTTTTTTTTTTTTTTTGTCCTTCTAGACTATTCCAGCAATTAGAGAGGGTACAATAATACCCATCAACTCAGTGTAATTAGCGAGCATTTGAGATGATGCCAGAGAAACCGAGAGGCCTTTTGACCTCGAGTGGGGTTGAAGCAGTGATACGGTTTCGTGTCTCGCTGCGTATCCGTGTGTCTCCGGGTCTCGGCTCGTACACAAGGGAGTCGGGTTCGGATGAGTAAGCAGTGTACAGCCGAAGCAGCACACAGTGTACCTGCGCTACCCTACCGCCCGAAGGGCCGATTCAGCATTAATACGCAAGCACATTCGAAGAGTAGTGCGTGAGGTCGTAACCAAAACCCAGGCCTCTGCCTCTGTGTGTGTGTGTGTGTGTGCCTTTGAAAAGTTATCTCTCTCCAGTCTGTTGTTTGTTTTCAGCTGCCAACTTGTTGTTGACTGTCCGTGTCCAGCGATGGTTATCACAGCTGATGATGCCCTTCTCTGTCAGGCCGCGACCCCTTACTCCCACTGAATAATCATCTGTCAGAGGCACAGAGAGGAGGGAGGGTATATAGAGCAACAAGGGACGGAGGGAAGATTTGGCTGAGTGCCTCCGAGGTGTTTAATTGTCTTCATTGATGACCGCCCCACCTGCTCGCTTGACACACATTCCCCCCAGCCAGGACATGTCACGCATAAACAAATAACTCACGCATCCCCCCGGTGAGATTTATAGGGACCAGGCAAGCCTCACTCTGTCACGCTAAAAGGATCGTTTCTGGTAACTCGAAAAAGCCGAACGCGAAAAGCGTCTGGTCTTGCCGATCAATACCATTCAGCAACAATACAACTTAAATCTTTCCCCTCCTGATTCTCTCTCTCTCTCTCTCTCTCTCTCTCTCTCATCTCCCAGATGAATTTCTCAATCCTCGGAGTGGATGAATTAACAAGCGAACCGCTCGTGGGTCATTAAATTATGCAACACGTGGAGAAATGTGACATCTGGACCCCCTGCGACCCTGGCCCCTCTCCCCCGCTCTATCTCGCAAAGCGAAGTCGCTTCAAACAATAGACGGGGCTCTGGTGTCATTACATTTAATTGCGCCTCACTCCCAGTCCCGCACACTTGCAGCAACCTAGATTTCAATATAAACACAAGGATTGGAAATGCGGTGGAAACAGAACCTGCTCCTCTTTTCATTTCCCTTCCCTTGAGTTTCGCTCAACTCTGAGAAAAGGGAGTTGAAAAGTTTCAATTAGAAGGAGTTTGAGCTTCTCCGTCTCTCTCGCTCACCTCTCCCTCCCTCCCTCCCTCCCTCCCTCCGTCTCCTCGCCGCAGACACTAGTTTGTAAAGGTCAGCGCTGTCTGTCGGCTTTATTTGAGGGCGTCTGAAGACCCATTTAAGGCCCGACTTTAACTTCAAATGTGCTGACCTCGACAGCGCTGACTTGCTTGAGCCCAGGGTGGCATGCTGTGATTTCCCCCGCTATCTTTCTAGATTAGCCTCTCTCCCCGCTTCATTCATTTTGACACTATATACGGCGAGCAAACACACTGCTGCGCCTTAGCCTGAACTGCAACAGCTTCACATATTCAGAACACGAACCTGACGGAGGATTACTTGGATTCTGACTCGATAATGAGGCTGTCAACCAAAATGCATTCGTGAAAACAAAAAAACGCACTATTTTAGATATTTAACTAGCTTTCAAACACCCGGGACTGATATTTCATGACTATAAAGCCACCCCTTGCAGGGTGAGATCAGTGTCTTTATATAAAAGCTATTAGCGCACTGAACCGCACACATAGCCAGGTGTGACACTAACCGTTTCAGACCAGGATGGAGGCACCAAAGGGATGAAAAGGGAGACATGAAGGGAGGGGAGGGAGGGGGTGTAATGGAAGGAAAAGAGTCAAAGAGCGAGAGTCATGAAATGGCTGGAGGCGATGCCGTTGGCCAAAGTGGGCCATTTGCGTGTGTGTGTGTGTGTGTGTGTGTTTTAGCGTGGCTACGGTAAATACATGTCAGGCCCTATCATCCTCGCCGGCGTAACGAGCCATGGCACTCTCACTAGGTGAGGCCCACGAGGGCACGCAGGTTAGTAGCTCACACACACACACACACACACACACACACACACACACACACACACACACACACACACACAAGCTTTCTCGCTCATGCACTGACACAAACACGCAAAAAAATAAATAAGCTCAGAAGCTATATGCCTGAAAAAAAACCCCGAACAACATGTGTTAGTGTTTGGGCTCATGACCTCAGGTCCGCTGGGTATGATTGTGAGGTATATGTCCGGTTACAGTAGTTCCCCTCTAAAAGCCAAAACGAGCGCTGCAGATGCTGCCTGCGCATGTTCAGTATTTGAATGTGTGTGTGTGTGTGTGTGTTGGCGTGGAGGACACCGAAAGTGTCCTGCCCCACTTCTCTCTGCAAATTTCTTGGTCAGAGTAGAGAGGGAGACTGTCCGTCCCTTGCTTTAAATAGCCACTCCCTTGGGGCTCTCCAGCACATTCACCCTTCACAAATCAGCGGTGTTAAACATTGAGATTCCGAGGCCTCAGATCGGTCACAAGAATGCCAAATCAGCACCCGCTCTCACAGACCGTCTTTTCAACCATACGTCTCTCCCTCACCGATCCGCTCACTTGTCTCTTATCGCGGCTGCTTGTCCATCAAATCCTTCCGCCACTCACTCATTCACTCAACCCAGCCAACCACCCTCCCCTCACTGGCTCACTCCACTCTACTAGCACATCCAATTTGCAGGGTGAGTCAGAGAGGGACGATATGAATCTTATCTCGCGGCATTCTTTAATTATTCCATATTCAAGGTGCGTTTTCTTTTTTTTGAGGGGAGGACCGGGGTTATTAAATAGTGTCCGTTTTAATCAAGGCACGCTATAGCCCCCAAATTGGGCAAGTAATTAAAGGTGGAATAATGAAATTGAATTGGAGAGTCTGCTACATTTGCACTGGGTTTGCTTCATTTTGCACTCGCCAATCTGTTCTCTCTGAGAGGCAGGAGTCCCTTGAGACTGAACCGGATTAGTTTCTGAAGGGTCTCTCTCTCGCTCCCTCATGCAGTCATCTTGTGCACCTTCTCTTCCTCAAAACTCCCGTCCCTGCGTTTTTCAGACAAACGGGCCAGTTAATGATACCCCTTCTTTCCTCCTGGCCTGTTCTCTCTCTCTCCTCCTCAGTGTCCTCAGTCTTGCCTGTACTTTGTAATGAAGCATTACTGTCCCTGTCTTCCAGGCAGACAGTGATAATTACCAGCAAAGTGAAGTAGACTGCAGTGCAGCAGCCTCATATACCACAAAGACACCTTTTATGGGATTAGAGTATCCCTTTTTTTTTTTTTTTGCTTTTACCTGCCATGTGAAACAAGTGCGCATTTGTGCGTGTACGTTTGGGTTTCCTGAGCAACGTGACAAATACGCAGCGTCAAACAAACGTTGTCTTTGTCAGTCAATGCTCGGGTTGTTGTGTGCTGCTTTGAGTGTTTATAAAAGCTTTTAAATGGAGCCTGCTTGTCAATTAGGGACATGTTTTTTTTCCCCAACTTGTTTACCGACCCTTAATTCTCACACGGCAAAGTGTTTTCAAAACAAAATCCAGTCAGGTAAACTTACTAACCGAAGGCTATTCAGGTATTATTAGGTATTTTAATGGCTTGAGTAACCAACAACAGACAACCATATGGATTTTTTTTGACAATGTATTACATCAAAATTGATATCACTATCACAAAATGAGATTATACATAATACATATCACGATAGATTACATCGCTTGCCGCTTGCTGCATTTCAATCATTCTGTCTGCCAGTACATTTAGAAAAGTTTTTCTTGCAGAGATACACAGCAGGTCACCTTGACTTTAAGGCCAATGTTTTAGTTTTGTATAGCTCCAGGGTACAACGTGCCAAACACTCAAGGTTCAAGGGTTCTAGCTGCACTCGTGTCACCCAAACTCCGAGTGAAAAGTCACATATTGGCACAAACACACACCGCTTTGTCCTGTGACAAAGCGCAGACTTTGTCCTCCAGTGCGTGCACACCTGCCCCGAGCATCACAACCATTATTTCCTCCTTCCCTTCACCTCACATGCCTCAGTCTGCCTCCCCTGTCTTTGCGCCCCAAGGTACCCGTGTGGCCTATCAACCGCACTCCAAACAAACAGCCGCTGGATCAGTCAGGCTCCCTGGGATATGCCTCGGGGACGGAGAGGGAAAAAGAAAACGGAAGTAGGGAGGAGAGCGGGGGGGGGGGGGGGGGGGAAGAGGAGAGAAGTGGCATGCACAAGGAGGTATTGCGGGACAAAAATGACGAAAGTGGTTGGAGAAGGGGAAGCAACAGAGCTAGCTGTGGGTATGTGTGTGTGTGTGTGTGAATATGTTTGTGTACGATATGCTTAGGGGATTGGGCTGCAGAGAGCTCATTAGTCCTCAGTGTGTTGTATAGTTCATCTCTCTTCCAGGTAAATACACTCAACACTGGGGCAGCTCACACCTCAGAGTGATGAGTAATGCCCGTACACATACTATCTGCAAGTGTTGTTTTCGATTTGACTGTATCTATTTGCATATTCACATTCATAGCCGCTTGCATATCAAGTTGTTTGTCAGCAGCACCGTTTGTGTGTGTGTGTTTGTCTGAATCAAACAACGAGGAGGGGTCTGTGTGTGTTTTTCCCCACAAGCCCCAAGAACATGGGAGACTCTCACTGGCGCTCTATTTCTGTTGGCGTCTCGGCAGGCCTAATGCCGAGCCTCCGCAAGCAGGTAATTAATGGGAGTGAACGCTGCAGCTACGGATTGGAGAGCAGAGGCGGGAGGGGCTGTAGCTCGGAGGCGAGCTGAACGGAGTTCTGAGCGCCGGAGACACATTCGCTCCGTTGGAGAACAACGGCAGACTCAACTTTGACGGCGCGGATGTGAAATCAAAATGGCTGCCGTGGAGAAGGCTTTTATCCTCAGTGAATGTGCCGTTTGCTGAGTCACAGCTTAGCGCTTTAGCGACGCTTTATAACTCATTTCACACATTGGAGTTTTCCATCTGTCAAAAGGCAGTGAAGAAAGGAATCAGGTCCTGGGTGGTGTGCGTGTGTGGGGGTCTGGGAGGGGGAGGGGCAATTGATTGACATTCGACGGCGATGAGCAATCCTCAGCGTTGGCAACTCTTCCGTGTCAATTCAGGTGGCTGAACAATCGACCCGGAGCACAAACACAGCGGCGCTGGCGAGCCGCACATTGACGGAAAGGACATGATGCGACCGCGCGAGCCCACCTGCAACGAGTCCAAGTTGGACACCCAGAGCACACTTCTGTCCACCCGCTGGCATCATTAGGCGGCTTGTGTCCACTTCCCGAGTCAAGGGTCACAATGACAATTCGCCAGTACCGTATTTAGGAACATTACCACCATCACTCACGGCATTAATGAGGGAGCAGCAGATGGATGCCATTCTAGAAACCGCTTTTAATGACCGAACAGGGGATTGAGCTTCCGTCTCCAATTGGACCCAGCAGACTCTCACTCTTAAAGGGCAACTGCCAGATATCCGAGCCAAAATGGAGGCAGGAGGGCTCATTTCTATCCTTTTCCCCTCTTTTTTTTCTTTTTTAGCTCAGTCTTTGCTCTGGCGATTATGCTCTCCTTTGTGCTTGTGGCGCGTGGAACCAGTAGATGAGAGGAGGACAGCGTCATCCTCGCTTTTCTATTTCTCTGTCCGCGCAGGCTCAGTGGCGCTGGCTTTTGCTTGATCCAGCGTCGGCATCGGGAGCGCGAACCCCCCCCCCACAATCCTCTGTTTTGTAAATGAATGCTTGTGATGGCCAATCAATACTGGCAGATTAAGAATGGGATTTAGCATTACAAAGGTAAATCCCACCACAGTGTAATCCCCCACCCCCTTTCCTCCACCACACTTTTGTTAGGAGACAGAACATACAGTGTATAAATAGCTTTTATCAACACAGACGAGCTTAAGAGCTCTTTTCTGTCTCTTTTTTTGCTTTCGCCTCTTCGCTGCCACATTGATCACTAATGCAGCCATTTTGCAAACCGGTTTTAATTGCCGTACAGAGGGGCTGAGTGCTAGAGAGAATAACAATGTGCCTATTTTCTTCCAACTCGCTCACCTGTGTGCGCTTTCAAACTGAACCTCACCACAGCCAGAGGACTGAACAACAACAGTGTAGAGACGTGCAGCGAACCGCCAACCCTCCAGGGAGGAAAGGGGGCGGAGGGGTTGTAGCAGAAAGGCGGTCAGGGGGCATCTCCGAGCCCCACGAGGCCCCCCTCGCTGTTACCTCATTTCCCCTGTTTGTAATTAGCCGTGTGTATTAGCAGTTAGCCGGTGCAGATGGGAGAGTGTCGGGACATCCAGGAGACCATTGGGGGACCGCGGCAACAGGATATCGGGCCCGCTTCCGCTGGTCCCAGAGGGCGAGCCGGGAAAACAGCTTAAGCAAACAGCCTCTCAGGTAGTGTCCTCATTAGCGCCATCATCGCCATTAACAGCATTAGCGCCAATGTTTTGATTGCCGTCATTATCATTAGCAGCTTGAACGGCACAGCTACCTACCAGGAAGGGGTTGACAGTGGGGTACGACAGGTGTTTTAACTCTTGTTGGTCGCCAGACGCCAAGCAGCTTGCTGTTTGGAAGCAAACAAGCCAGTGCATCGTCTTAAAGAAAATCATTTCCACTTAAAAAAGGATAAGAATCGTGTTTATCTTTCTATTTACAAGCTCCTTGACCTGTGCAGGGACTTCAATAAAGTTCCACACTAACCCAGCTTAACCGAAAAAAAACGGAGGCAGATGATAATGCGACAGCACAAAAGGACATTAACCTGTGGGTTGAGGTATAGTTCGAGGTGTGACACTTTTGTTTTGTAACAGAGCAGCATTAAGTGAAATCTCCAGGCAGCATGCACTGGTCTCTTAACTGCTCTCGCCTTGTCCATATTGACTTGATTCATGAGGCCATTGAGCCTTGCCGCAGCAAATTGCTTTTTCTCCCATAATGCCCCGCTGGTAACTGCATGGCATTACGGTCAGCGGAATCTCATGCAGACCCGACGTTCAACTACATCTAATGAGATTCGTGCGCATGTCACCGGTTCGCCTCTTCCTCCCCTGTGTCTGAGTTTTAAATCTTAACTAAAATGGCAATGTGTCTTCAAAACAATTATCTGCTGGCAACCACGAGAGTAGGTACACAGAGAAACAAGTACCCTCTTGTGAAAGAGGGATTGTTCCAAAAGGAGGTTGAACAAGGGCAGAGTGTCTGGTGGAGGTAAAAAGTAGAGAGGACGGGGAGCGATGGAGGGAGGGAAGAGGAGATAGTGGGAGGAAGGGATTTGTATGATTTCCGGATTGTTGCCGTACTGAAGCGCACATTTCCCAGGCCATCATGATTGACAGCTTCGGTGTCGGCGGGGGAATGTGTGCGTGGGGGGGGAACGGGCGGGCTCGCACACGTGTGCAAGTGTGCATTCCCCTGTTAATGTGGTCCGTTTTTTGCCACTGACCCCGATGTGCAGTGTGCACGGTTGGCCGGAGACAGCCACCTGGGAGAGGAAGGAGGAGGGAGAAAGAGAAAACCGGAACAGAAGGAAGGAGAAGAGAACTTTAGAAAGGAAAACATTCAGGTCTGTTACACGTTCCGCCCTTCAGGCGATGCACACACAGGGACTCAAAGCAGAGATTGTGATAGAGATGGAGGAGAGCAAAGGAGTCGAAAAACAAGTCGGAGAGGCGGCCAAGTGAGGAGCAACCGAAATGAATGCACAAGTAACACTGTGAAGGCGCCCTCTTCTTCCTCACCTCATTATGACAAAGGTACATCTTGAGTAATCGCGCAATATACATATGAGACGTACAAGGAACGGAAACAAGCGAGATAAAAGAGAAGGCATGAAAGAATGGCAGCCGGTCTCTATGCTCATCTCTCTCATTTCAAATGGTCCTTATTGTGCGAGCGGTGGCATCTCCCACTCCGGGCCTGTGATTGGGTGGTTGGCTCTAACAAGCGTTCGACAGCGAGAGATTAAACACGCGACTGTCAGACGCCACACCCGACGCATTCAATTACAGCTGCTTGCATGTGACATTAAGAAACCCGCCTGTATGAGACACATCGACAAAAGACGAGCAGAGAGCGAAAGAGGTGGGTGGGAGATTGGCGCTGGATGTGATGTCAGAAGAAATTAAAGCTTTTCAACTACTTACTATTATTCTCGAGTCAGATATTGAAGTGGCAGAAAAAGTGCTAAAACAGTGACTTAGTGACAGGAAGTAACTTTGAGCAAGTTTGGACTGCGGATGCATGCATAATGCCAAGGCATTATGTTTATACTGTTTACCCATCCAGTGTGATATAATGGGAACAACCTTTTCCAAATTGAGCGACAGGATGCCGTGCTTGTTCTACACATGAATTAATCAGATCAAAAAACAGGACATTGCATTTACAGGTCAGTAATGACAACTCAACAATGTTGAGCAACGCATTAAAATCCCAAGCATCTGGTAGGCTTAGCAAGCGAAGAACAATAATTTGCGAATACTAACACGAGTCTAATTGTATCCACCTTTTGTGAGGAGCAGATGTTGACATTTGTACACTGCACACTGGGGGAGCCGGTCTGAAAAGGACTATTGGCATCAACCCAGGATACCATCATCTTTACAGCCTAATCCGTCATTGAGGCCATTGTCGAAGCCGTGGGGGCGATATCGATTGTAATCTGAAAAGAGAAATCTATGGTTTTTACACACTCAGTGGCTGCCTCCCTGGTGTCGAACATTGGAGATGAATCACGCTCCCCTTAAGGCCCATTATTCAGCCATTATTGGCAAGTACTTGTGCTCACTTAATTGGACAACGCGTCTGCAACTGCCAACCCCCTGGGCCGGCCAAGACACAGCCTAAGCCAATCAGCCTAATTGATCCCAGCATAATGGTAGTAGTCGCCTCTCATGGTTACAGATAGCAGAATCATTTCTGGAGACGTTAGCGGTTTCATTTCTAGTGGCTCGGAAGACTGAGAATGTTGACATATTTTGAAATCATGTTTTAATACCAACAGAAGTCTAAAAAGTTATTTATTTACTTATTTATCTGGCAACTCGTTCCAAAAAGGAACCCGATCTTGCCAGTTTTTCCTTAAAATGAATCTGCAAACCATTGGATAAGCTACAGCTTTACAACACATAGAAGTCGAGACGTCCAATCAGCAAATGAAAGACACACTTGAAGGACAATTGGTGATCTTAATCCCAAGGGGCAATGGAGGCCACCCAAGCAGAGGTGCCCTCTTGGTGGCAAGACAGAAGACAAAAGAAGGACTCCTCCTAAGTGATTAAGTGTGGTGTCTGTCAGCAAACATCTTCCATGTCAGTAGCTTCCAAAACTAATACGCCTCGATTGTTTGGAGAATTACGATGTTCAGATGCACTGCCAAAGACAGAGAGGTTATTTCCAACTTGTTTCATTTCTGTGGTGTTTCTGTGGTGTTAAAAAACAAATGGGAAGAAGGTGGAGGGGTCCAAGGAAAGAGACTTGCCCCGGAGTTGAACTAAGACATAATGTTTTTCTATTAAAGCGCTCGCAGCGACAAACGATGCTCTATTCATGGCCTCCTAAAGGAGAAGAAAGGCTTTGGCCTAAATAGCACAAGGAACGAAATGCATTAAGAGCAGAATATTCCGATCAAATGAGCTCATCTTTTTTAGGAGATGTAAGTTAGGTACAAGCAAACTGTTGTGCGACTGAGGTATTATGTAACGGGTGCGGGGATGGAGGCAGCAAATGGGTTCAATCAGCTGAACCAGAGTCCTAATGCGTGCGTCTTCTGCATATACATCAGCAACAAAGTCGGAGGAAAGAAAGAGGAGTAGAGGGGAAGGAAGGCACTCAGCGGGCATTTTAAACACTTTGGTGTCAAGCCAACACATACTGATTCTAGTCCCATCACTCCAGCTGGAGCCAAACACATTTACATTCAGATGCTGATTAGAAAACACAAAGAAGAATGTTCTGTAGGGCTCTTCAAGCTCTTCCAGTTTGCGAAAGAGTGGGAGAGTACATTTGATGTGCTTTTGATCAAATCTGGTAACTCCCAAATATATGCAGGAATAGGGGGGTAGAAAGAGAAATAAATAAATAAAGGGGAGAAGAGGAGTCGGGCTCGACTCTCTGTGTGTGGACGCCTGCTGCCAGGTCCTTCTGTCAGTGTGAAATATTGCTGATCCCACCACACCTCCAGTGGGGAGGTGCTCGTAATGATTCAGTCCTTGCGGGGGTTCAAAATGTCATCCGTCTCACCTACCTCCGAGTGTATGGTGTCCTCTAAGTGCATACTTCTACAACATAGAACATTTAAAAAGATAAAGTTATAGTGATTAATAATTATTTAGGGAGGTCTTTAAAGCGAATGCTTTTGTTCGGACTTTTAATGAGCTAATACGGTATGAGCTAATACGGTATATACTGTGTTTTCTGTTTTCATGAATGCTGACTGGCACCAAAACAGTAAGTGGGACCACCTACCTGACTTTGCACTGCTATTCTGCTGTGCTAGGCTGACGCTTCCTGCGGGATACATTCTTCTTTAACTGCTGGAATATGTCAGATCGTTCCCTTTTAGAGAAGAATGTTGACTTTGCAACAGACCTTTTCCCATCCGAAGGCAAGCTGACTGCATTTCACAGGTTAATTACCGGTGTCAGGGTTCGCGGGCTACGCTTTGCCTTTCCAACTCTTCTCTTTTTTTTTCTCACCTCTCACGCTTGACCACTCGCAGACCCCCTGCTGCTCGTCCTCAGCTAATCGATAACCTGCCCTGATGAGTGGAGACTCCTTGTCACCAGCTCCTCACCCAATGGGAATCAATAAAACACAATACCCATCTACATCCATGAGCTCAGAGCCCATTTGTTTTTCCTGTTTACCAATGGCGGAAGCTATTCTATCAAAAATTCCTTAAACAGTGAGGAGAAAGATTCAAATGGGATAAAAATATTTTGCAAAGCAAATATGAAGAGAAAATGCCATTATTTCAGCGTCTGTTGGCAAGAGTTCAGTGCACAGATGGCAAAGCTTGAAAGGTCCCATGTTTAAAAAAAAATAATGAATTAAAAAGCAGGCCTTTAAACAAGCCATTGGGACTATCGCCAGTGGAAGTGACGCTAATCCCCCGCTGCAGGGACATTGTAAAGACGACAGTGTAGATGCGAAAGACCGGATAACGCTGACCAATCAGAGCAGACTTTTATTTTGGAGGGTGGCTTAAAGAGACAGGCGGGGTTGAATACAGGTAGATTCAGACAGACAGTATGAGAAGAAATTAAGTGTTTTTTTGAACATCAAAGCATGTAAACACATTCTAGCAGAAACCCCAAATACAAGTATAAACCTTATTAGCATACTATGTCTCCTGTAATCTCTCTTGGTGTTAAAATCCCCAACATTACATTGTATTCAACAAGCCAATAAATGCATTCACCAAAACAGTCACTATCTAAACACGTAGCTATCTAAATGTGGCATTAAAATCAGTCAGTATCTCAGCATTGACCAAAAGAATAACCTCTAACGCCAGTGATTTTGACATAGCAGCCTTTTATGCAACAGTATTGTTTATTTTTTTGCAAAAAATGTCACAGCCACACATTCTGAACCTCCATATAGTCTAATTTAGCATTCATACGCTGGCACGGAGCAATGTGTATCTCGGTAATATGCTCCCATAGCTTGTTTGTGTCAGCAAATATGCGCTCACTTTCAAGGAAGATGGCCTAATCCATACTCAGCTGTTGGCGGCTGATATGTTTGTTGTGTATTAAATATTTGGTGGGTTTCCCTGCATTTTTTTTTGTTGTGATATCCACAGCTCCAATCGATTGGTGGAGATTTAGTACCCGGAATGCTTCCGTCTTTGAATTACAAAATCTTGTGCATGTGTTGAAAATTGGCCGCCATTGCATTTGTATGTCACTGCACTCCCACACAGGGAAACGCACAAACAGAAAAAAATGCTTTTGTTCCTGGCAATTTTAAGGATGACACTCTATGCTCTATATAATGCACAGCAAAAGAGAGACGGATGAATGAGCTAGTACAGTGCTCATGCTGTTACTGTCCTCCTTTCTTTTTCACCATGGACACCGAGGCCTTTCATATGACAAAAAACCCACACTATAACATATTTATTCATGCATTGCAGCAACACAGTTACTCCTAAAAATAAAGCACAAACACCATCCAAGAATAGATGGCGTTTCATAGCCTAAACTCATTCCTTTGATTCTTTTCCGAGGCTCCCTCACTACAAAATCCAATGAAAATGTGATTTATTTTCCCCTTCCCTTTTCTAATTTATTTCACAAGCGTAGAGCCAGGCAACATGTCTCAGAGCTTGGTCCGCTTTAAGCAAGGGGCGGGGATGAAAATCAAGTTGCATGGAATTATTTAGCGATGAAGGGGGATAAATAGTTTTGACACATCAATGAGTACACCTCCCTGGTCCTCAAATGGCCAGGCTGACCCGCAGAAACAAACCAAGCAAGTCATTATCTCCCGAGACCAGAGTCGGCTTTTCCCTCCCTTTAGACTGTGTCGGATTCCCATCAATTTAATACGCTACCGCCGGCACTCACATAGCATCCCTGTTTCTTGTGGACAGATTTGAAGACTAATCTCATACTTTAGGCCTAATACAATTAAATGGTATTGAACCGATGCGTTGCTCCATACATCAGTTCCCATCCAGTGAGCGTTAGAGCTCGCCGGCCGCCGCAGGCCTGGGAGAGACATATGAGCCGGGGCGAAAAGGTTATGATTGTGGCTTTGGGGAAGGGCCAAGAAATGAATCTTGCGGCGCTCCAATGCAAGAAACCCAAGACCATTATAGAGCATGTATTTACATTCATCTGCTGGTAGCAGCCTTATATTTTCTTGTCTGCTCTTGTAGTTTGAGCAGGACTGATGTGACAGATTCATCCGGAGAAAACATATAAAACTTAAAGGGTCTCATAAAGCAAAACAAGTGCATGTAGCGATAACCACAGCTCTTGCGTCGCTAGGTTGAATGGCAAAGACATCGTATGTTTATGGGCCTTTAGATTATCGTTAAGAAATGTGTCGGCAGACATAAATAGTGGTGTAGAAGTAGCGCGCAATGAGTGCCAAAGAGAGGCTTCCTGATTGATAAACAAGCTGTGACATGAGGTACTAAATGGAGATGCCTGATTTATAACCGATGAATTGAGCTTCAATGACGTGCAAACCGACTCTTTCCACAGAAGTGGTTCCTTTGAGTTGATGCATGTAAATGTATCGACATTTTTTCATTATCTGTGTCACTCAAAAGAGTCGTTCAAAAAGGCCGGTTACTTATTTTTAAGGCGGTATAGAGCAGGTAGCTCAGCTGGTGGTCTCTTTTGTCCTTCCCACACCCTTAGCTGGAATGATGTGGCCTTGATTTGAAAGCTCTAGACCACCGCGGCTATTCGTAGATGAGCATTCGGAGTTGTTTGAAAGATTTAAAATATGACTTCGAGATGTCGAAAGTGGTCTAGGTCTGTGTTCAAGGTCTAGCCACAGGTCCAGCGGGTGATTTTCAGCCATTGGCAGCGTCGTTCTTGGACCCTCCATCATTTTGTGCCTGCTGTCAGTGAGAGGCTGCACACTGTGCCCTGACAAGACAGAGAACATTCATAAAGTTCCAGCAACGTCTCAGCAACCTTGACAGAATGTGATGTGTGTGTGTGTGTGTTTTCCCCTGCAAACTTATCTCCAGAGGCAGGAGTTCAGGGGAGCGCCGCTGTTCACAAGTAGCCTAAGAGCACCTGCCACATTCGCGGCGCAAAGACGTCAATAAATCTGGCCGCTAATGTACCGCGGAATCTTTTTCTCTCACTCTCTCCCTTCCTGTGCCTCTAATATTAATGAATGCCGGCTGAATGCTGCCACGGGGCAAAGATAGAAACATGTTCTTTCCACTATGCTAACATGAACGAGGTTATAGCTTCCTTTTTCCCGAGTGGGATTGGAAAAGAGTGCACTTGGCTTGCAAAAGGTTTATTGCAGAGCCATGGGTGAGCATTAGCCAAGTGATAGGCAGGAATTAATGAGTTTATCCATTCAGAATGGTTATTATTGAAAGCTGAGCCAATGGACTTCCCAGCACCAGGCAAGTAATTCTCAGCTAAATGATTAAAAGCTGTAATGAAGAGAAATAGTCCACATACTGCTTGAATAACAATGAGCATAACCAGTAAAAAAAAAAATTTGCTCTTCCACTCCTTTCACCCAGTGCGAGAGCATACAAATGGATTTACGGCACATGAAACCTTGAGGCTATTTTTAGAGGCCGCCTTTGCCTGCAACTCAGCAGTTGTAGCAATGAAAGAAACTCTAGTCTGTATTTTTCACCCCCCGAAAGAAATTGTGATAATGAGACTTCGCCAGCGACCATGTGCCCATTAATATTTGATGCATCTGAACACACACTCTCACACCCAGCCTCTTCAAATACTACACACGACATATTCGGTCGAGGAAATTCTCAAAGTCGGATACGTGTCGCATATTGTCTCTTCGCAACATTCCTCATTGCTCGTTTTCCCGCCACTCCGTCTCTCTTCAAGACGGAACGTCAAATCGCGAGGGAGCGAGTGCCTTGATATACTTGGCCTATATCCTGTTGTGATAGTCACATGGCTTCTCTGAGACAGCAGTCATTTGTTACTGTTCTTTTAATCATGCTAATGCACCTCTCTCTCTCTCGCTCTGCTCAAAGACCAAAATGTACGGACATATTGCCGAGAACACACACTCGCATGCGCACAGATATTAAAGAAAAGAGAGAGAAAGAATGGAGTGCCAAAAGTCCCCTAAGGCATATGAATATCTTAAGTGGAGAGTTCTATAGCTCTGTTTCTTTGCATGGCTGTGCACACACTTTGCACACAGTCCGACATATATTCACCTAAATCTACGCACACATCCGTGCACGCAAACACGAGGCGAATAGGCTACAGAGATGCAACAGTATTGAATCAAATTAAGTGGTAATTTCGTAGCACCGCTGTCTTTTCCCTCCCGACTCCTTTTTTCTCGAGTGTTGCACTTTATTAGTATTCCGCTCAGACGTTGCTCCGCTTTCTTCTCCTTCTCTCCCATAGCCCCTCTCTCTCTCTCTCTCTCTCCTCCAGGGAGTTGAGCCCAGTGCATGTTAAGTGATAGGGCTTCAGAGTCTTACCGGCAGGGGTGTGGGTGCCACATAGCGTGCCGTGTATCGGGGAAGGGAGGCGAAGGGGCCCTTTTAGTAAATCCACCCACCCGTGTAAAAATGATCAATCTCATGAATTTGCCGATAGGGAGTCGTTGGCCGATCAGCAGAGACAGAGGCAGATAATGAGAGAAATGGGGGGCGGGTGGAGTGGGGGGGGGGGAGGAGAGGAGTGGGTGGGTGGGGGGGGGGAGTGACTACAGGGAGGTAATATTGAGTATTGTAGGAAAAAAGAAATGGGGAAAGATTGAGCGAGCGTGAGAGAAGGGATTAGTGAAGACAAAAGAGCAGGTGAGCCTTGATCGACGGAGTTGCCATGAAAGAAAGAATGTGAACATCAATGTCTGCTCAGATAGGAAAGAGAGGACGGAGGGAGGAAGGGAGAAATGAAATGGGCCATGTGGGTTTTTTTTTTTCTTCCACTTCCACGCTTTGTGTCCTCCGTCTGAAAGTCAGCAGCCCGTTTTGGGCAGCAGTGGAGCAAGGTACATGTTTGGGGTTCTTTTTGTCAAGCGTGAGCAGGTCCTGGTGAGGTAGTGACAAGAGGGGGGGGACCGAAAAAGTGCCCCTCCTAAATTCAAGGCCTGGTACAGCCTAAGGGTGATTCCTACACTACCAGACAGTGCGGTAAGTAAATGTCATAGGACCCAACAGAGCGAGAGGCTGTCTTTCTCTGTTTGTGTGAGCGGACATGACGGGTCACGGGGGTGCGTTTCTCCGTCGTGTTGGCGTCGACATGAACGCATTGGGTTTGACATACATGAGTAGGGGGGGAAAAACTCGGGAAAAGTAATTTGTGAGGAGTGTGACTTATAGTACTCATGTGTGTGGTCGAAAGTATGCGGACGCCTCAATGCTGGTTAAGATTTGATGTTGGTGGACGGTCCAAAAAGGAAACTCTGCATGTAGTTAGTTTAACAATTTTCAGGAAAAGAAAAATAAGCAACAGCAGCTTAGCTTCAGTTGATCAAATGCAATCCCATTAGGCCTTTGGCCGTCGTCATCTTGTTTTCTTGCAACCAGAAGTGACTCGAGAGGGACTATAAACTCATGTTTACACAGTTTACTAAGGTAATAACTCAAGTGAGAAGTACGGTCATTTTCTCATAGACTTCTACATTTATTTTCGCAACCAGAGGAGTCGCAAGGTGTAAAGGGGGGTCTAAGGCTGTTGTGGAGCAAATCCCTGCAGTGCAGTCTGAGCAATTACCGCCTCTTATTGTGAAAGCACCTCTTTGATCAACTTTATCATTCATAGAAGCAAAGCTGTGGTGCCATGACAAATCTTACAGCAGTTTCCTGTATATTTAGCATGGCAAGACAAGCCTGAACGCTTACATCCACACACACACAAAACACAAACAGGAACTCCCGCCCATGTCCGCTGACAATTCTTTGAATGAAGCTGCCGTTATTCAGCTGGAGTCTGAATAAGTGTGCAGCGTGTGTGACCTTAGAGGGGAGGTTTTGAAGAATCGCAGCATAAGGAGAAGAAAGGGAATAATTCTTTAAAGTGTAGCCTGGGGCATATTAGCATGTGCGCTAGCTACGGATGTTGCGCGTGGCTGTTTTTTTTTTTGTTTGTTTTTTCTTCTCCAGCGCTTTTAGCACACCCCGTTTGTCAGAGGGAGGCATCATCCTTTATCGGCACAGTTCATGTTTCCCAGAGGACTCTGTGAAGCGGGTGATATTATTGAGGAGCGCTGAGCCTTATTAAATTCCCAAGCATATTGCATTCATATTCTCTCTCTCTCTCTCTCTCTCTCTCTCTCTCTCTCTCTCTCTCTCTCTCTCTCTCTCTCTCTCTCTCTCTCTCTCTCTCTCTCTCTCTCTCTCTCTCTCTCTCTCTCTCTCTCCTCTCTCTCTCTCTCTCTCTCTCTCTCTCATTACTTTCTTTTTTTTTTTACTCCAAGTATCGCTCATCAGGTATTAACACAGCATGCCCTTGCCTAGCAGCAGACCATCATATGACTCACTCACTGTCTATGCTATGGTGGAGTCTCGACTACTCTGTCCTATTTTTGGTGGATTATTTTCATCAAAGGACATAGACAACAATACTAATCTTTCAACCAGTGAACTGAATAGAAAGCAAATATTCTGTCAGCTTTGCTTGGATTAAGTTGGGTGTCATTATTTTTTTTATGTATCTGTGTGCGTAGAAAGTGAAAAATCCATAATTTTTAGTCCGATGTAACATTACAACGACTACAACTTTTTTCTTGAAAGCTTTCTCCCCGATAAGGGTTTTTAATGGGGCCCAAAATGAGCCGGAGGCATGTTTCTGGTCTCCACATGTGCGACAAGAACAAAGGAGTATGTAGTGCGAGGGTGATAATGAGGGTGAAGTGACCATGTGTCGAGCGTACATCTTCATTGCCCTTGCACAGACCCGAAACTTCCTTAGCTCTCCATTTCCCCAGACTTCTTGCTCAAGCCGAGGGAAAGCGTGGGACTGTACACCCAGGCGTATTTATCAAACGCGGCTTTTGACTTTTTTTTTACGCCGCTGACACGGACGGTGATGCCTCCGTCTCCCTTGCTGCAATGGAACCCTATTTACATACGACCTTGCATGCAGCAATTGGTGGAACGAGTTTTATTTTTGCTGGAATGATGTGCTTTTATCTCGGATGTGACAGCAAAATATGAATAAGAAAAGAGCAGTGGAGTCAGATTGGGTTGTGATATTCATGAGGATTAGACATAATGTGTTTACTAGTTTGGCTGCCAACTGTACTGTGTATTCTATCAACGGACTGTACAGTACTGCATGTGTGGGCCGCTGGATATTTAAATGTACGTATGTGTCGCTCATCTAACAAGTAGCGAACATACTTCTAGGCAGAAATGACAACCTGTCACTTTAATACCAGGGGGCAGCTTCGAGAGCCTTTTTCTGTCATGATTGTGAAAAAGATAAGTAAGCTTCACTGGGGCACTGTTTCTATGCGTCTTTGTGTACGCACGGACAAAACAGCCAGTCAACAGCGATGTCGGTGTGCGTCCACGCGTGTTAATCGGTGCTGAAGGTGTTCGTCTGGGGGATAGCATACAGTAGCAAAGGCCCCTTAAGGAATACCACCGTCTATGAACCGTGGACCTTGCCTGCGTCCCTCGCACGTGAGCCCGACCCGCATTCATTCACGGGGAAAAGGAGACAGGCTTCAAGAACTTCACCATTGTTACGTGCGAGTGTCTTGTCAGACGGGGCTATGAAAATTTGATGCCGAAAATATCCGGTCGGAGCTGCATTTTTAATAGAGACAACGCAGATGGAGGCATTACCATGCGAGCGCTCCCTCTAGCCCCGAGTACCGCATCACAAACAGCACCCCCAAACTACTTTGCACCTCCAGGCCCCAACGTAGTCCATGTCGGGATCTGCTTCGGGTATTTCAATCATGCGCCGAAAAGTTCTATTTGCCTCTGAAAGAATTGTCTATGAGGACTGACAGCTCACAGGTCACCTTTCAGAATACGCAAATACTCCATCACGGGTCAGTCCACGGCTGTCTGGTGTAGATTTTTCTACTTCTGTCGGAAAATGAGTCTGGCCTTTGGGCCTTGATTGCCCTAATCTGCAGTCAGGCCCGCACTTCTCCCACTGGTGATTGATATTTGGAGACAATTGTGGGACAAAAACACTTTGAGTTCTGACGCCCATGAAAGACCCATCGGGTCCGCCATCGATCGATGTGAATAAATATTTCCCACAACCCAGAAGCATGAGAATCAAGAACGGGGGGGGGGGGGAAGAGGCAGCCAGAGGGAAGAGGAAAAATCAATTGGTCGAGAGCTTTGCTAAAAAGATGGTGGTGGGGGTAGAGGGTGTAGGAGGGGGAGTTGGGGGGGGGGGGGGGAGGGGGTGTAGGCCTGTCAAGCTGGGTGAATAATGAAGCATGTCTTCAGAGCTTCAAAGGCAAAGGCGAAAAGGCACGGTGAAGTCGTGCTACGAACGTCATGTCATCTAATGTCAAATTAATTTGAGTGTCATATGAGCCAGACATAATGTACGGAATGACGTGGCGAACGTGGGGCTTTTGAACTCTTCAAGTATTGATTTACCATCCTCAAGAGTCTCTTTAAGGTTCAGTCGGTAGACTAATATTTCCACCAAATATCAGCGAGGGTTCTCAAGTACTGCTGATCGATGCCAGGCTAGCGCTGCATTACAACTTTTGGCTGCCAGGCACGAAAGCCAACAGCTAATGTTTGTCGTTGATGTGACATATCAAACATTTTGCAGGCAACATCGCATTTGCTTTAGCGAACATCCGGTAGTACTGTCACAGACACCCTTTTTGAGATGAACCTGGGACATGTTTATCCTACTTTCGTAGCGAGCCTGAATGTTGCGATGCCGCCTCATCTTAGTCAGTGTGTGCTTTGTGGAGACGTCAAGGAGATACGCTAAAATCGTTCGGACGTGGAGCTTCGTTCCTGGAGTATCGAAATATTGTTTCAGGTTCCAAATTCCTTCAGATGGAAGTACACTCCATTTAGCTGAAAAACGGACTTCAAGTCTAATACAGTGAAGGCATTTATGTCCTATAGCCAACCATTTCTAGTCAAGATAAGAGAGGCTGAGTGTCCCTATTCCCGAGCCACTGCCCACCTGTCCAAACCTCACCCACCCACGATATCAATCTCTTTCCTTTCCTCACTCGCTCTCGTTATTTTGATTGGGGATCCATTTGGTTAAAATTGACTCATTTTTGTCAGTCGGAATCGCAGCAGTGAGACTGAAGAGGGGAGAAACGGGCCAGGCTGCCGCTGCTTTGATCGCTCCCGACAGGCAGCGTGAAAAGTGCATTTCATAAAGGATGTTCGCCTGTGATGAGCCTGCCAGAGTGACAAATTGGGCCCTTGGTGCTTTAAATAATACACTGTGTATGCACCAGCCATGGCGCTGTAGTTCTATATTGCTCAACTGGCCTGCTCAAAACAGGCGTGTGTGTTGAGGGTCGAAAGAGGGGGCTCGCTTATAGTGACTCGCATCCAGGGCCATGTTTCACTTCCAAATCATCTACTTTTCTTGTTCACCCGCGTGGTGATCCACGTGAATGTTCATGTGAGACTTGCTTTCAAGTGTCCACTTGTATTCAAATCTAGATTTGGAGTGTCGAGGATATGGAAGAGACTTTTTGGAGCAGTGACTCCCCGTGGTGTTTGTTTGCTGGAGATCGTGCAGTTATCAATGTTCAAGATGTGGTGTGCCGCTGCTGCTGCCCCCCCCAGCTGGCGAAGATGGATGGTGAAAATGTTCAGATGGGCTTTCTTGCCTCTTCACACCGAGTAATTTGACCGAACATGCAAAACCTCTTAGGAATGGGGAGAGGACGTGGGAAGCTTGTATGTTGTTGACACGTGCGTGCATAGAAATGCTTATGGGTGACATGGAAAAATATAGATTTACGATGCTGTAAATGTACAGAAAACACCTCCTCTTCCCTCTTACGGATAAATCCCATAATTAAGGAATCATAAGAGGAAATATGGAAGTGGCGTGACCCACAGTGGGCTCTGCAGTCACAGGTAGAGTGAAGAAGCAAGGTGACAGCACAGTGCCTCTCTGCAGCAGCAAAACCAATACCCTGCACCGGGAGGGAACAAACTGTGGCCTATCTGTGAGATAGTCTATAATCCAGGACACCTTGGCGTTATCAGGCTGCATCGCTCCGAGCTTGGCTGGATAGTGTGTTTAAGGCACTCAAATAAATCCAAGATCACAGATCTCCACCGAGCTCCCACGCAACTCGTTGCGGGACCAAGCCAGATATTCGATGGTATCTTGGCACCGTGTATATCTGTACATGTTTTTGTACACATGACTCGTATGCAAATGGAGGCGATGAAGACTCCCACACCAGATGTCTGGCATTTAGTACGAGTCCTTCATGCTGTCACAGAGGCCTTTGCTTCCATTTTTAAACACTCGAACACTGTGGGAGGTTGGGGTGTGTTTTTTTTTTTACACAGAGGCCCCCCTGGTCAGACTCCAGGATATATTAAAGAGTTGCTGGAGAGCCTATTTGCTGACTGGCACATCCTTTTAGCACTTTGTTCAGGGGCTGCACTGTGCAGAGCCATTTGATGCAGCTTGTTTTTTTTACCTTCCCAGCAGGTGCTCTGGAGGGAAGATTCTCTAAAACCTTTCTGATCGCTTGCTTGGTTACCCTGGTCATAACACTGTAAAGATGTGTCCAGGAGTGTTGTCACATCACAATATCTTAATGGAGCCTGGGAGGTAGAAGTCATAGCAGATGGGAAGGATGACCAAGACTACAATCAAAAGGGTGAAGGGCAGCTTTTCTGTTTTAGGTGTTTGGTCACTCCATTTTTGTCCAGCTACATTATTGTTCAATAGTTTGGTCCTATAAAATAAGAGTCTTTAAATTGATATATTTTTTTGTTCTGAACCGCTACTAAGTCAAACTTAAAGGGACAGTTAAAAAAATATGCATAAAATACATTTTTTTACTGTTACTTGTAGTGTTATTTATCATTCAGTCGTACGCCACCGCGGTGACGCCATTGGTCGGCACGGTTTCACCAGCGGTAACCGTCGTATGACTGCAGTGCACAGCTGTGGGCGTGAGCTATAGGCACACACACACGTGCACTACCTATTTCTCCAACCAAATCAGCAAGACTATATCAGATCAATCTCCCTCGGAGCTTTGAGGTAGAAGCCAAGAGTTCTTCATGTTTTGTGAACCTGCTGAAACATGGATAAACGAATCTCTCTGGGGGAAAAAAACACAGGGCCCGGGGTAATTTGCCTTTTTTTCCGGCTCCGGAGTGGAGCTCCCTGTGAGTGTTCATGAGCCTACATGCCGAAAAGCTGAGATCCTTTTCCCTTGAGGTCAGCATAATTACCCCCACCACATTTCCACCACGAGCTCTCCATTGAGGTCGTGACTCACCGTGCCCAGCTTGCTCCGGCCTACAATGTGCTAGCAAGCTGAGCGCTAACTGCTACACTCAGGATGGCAAGCGTGGTGGATAGTGGGTGTCGCTTGGCTGACTCACAGGCTAACTAGCTGTTAACTACTTATCACAAGTGGAAGCATTGTTTTAGATTTTCTATCGGGGGGGACAGAGTTTATTTTAGGAGTTGTTTTGCTGCTTCTTTATTTTAAAATGGAAGTTGCGCAACGCATCAATACGGCATTATTCGGGAGAATGTAGGTCATGCTAAATTTAAGACATAATGAAATTCTAATTCAAATTAGTTGCTCGTGTTATGAGTGTCTTTGCCAAGTGTTATTCCACTTCTTGTTAAATCTTCATATTTCATACGCTGCTTCAGGCGCATCATGAAGTATGCTCTGTGCAGTCACCATTAATTTTAACGGCTCAAAGATAAAAGTTCCACCAAAGCCCCATTTGCTATCATATGTTCTAAACTACCGGTCATCTCGGAAGCTCTGCCCCTCTCATATAGACATACAGTATGCCTCAGCATTATTTCCTCTTATTAGTACCATCGGTAAAAAGCACAAATCAGACTTTACTTTTCTCTTTTTTTTAATTTTAGGGTGGGAATTAAATCGAAATTGTATTTTGACAAATAACCATTTAATGGTGTAAAACAGGCTATTGTGTGTGTGTTTGTGTGTGTGTGTGTGTGTGTGTGCCTGCGAGTGTGCGATAAGAGCAACAGTGGAGAAGAAGCAAAGACACTTCTTTTTTTTAAAGACGAGAGAGAGAGAGAGAGAGAGAGAGAGAGAGAGAGAGAGAGAGGGGGGGGAGGAAGGGGGGGGGTGTGTGTGTGAGAGAGAAAGAATTTAGAGAAGTAATAAACAATGAAAACAACACATTTCTTTAACTGATTTAACCCGTCGCTCGCTCACACACACACACACACACACTCGCAGTAGTTCAGTAAGCCCTACCATTTTCTACACACCCACTAACACCTCATCCCTGTGCTGTGTTTGTCTTATCAAATAACACTGTGTGCTTGTCTTCTTGTCTGTGCTTGGGAATGCTGAGCATCGACACACACACCCACACACACACACACAGGCTTTACAGGCGCTGCATGGTTAATGTAAGGTTTGCTGCAGCCGCACGGTGTCTGTGTGGTGTGTAAAGGAGCTGAGAATGCCGTGTTGTTTTATCGGTTGCTAGCAGTGTTGCATGTGTGCACCATAGCAGAGCGGCTAATGCTAATCCTTACGGGTCCTCCAGAGTATGCTGCATAAGCTCAGCGTGCCATGCTGAAGAAACCTGCACATGGTGCTTTATTCTATCCTGCAATTGTGTTATGAATTACATACATGTGTGAGTTGTAGCCTCTGAAGGTGTTCATGCATCGAGGATGAACCTGATAAGAAAAAAAAACGCATTTGTTTTAAAATGTGCGCGGATTTGAGAGCAGATTTTGTTGGTGTTTTTGAGTCGAGTAGCTTTGTGTGCGTGTGGCAGGAAGCCAGCGCCGTCACTCTTATTAGCAGAGTGGATGAGTCTCTCGGCTTCTCTCCTCTCCACATCATCCGGCTGTTGTTCCACTTATAGATGAGGTCAGTGGTCAGAAGCGATCTGAGGACGCAACCCGTGGTGTCTGCATTCATGTGTGCGTGTGTGTGTGTGTGTGTGTGTGTGTACCTGAGATAGGGGAAAAATATGCATCCGGTGAGCACGACAACCACCTGCTGTACGAGACGCTTCGCCCTGCACTCGAGCATGCGAGCGCGCATACGCATGCAAGAGGAATGAGGGAGCACGACATTGCGGCGACATTTTATTTATGGGCTCCTCGGCTTGAGTGCTGACTTCTCAAATGGGCAGAGAAGGGTTGAGACCCGGAGAGACAGCAGGCGTGCAGAGGGGAGGGAGAGTGCAAGCCGCATTTGGTAATTGGCTGAGAGATCGTCACCGGAATGAAATTATGCTAGTTAATCTCTCCTCAATTAATTACCCCGGGAGCAGGCCGCAGTACATTCATTATTCCAGAAAGAGTATTGACCCTGCTGGAGGAGAGAAAGCGGCCCTATCATACCCATAATGCCTAGAGTAATCTGAATGCTAGTTGGGGAATAGGCAGCAGCAGCAGCAGCGGCTGAAAGAGGGAGAACGAAAAGGAGGCGATGTCATCATCTACCTACATGCAGCCGAGAAAAGTTCTCCTTAAAGCACCCGATGGCCTCATGTGGATTTCTTTATGCTGAGTCTTTGTTCCACATAGAGGTTGGGCTTCTAGAAAAGCGAAGCAAAAGGAGGTGACACCTCATTACTAAACTCGATCAGGGCTCTGTGTCTTTTCCCTCCACTCACTCACTCTCCCTTTCCTTTGGCTTTTCTTTGCAGCCAGTGCCGCCCCTCTCGAGGCATGAAGAGAGGGTTCCAGATTATTCCCTTACTTGCCCTCACCAGGCAGTAAATACCTCAAGAAGCTCAGAAGGCAGACAATAGATAACCTGCCGCCACGTTCAACAGCATTCCTCCTGCTGGCATATATTGTGTGTCAGACAACATATAGCAGAGTTGAATATGTGGTCTGGGTTAGGGTTAGGGTCATGTTCCCAGAGAGGGCCGGTAAGGAGATAGACAGTAGAAACATAATGGATTTGTTGATGGACCACCAGTGCGGAGCCCGGATTTGACCCGGTATGCCAGGTGGACTATACACCACTGCTACCTAGCAAACTGTAGGCTGTGGTGCATAAGTGTTGTAATGCGCTATTGAGCAGCAGACTCACTCGACGCTATCTGCTCTACTTTTCCTATATTGTGTTGGGGGGGCGGAGTTATGCTAACCATGTCTCCAGTGCGTCATCGAGACATTATTTCAGGCCTTTTATCAAAACATCCTGAACACAAAAAGGGTGAAAATATTTCTCCTGTATGGAAGAACAGCGATGAAAAGAGACGGAGAATGTGTCATTTTCTGCTCCTTCGATCCAAACTGGCTGACGTTAACGGCACTAATAGGGACGACATGGTTGGATTCAAATCTCCACCGCTGACGTTAATGCAATCAATTAATGTCGTCGCTGGCGGTGCACACCATAGACTTGCACTTTCAAAAGGTCATCGCTCCCCAGGACCTTTTGTTCTCATCTTACCCTGCACCACTGTGTGTGTGTGTCTTTCTCGCTTCCATCCTTCCTTAATTGTCTGGCAAACATCTCAGCAAGAGAAAGACAAATATCCCTTTTTTCCCCCGTCTGAACCTGCCGTTAATAATTTAGTGGCTATTCCTTTTTCTCTACGCTCCGACATTTCCTCCCTCACCTTACTTTCACCACTTAGGCCTCGTCTCTTCTTCTCCCTCCGTATCCTTCACTTTTGTTCCCCGCAGCCACCTTTAGTTGCGTGTGTGTGTGTGTGTGTGTGTGTGTATTCAGAGTCGGCCTGTCTGTCTTTGATGCTGAGGACCTCTCTGGTTTGAGGCGATGCCGCAGGGGCCCCTGCAAAGCGAGACAGCCAAACACAGCGAGACTCGCTGTTACGCCATAATTAGTCGGAAAGTTCCACCTAATTAAATGGGACCCTATTAGAGGCGAGAATGAGTCGAAAGTGAGAACGACGACTGCGCAGAGCTGGATTTGCCGTTGTTTTTCCGGTTTGGGCTCCATTCCTATCCCCGTCTCGCTTTTTTTTTTTTCCCTTTCATATTTGCTGTCTCTTCCTATCACATTTCATTCGTCTCCTTTTCTTTCTCCTCTCCCATTTTGTCGTGAAGGCCAGAGTATTTCCAACAGCTGTTTTTACAGGATAAATATTTCATTCTCCCTCCTTCAGCCCCGCACAGAGTAATCCGTATGACACCCGGCAATGTACACTGTCATCTTCGCGCTGATTGCTCCGCCGTGTGAAATAGATCTGTCCGAACAGGCGGGCCTTTGACGAGGGTAGCAAGGCAATCACGAGCCCATTTCCCAAAAGCCAGACTCGCTGTGCTTTCTGCCCTGACCCTTGAAAACTTTCTCTTTTCTTTGTCTTGTAATCGAGAAGATGTTCAATTTTGGGACGTAGAATTGGAGCCGTGCGGACGTGTGTAAATGACATTTGGAGGTTAAAGTGTTTGAGCTTTCTTAATGCTTGGGAATGTGATGGAGGTATATTAGATTGAGTTAATGGTGAGGATGGTGGCGCTTGGCATCCATCCTGGACACAGGACTGTATTGTTTGAAGCGTTAAACAGGCTAAATCAAGGTCTTTGGGTCGATAAGTTAATGCGAGTGTGTGTGAGAGCACGTTACCAGGATGTATTTACAGCACAGTGCGTCTTTGTTATCAAAGTTCCCTTCATCATCACTCCTCCTCCTCCTCCTCTTCTGTCCTTTCACTCCCGTCTCCTCCCGTCTTTGCTAATGTCCTCAATTCTCTCTCCTCTCCTCCTGTCTCCCCTACTCTCCTCTCCACTGCTCTCTTTGGCAGTGTGTTTGGCCTGTGACGGCCCAGAGGCAGCCATGCTGTCTTCTCCACTCAATCTGCCGCTTCCCTTCTCTCAGGCCCTGACCCTGCTATACTCAGCACACACACACACACTCTCCCTCCTTGTCTCTCTCTCTCTCTCTCCTTTATTCTCTTCCCATCCCTCCCTCTTTAAATCATCACCGTCTTCATCGTGTCCCGCATGCCCTCATCCTCCCTTTTCTGCTCTGACCCCTATCCGCTGTCCGGCCAACTGCAATGTCTGTCAAAGGCACGGCGTAGACACAGCGATGCACGCAGACACATCAACCTCTGCTTTGTCTCCTCTTCCCCTCTCGGTCATTTTTTGAGAGTGAGAAGCGATGGTGCGGGGGACGATGCAGCTCAAGAGCGAAAGTGCCGGTGACGTAGATGAATGCGGACTGGCAAGTGGACTTGCTGACATGCAGTGAAAGCACAGTGTACAGTACTATGACACAAACAAACACACGAAAAAGTCGAATTGCCAAGAAATGCCCACGCAACAGACATTATTGTGCATATGGCCAGAGGCAATGTGACTCTAACCCTCCATTTCTTCTTTTTTTTTTTCCCCTACCACTGCAACATCTTAGCAAGCGCTAAAGAAGCCGCGTCGAATTGCGACTGTACCCCGGCAGTGGAGGTTCTTTGAAATATCCCAGAGTGTAAGCTAGTCAGCCGATAGGGTGGCTGACTAAAGCCAGCCGAGCAAAGCCGCAGATCAACCGCTGCAGCCGCCGGCCCACTTTCAGCCCGCTTTCCTCGCACAAACGAAGGAAAAGGTCTTCGCCGTATTGACACAGTGCGAGGCGCAAATATCTCGGAGCACCGCTCCTCAGCGGAGCCTCGCTGGGCAATCGTCACTTCAGCAGCGCGGGACTTTTGTCCATATGGAATTACATCTCAGGGAAAGCTCTCTCCGCCGTACCCGTCGCCCCTTCTCACTCATCCGGCAATCATTTCCTGATCCACCTTCTCCCTCGCTCTTCCGGAAGCCTCTTTTGAGTAGATGTAAAAAAGAAAAGAAAAAGGGTTAATGGCTTGTGTCGAGCATTGGGCCATTATGAGTGTTGGCTAAAAAGCTCTCGGCTTCCAGCGGTGGAGGAAGCGGGCGCTGGCTTGTTTTCTGGCTCCGGATCCCCAAACAACAAGGCCTGAGCCCTCCGGGGGACGTAACCCGGTATGGAGGGGCCTCCTTGTTCGGCTCTCAGTGTTGCAGGGAGGCTTTTTAACACAGCCGAGTGACCCACTTGTATTGTGCTATGTTATCGTTGGTAGCGTGAGCTCGCGGGGTGTTTGTTAATACGTGACAAAAGCCTGCTACAGCACCGCGTGTGCTCTCGGGGCTTTTCTTTGAAGATGTTTTCTACGTCCTGAGTTCTGAATCGGTGTCTTGAAAGGGTCACGAATATGTTTGGAAGCCACGTTGCGTGTCCTCTCCATAGAAATACTCGAAACAATTACAATAGAATTTTTTTTCATCATCCACAATGTGATGCATTTGCTTTTATTCTGCGGACTCTCATTCAAAAAAAAGTTTGACTCAAATAAGCCTGCAAAAGTTAACAAGGAAATGAGTTGTTTTTTTTTTAATTCTTGCTAAAATAATGAACAATCTGACAGAAGTAATTCAGCAGTACCTGCAGCTATCCCTACCTATCCCTAGTCCAGGCTAAAGCCGACTCAAGCGGACTTATTTGTCCAGAGCTAAAGGACGGATGGATTTAAATGGTTTAAAGCACTCGCATCTTCATGTCTCGACCTCGGGGGGGGGAGGTGACTCTTGGGAAGACGGAAAGAGAGGCAAAAACCACACAACATTTTTGCTTCGATACAGCAGCCGAGTTCATTAGCTCAGCGGGAAACGACTTCATTTTGAGCAAGCTTTCCGAGTCAATGGACCGCGGCTGGAAAATAATCAGCCTCTTTTCAGTGCGCACAACACACAGAGAGCCGGCTAACAACCTCAGGAGCTCACCGTGCACGGCGGCGGAGACGTGATGCCGAAGGTTGCCCGCTTACCCACTGGGGAGCTGGAGGAAGGGCGCTGCTGATTTTATTTTTTTCACTAGTTTGTCTCAAGGCAGCTGGGGGGTGAGGAGGCAATTGGATAAGCACTCAGTAGCAGGGCGCTGGGGGGGGGGGACCAAGTGAGAGCCGCCGTGCATTGTGGGTAGCCTGATGGCTCAATTGTAGGTGGAAACGAGCTAGACAATCAGTACCTGGTATCCACTTGTCTCTTTGACGGCTGTGTTTGTCAAGCTGAGACGGGGGGGGAAAAGGAGGGAGAGGGAGGCGAAGACGTCTCTTCTTCCCCCGTGCCGTCATCCAGAGCCACGTTTATCATCTCCACCACATCAGCTGGCATGTTAACTATCTGCGATTACCAGTGCATCCCCTCGATTTTCTGTTTGTTTCTTGCCTTCTCATTTATTTAGCTTGTTTTACGTTTCATTACATCTCGACCAGAACTGTGTTCAGCTCACAAAATGATTCAAACAGGTTTTTTTTTAAATATTTATACCAAGTGACAGTGGCTCCCCGAGGCTTCGGCTATATATCGACTGGCACTCATTAGCTGATGTTTTACAAAAAGGTAATTTGTGACATGAAAATGGATTCTAATAAGTATTTAGGAGAAATAGGATTTTTTATTTTATTTTTTTGGCAGCACAAGAATGGCACTCTGGAAGCAATGTTTTGCTAAAAAGGCATTCGCAGCGAAAGTGATTTGTTTCTTGATTAAACACGCCGGTCAGTCGGAGTGCATTCTGTTATTCCTGTCCTGCCTTTGCTGTCCTCGTCTCTGCCGCCATGCGTCTGCTCTGCATAACACGGTGTCTTTTAGTGAGTTCCATTGCTGCTTAAGGTGTCTCATACAGTATATATATATATATATAAACTATTGCACGTGCAAAACATAAAGAGTGATTTCTGTTCTATTTTGTCTTTTACAGGAGAAAAAGAGCATTAAAAGTAAGCCATGGTCCTGATTCTTTTGAATTTTTTTATTATTTTTTTGTTATGTGGGCAAAGGCATGCTTGGCTTGGTTTGCACTCACCCTCGCTTTTGCTTTATTTTTGGTTTTCCATATTTTGCATCAGGTCATGAATAAGTTGCATCTAACATAGCATCTCTATAACATTGGCACTCTCCGTCAGGTCATCCGGTGAGGGCTGTGGAGTAGACTCCTTCCTTTTCTTACAGTGTTGGTTTTTCATATTGAGCTACTCAGCTTTGGTTGGCTGTATCTGGGATAATTATCTGCCACATATTGCACTGAAACAGACTCTTGCACTGTCTAACAGTAGTTGAGGACAGTAGGGCATCTGTCAAACCTCTTTTCCTGGTGTACCGACGTAAGCACATCATTTGCTTTCCCCAATAATACAGTAGTTAATCTGAGGCCAGCTTCCAGATAGGTAATTGGTTCAGAACCCTATTAGTGGATTTAAGAGGAAATCGGGGAGCTTTAGCCACACAAAGCTATTAAGCTACTTAGATCAGAATGTGATTACCGGCCGTCAATCACCAGATAAGGAAATAGGGTTTTGTTGGTGCTCACATCTCACATAACATTACAAACGCACGCACACAGAGCAGGCCCAGTTGTGCATCTTCCATTTTAGTAGATCATGGCAAACTGAAAAACACAATCTGACCTCCTTCCCCCCTCCCCCACCCCCCTCCCCCCTCCTCTCAGCACAAACACGTTTTGAAGCATGACATTATTTCAACTCTGATTCACGCCACTGTTTTTTAGTTTGAGGCTGTTGTCGTAGCCCGTGGAGTCTTCTTTTCATTGGTGTTTTTTTTTCCGTTTCTGTCATGTGGTATGGGTTTCTGCATGAAAGCAAATGCAATTTTATCCGTCAGAGCTAAATTCTCTCTCTCCACGAGCGATAAAAGTCAGAAGTTGCATTGGCTGTGACAATCGGTGCCTGGTAACCATCGTGAACTGTTTTTTGTTTTTTATTGTTTTAAACCTTCTCCATTAACATTTAGATGCTGTGATGACGTCATTAGGGAGAGAATACGAATTCACGCATCTAATGAAAGAATTCATGATAGCCAAACCATGTGACACATACCACACCAAACACTAAGTGCTAGGAAATCTATTCATGTCAGTTTATCATTAAATTTCCCACTTAAATGGAACCAACTGTATCTTTAACCAAGTTTTTTTTTTTCTCCTTCTGCCTCCTCTAGACTCTCGGCCCCTGCCTGACGTAGCCATGACGGGCAAATGCACCCGGGAATGCGACGAGTACGGCCACTCTGACTCCTGCTGGATGCCTGTGCGCACGTCGCCTGAGCGACGGCCATCAAAGTCAACCACCACCCCTCAACAACCAAAGCTTTCCACTTTCATGAGCGGCAACGGCAGCAGCAGCGGCAGCAGCAGTAGCAGCAGCAGCAGCGCCGAGCCCGGCAGCCAAGAGACCCTCGCCATGGCCGCCATGGCCAACGGAGACCCCACCGCCGCTCACATGATGGGCGACCGCAATCGCAACCTGCTCAACAAGAAGATGGCTTCCTCCTCCTCCTCCTACGAGGCCTTCGGCTCGCCTTCCTACGGCTCTCCGGGAAGCGGGGAGGAGACGCTGCACCACCCCACTGAGGAGATCCCTCTGGCGCCTACTGGGGAGTACAAGCCTACATCCTGCGGTACTCTGACGCGACGGGAGGTGTACCTGTGAGTGTGAGACACACCTGCTGTGCCGCACCATATGCCGTTGAAACACAACACTAGGCATAGTTGTTACAGCTCAAGCAGCTTTTTAGCCACCCTTGTGCTGCAAGGTAGGACTCAACTTTCTCCAAAGACTTTGACGACAGCTCCTTAATGAAAAATCTAAGTGGATACATAAACACAATTTGTAAAGCGCTATTTCCGGCCATGACCTGGACGAGGAGGAGGAACCCTTGAGGGGCATCGATGGGACTTGGGAGGAGGATGTTCTACTGGCGAGTCGGGCTCTCGGGACACAATCTGCTGCTTGACAGTCAATCTGTACAATAATCAACTCATTTTACATATACAGTACATGCATGCATTACCTGCCCACCCCCCCCCCCCCCCCACATCCCCCATGAAGGCCCAAACTCCCTGAAGATGACACTGTACAAAAAGAGACAATTTCTTTTTCCGTTTGTGTTTTTTTTTTTTCTAGAAACAAAGCTGTACATGTGGACTATTTTGAATTTAAAGTGTGTCTGGTTATGCCTCTTTTTTTAAGTTTCAGAACACTGCTCTTGGCCGTGGTGTTCAGCGGCTGCAACAATATATTGGACATAACCGTCCGTCTTATGGATTCCGTCACCTAGACTGTTTGTGATTGAACTCGCTCAACAGCAGACCAAAACTCAACCGCGTTCAAATCTCATGAGGACGGGAAGCTTTAAACACTCGGCCCGGAAAACAACACTCGTCCTTGGACAGACATTGGGAGCCAATGGAATTTGCTGCAACACCTTGTTTCAGACTGCAACACCACTGGTATGACAAACTTACGATGACTGATTCTGACCTACCAGTGGGCCCGGCTGAAAAGTCGCTCTTTGTACATAAACATTGGACCACAGCAACAGCGCTAACTGCTCTCATTCCCTTCTGTCTTGCTACCTTTCCTCAGTCTCTCGTTCTTTGTCTTTGATTGGCGAGGTTGAGACCACACCCCTCTTACTAGATGCAAAATTGCCACAGCGGCTGGAAAAGCATGCGTGCAACATGGTCGTGGATATTCGGATCGCCTCAGTTGGATGCTACTGTGTATGTCAAGTTGTAAGACACACACACACACACACACTAACACACAGAAGCAGAAAAGCCGATACATTTAACTGAGGCCAAGGGCACTGCTGGACTAAAAGTCCTGGGTAAGCACAGTGTGTCGCGCCGAGATTAAAATTACGAAGGTGCAATTGAAATTGTATGTGTGTATGGGCCCCGATATGCAGTATATAGTGTGCGTTTGTCGGCTATATTTAGTGTATACTGTAGATGTACACCTATAATAGGCTTAGGGGGGCGTAAACATGGCCAAGCTGATCCTAAAACAGCTGCAAGGACATCTTTATACTGTTATTTCTTTCTTGTTGTGTGATAGACTGAGCAATAAATATCATAATGTAAACGTGACCAACAAGCATTCTTTTTTTTAACCTCTACACAAGCCTGCAAGGTTACATTAACCCACACGTGGCTGTCCAAAAGTCCTTTTTTTCCCCCCACACTAGTAGATTGTGCTTTCTCACAATACATGGTGATGGCATCTTTGAGCAAGAATGTAAGAATCAGCTCAATGGAGAACAATCAGAACGCAACGGCAGATACCGGGAAGGTTTATGGATAAGAGGCTGAGGAAAAAAAAAAAAGGTGTCAAAGTGAAACCAAAGCTTCGGAAACAGGATGGAGCATTCCCAAGAAAAAACTTTTTTTCTTGGAGTATTTTGCTTTAAGTATAAATTACATGATGGATTTTCTCATTGAGATAAGAATGTGACATCTCAACAAAACGTCCATTAGATCCTCAGAGCTGACACCTAATGACCACTAACACACAAGACACATGACAATGTTGAGATGTTGTGCCTCCCTGTCTACAGTGATGTTTTCTTTTTCGCAGCTGCCAGAGGTGCAAAATCTCATGACTGTAATAAAGCAAAAGAATATCAGATGCAATGGAAACCTTTTTTTTTTTTTTTTGTATGTTAGCAAAAACCCCCCTTTTTGGTTTGACCGGAGCTGCTTTTTCTGCATTCCGGCAATCTATAGTCTGTAAGTACTACTCGTTGGAAAGAAAGTGCTCCTATACTTATCAACTGTATACATAAATATTTACTTTTTACTGCACGTTTAATGGGAACTTACTTCGCTTACTGATGAGGAAGAAGAAAAAAAAACTGTAAAACAAAAATGTACAAAAAAAAAAAAATGTTTTCCCTGTAAACATGGAAATCCACCTGGTTGCTTGCTTTTGTTATACCTGAAGTAACATGTAGTACAACTTAGTACATCAGTTGAGTCCATACTGTTGTTTTTAATTTTTCATACACAATCAAAATCTCTTGTATCACCACACGAACCCAAAATCTTTCACACGTTTTCATTTACGTCACCTTTATATCATGAGATTTTCAATTTTTTTTATCTTCATCTTGTATTTTACTTTGTAATCCCATAGATGTGTTTGTTACACTTTAACAGTCGAAAACCGTGGAAATAATCATGACAATGTACTATGTTTTACTTTATTTTTCTTTATCTGGTGCCACTTTGTATATTTAGAGTGCTTCTGAAAAAACAAAAAACAACAACAAAAAAACACTAGAGTGAATGCAAATATGCAATTGTGCCTTTTTATACCGATTGGTATGATTAAATGTTGGTTTGGAATGGTGCATAAACAATTACGTTGACATGCTTACAAAAGTAGATGGGGTGGCATTCAAAGAACGAACTGAAAAACATTTGCATATCTTAGATGAAATTCCATGATGTCAAAGGCTTCTTGGACGACAGTCTAATGTCAGTGAGCCTGTAGGTCTAACACACAAACGGCTATTCGCTGGGTTCAATTAACTTGTTGAAATATCCATTCCTAGCATAGTGCATTGCAGAATGAGTACAGGTACATTCAACAGTTGCTTGTTGGTAGTAATAATTATGATATAATGGGTTTTTCTGTCGTGTTCCAATCATGTACTTGTATGACATCTGAGGTCAAGTAACCTTCTTTGTGCATGAAACAAGCTCTAGGACTGAATATAGAAGCATTGAAAGCTGGGTGAAAAGTAAAAAACAAAAAGAAGAAATTCGCTTGGAGACATTGGACTGCTCGTGGGCTGAGGGAGCCGAGAGATAAAAATGCTAATGTGACGGTTTACGAGGGAGGAAGTGGAAGTGAGCAGGGAGGGAAAAAAAAAAAAGCTGCAGGGGAGAGTAGCTGACAGAACACACACACCTCGGGATGTGCCGAGCGACACGCGGCACTCATGGGGGGATTTACAGAATGCATATCGGCAGGTGATGAAACCCTGTACTACAAATAGGCGCGGTATGATGTTTGCTACCATGCTGCAAGGTGACGCTTTGAATTTCTAGATCAGATGGAAACAAAGACTCAGACGAAAAAGAGAAGTCATGAAAGAAGTAAAAAAAAAAAAAAAAGCCATACATTGGCAACTGCACTGATATCCACTGCGGTACTACAGAAATCTGGATTTTTAAAAATAATTTTACGTTTGAGAGAAAACATGCACGTTCCTGCCATCAAGACGTCTTGATCTTGCCGCCCGAGGTGTGTCGTTCAGTCCGCGCTCTCCTGTATTCGTATAGCCTTCACAGTGTGTAACGAGATTTGTAATATTAACCATTACTATTTGTCCTGCGACTTGGATGTTGATATAGAAATTGAGGAACAAATTTGATCATCATTTAATATGAGTCACTATGCACGCAGCTTAGCTGAACATGGCAAAGTGTATTGAACGCAAGTCCACTTCTATTTATGAGATATTTTACATAATTTAATTTGCTTTTGTACAGGTTTGTGTAAATAAATTGCTTGTCATTTTTGTCTCTGCAGAAATTAAAATATAACATGGTAAAACAAGTCCATTTGGTTGCATTGGGTTTTTTGTGTGTTTGCATTTTCAAATGAATATTGACTTAAGAGCCTTTAATTAGTCAAAGGGCAACACCATAATACAATAACTCTTATTAACACAGTAATGCAAGTATGTAGAGTATATAAACACATTATTCCAGCCACTTACATGCAGCAGGATGTTACCCAAACCATGTTATAATGTATAGGGGTGTAACGGTTCACAAAATTCACGGTTGGGTACGATACAGTGGAGCCACGGTTCGGTACGTTTCGGTACAGTAGAAAACTATAAATGCCAGAGAAATGTACTTGATTTTAAAATATATTTATTCATTACAACTAACATCATGAAGTTATTCTTTGACTTTGAACAATGATGGAACTATACCTGAGTGACCCATCTTCTGGGGTTTCTTCTTAGCAACACATGAGCATAAAAAACAAAAACTGCTCCTTAATGTTATGTAGTATTGTTACTTACATCTTGTATTGTTACTTACATCTTACAAAAGAGATTTTTAATCTCAATGGGACTACCTGGTTAAATAAAGGTTTTAAATTTTTATTTTTATTTTTATTTTTTTTTTCAAACGTATTCGGTTCGTCATGCGTACCGAACCGTGAGCCTCGTACCGAACTGTTCAATACGAATATGCGTATCGTTACACCCCTAATAATGTAGTTTAATTTCAAAATGAAATACCCAGCATGCAGTCTAATAATCATATTCTAGTTTACACATCTACATTCTGCAGTATTTGAAGTATTTGAAGACCTTTTAATTCAATTTTTTTCGCTACTTGGGGGCACATTTACACTTTAATAGGCAGTTACGGCTAATGTGTTAGCAAACAGTCGCCTATTTACACCTAGCAGACAGGGAGCAACATTAGCATTCAGTTGGAGTCCTGTTTCTCAACATGTTCTCCCTCCCAACTACTCTGACGATAATTTATGGAAGTCCACCTTCATTTTAAACAACCATGTCCAACACTTATGGCGCACGTGGCCAGCTGTGTGTTGCTGGATACATACCGTGTTTGCACTCGACATAATGTGCATGTAGTCGTGTGTTTTGAGGTGTGCCTTCTCCTTTCCTCTCCGTATGTCTGGGTGATGTATGAGGCGAGTTTACAGTCGAGGTGATTAGAGATCCATTCCCATACACGCTCTAATTAACAGAGCGCCGCAGGATCTCCGGCACCTTCAAAAACCACTAATGGCGTCGCAATGGAAAACTACAATGCCCTGTAAAAGTCTCCAAAAAATCTCCACAAAGTTCAACAACTTGAAGAAAGTTTTCTTGAAAAACTGTCACAGGAATATTAGAGGACCTACGGTTAGAACACAGCTGGAGAGAAACACAAGGTGGGGGGGGGGGGGGGGGGTTTGTTTATGTACGATTTCAATTGAAAACTCAAAAAGTGTGACCGTTTTTTTTGTTTTTTTTCTTTCTGCATGTTTGTCTTCAAAAGATGCCACCTCCAAGAAAGACGAGGTTTGAATCACGCTGATATGCAAATAGTCTGGCTCATTTTCGTGTCCTCTCTGAAGCATTTTCAATTGCCTGGCATGGAATAAGCAGTGGGTAGTATTAATTTGTTTTCTGTTGAGAGAGAGAGGGGAGGGGAATTAAGACAAAATAGAATGAATTTGAATGTAATTAATAGTTAGGCGATGCATACTAATGAATTGAAATTTATTTTTTTATGAATAAGAGCAAAAGCAGAAATTACGAGATGCATTTATTTCACTGGATAGTCGGAGGCGTCAGCCAATAATACAGTTTATGTGCAAATTATTATATCTTTAAAAAGGTACATACATACATTTTAATTGCCGCTAATTAGATCAGGTAAGTACAAGATATGAGCTTTTTTTTTTTTTATGATTGTATCACAACAAAGTACCCGTTCAGAGGTTCATAAGCAGCTGGTACTTTTCCACTCGCAGCAACAAATCCCCCCTGGCAGCTATCTCACCATGCGATCATTGCTGACATTGCCCTGTTATCAACCGTCTCCATGCAAAGTTGCAAACGGGCACCCACGCACCAACAAAAAAAAAAGGGTCTGGCCGACGCGCTGACCTCCCACACAGGTTTTTCCACTGTGATAACACGAGCCCTGAAAGAGGCAGAGGTGAAGCCTGGATGATAATCGCGCATTCACCTGAATCAAAAGGTGCGTTCTGCCGTGGCGTCGTGTTCAACTGAGGCTACGAGGGTGCTGAAGATAAGACTGCAGGGCAAAGGAGGGGAGGCCTCGGTTCCACCCAGCTCAAAAAACATAAAGCTAATTAATGAAATCATTGATCACTTCAACACCAAACACGAGGTATGCCATTTCAATATGAATTCCATTCCCCGTTTATGCTCACTGGTGCAAAAATAACGACTCAAAATCACATCAGCTGGGGGAATTTGACCATAAACCTTAGGAGGAAGCTATTTGATATCCACAATTTATGCCTTTTTTATTGTCTGTAGATCTTATTTTTCTCGCGCAACCGAGGGAAATGGCACCCGAGGAATAGCAGTTAAGGCTTCGTTAAATTGATTTCTGTTTCATATTTATTTTACGAATGCGCTGAGGGATGGAGGGCTAACTTTTTGTTATGTATTGAGGATGGAACAGATAAACAAGTTCATAAGGAAGCTCCTGCAATAACTTTGATTTAATTGCGATCACATAAATTCTATCAGCATTTATCTCGCCGGCGATCACACCCCAGTGGACGATGTCTTTACAGTTCATTTTATTGCTCTCACAGCGGAGACGGACACACGCATAGAAGATGCAGTCACTTCCTATTACTGGGATCACACTTGATCTGCTGAAGTCAGTGGTTTCTGATGGAGATTCATTCATTTGAGTGAATGTGTTGCAGTTGCTTTATATTGCTGCGATTTGGGAATATGGCGGGTCGACTTTTATTACCTGAACAATTCTGCCCTGCAAAAGGCAGCGCAGTTAAGAAGAAGTTTTGGAAAAAAATGTATTTAAAGTGTTCAGACTGCACCGCAAACAGTAAAACAGATTGCAATGCTTTCATTTCATGTCTGATTATTTAACCCCAACTCATCACATATGGACGTGCCCATGCAGTTTGAAACTCGTAGCTATGGCTCGAGTGGAAACTGTAACAAAGGCGGAATACAAACAATCACCATTTTGTTGGCGCCGTGTGTTCTTTCCCAATGCAACTAAAAAAACTGACTCAGCACGATTCCTAGGATGACTAACAGGAAGTGACCACTGCAAAACCAGAACTCCTTCATAAGCGTGACTCCGGCCAAAATAAAAGTTATGAAAATTAAAGTCCGCCTTAAAGGCAACAATGTGTGTGTTACGTACAATGTTAGTTAAGTTAACGCAAATAAGTCAGCTGTTGGGTGAAAGTAACGCGCTTTTTCACCCATTCATCTCCTCCTTATGCAGACCTTTAAACCAGACAGTAGTACTTTACATGTGTATCACCATTTTCTACTTAATAGGAAGGCAAGGCAAGTTTATTTGTATAGCACATTTCAACAACAAGGTAATTCAAAGTGCTTCACATAAAACCATTAAAACATAAGGCAAAAGAAAAGGAGATTTAAAAACAATTAAGAACATTCATTGCATTAAAACATTTTTAAAAAAAAACAGCAGTAAAATGCAGAAATGCAGGAAATTGATGCAGGAAATGCAGGAAATACTTCTATTCCAGTTCATTTCAGAGGCAAATATTGTATTTTTCACTCCACTATTTTAACAACTTAAGGTGCTCATTTTTTTCTATGACAATCATTTTATATCGTAAAACAACTGTCAGAAAGTTAGTTACGAGTATTTTGCTTCTATCGTGATCAATATTTGTTGGAAAGTTTGAGCCACAGGATCCTTGTTCAAAAATGGTCCAGTAACATATACATGCACTGCGGATAAGCGACTGCAGCATCGCCATATAACAGCATTTCTTTCTCTTTTTTTTTAGCTCCATCATTCATTGTTTTTTTTCTCTCACCCCTCCAGTTGTGTACATGACAAACCGATTTTACCTGCAAACAAGGACACGGAGAAGGCAGCGACTGGACTGGCAGAGAGGCGGTATGAGTGATATCTTTCCAGCGTGCGCGGGTCAGTAGTTATTACCCACAAGGCTCTCTGTTGACCCCTGCTGTCACATGATAGATTTCCCAGAAATGACTCACGTGATCTCCGACCGCAGCTGAGGCACGAGTGCTACTTGTTGACGGGGCCCAAACATCTGCAGTGGTAAAGCTAAACGTGCCTCCATTAATCACGCATCAGTTGTGAGTGGAATGCACAGACATTTATATGTGCAGGATTTATGTGGCAGAAGCAATTTGACCAAAATCTATACAAGCCTTAGTAGTCGGAGCCGGAGTTGTGATTAATGAGAACTACTTACATAAGAGAAAGTGAGCGGGTGAGAAGAAAAGGGGGGAGACAGAGCTGCAGGAGGCGGGAAAATGACAAATAGATGGAAGTAGACTGTGTGGGAAAGGGATTGAGAGAAAGGTGACTGCTTGATTGACTATCCAATCCCCCCCCCGCCCACCAATACCTTACATCCAGACTACATTAAAAAAAAAAAAGTAAGCCTCGACAAACGACAAATACATGTATTCATTGCAGCCAAACTCTTACTTTGAAATGTATTTACATCTGGAAGCTGTGGAAAAGAAAATTCATCATTAGCAAACCCAATTTCCCCAATTTACACCCAAAGACAGAAAACCTTGTAAAAAGTTGTGTCTTTGCAAATGCTTCACTTAGAAGGATTATGTGAATATGAATGAGCTCAAAGTGAAAAAAAATAAATAAATAAAATAAAACTTTTGAGGATGCTGGTCTTTCTGAAATTTTTTTTTTTTTGGAACGGAAGATGGAAAATATGAATTCAAAGTTACTGAATAAGGCGGATGTCCAATGTGAGGGGTCAAAGCTGAATAGAGTGGTGATGAAGAGCATTTTTGACTGACCGGGAAAAAAGAAACATGACCGTGCAGTTTGCAAAATAAAAGCTTCTTTCACAACAAAGACACAAATAATAAAAATAATACATTTCTCTAAAAGACATCCTCAGAGCTTCATATGGTTCGTTTGATGTGTATTTCGGAGTAGAACTCTTCAACTCAGTAACCAGTTGTCAGTGGAGAAATAGTGTAAACATTGCAATATTTGGATTTTAATTATTGGCATTTCCACTCAGGCTTTATTTATACACAAATAAAAAATACAAACAGGAAATGGGTTGTTTGCCTGCTGAGCAGTTCCTTAAATTAACGCACCTTATTTATACAGAATGCTTGTTTGTATGTGCGTATATGCACGTATGTGTATTCATGAATATATGGGTGTCTGTTTATTTGCTGCTTCTTTTTCTGTTCAATTTTTTAAAAATAAATATGCAGCACTCTGAATGGCTTTCGCATGATATGGTGCTAGACAAGTAACTTTGAACTGAACTGAATACTGTGTGGGAGAAATTCCAGCGTGCTTGGAGGTTTTGTTCTCAACAGAATTTTGGCGAAAACGTCCCTTTTAAAAAAAAATCTCAGCCAAAGGAAAACCAGTGGTATTCATAGGTTAAGCAACTCTGCAGATCAATCAGGGCTGTTTGTAAGGATTATGAGTTTATGTTTTAGATCAACTATAATACTTCCAACAAAAACATGACAACATATTTGGAGGGAAATAGAAAGAATAGAAAAGTACTTTATTCATCCCCAAGGGGAAATTTGTCTGTGGCAGCAGCAAACAGGGTTACACAATAAAATAAAAAATGGAAAATGCACACAATATAATAAAATAACAGAGCAGGACCTATTCAATTTAAGAAAACAAATGATGGGATTATTGTTTTTACAAAAGCTACAGCTACACTGTACAGCACACATTATGTTCATCTTGTACGACTGGACAGTAAAACTGGTACTTGCACTTTTGTAATGTTTAAAGTTCCCTCCACTGTTTCCATGTAGTACTGATTTGTACTGTGCCCAAGCACGATTGTCCTCCCTCTCCAACGCTCAGACAAGACATGTTGTTCTGTACCCTCATACAAAAGCTACATCATCTATATATATATATATATATATCTGACATTTGTCTATGTTGTCGCGAAAAGCACTTCCCAATTGCAAAGCCTGTATGAGTCGACCTTTGCACCATAGTATTATCTATATTTTGGAGACAAGAACAATTGCCTGCCTTCCTGTTTCATCCCTCAAAGCCGCGCAGTACAGAGGATTGGATCGGCACGTGGCACTCTCGCTCTTCATTCGTACGAACAATCGGAACATGAAAAAGACCTTTAGTCAGGCGGCGTTAATGATACATGATTATAATACTCAGAGCTTCAAAACGATCAAAAAAAAACCACTGCTCTTTCGTTCGAAGGAAAAGCCACCGCATAGAATTTGTCACTTATGGAAGGCATGGTGAGGACGATCATCTTTGACATATGAATCACGGGGAGATAGCGTCTGAACGTATAGCCTGGTTGGTAATGTTTCGCTGCTTACACTTTGGCAGCGGGACTCATATCTCATCTTTGCCCTTTTTCCACATCTGCGGCTCTGAATTCATGTTCAGGATTCCCACACTACTGTGTACATCTTCTCCAATGGAAACAATTCACATCTGGTTGCTTTAACTTCTTTCTTTTGTGTTCTTTTTTTTTTTCCTCATCCAGGTCTGTCGGATCCTCATGCATTCCCTACACATGCTCCAATTTGTTGCATTACGCAAAGCCAGACGGAGAGAGAGAGAGAGAGAGAGAGAGAGAGAGAGAGAGAGAGAGAGAGAGAGAGAGAGAGAGAGAGAGAGAGAGAGAGAGAGAGAGAGAGAGAGAGAGAGAGAGAGAGAGAGAGAGAGAGAGAGAGAGAGAGAGAGAGAGAGAGAGAGAGTTGGTTTTGCTCCTCGCCTCTTGCTGTTAACATGCACAGGGCACCAGCCATGAAAATGCAACGGATTTTCTTTTTCTAAGAGAATGATCTCAGTGATCTCATTATTTCCCATGTGGATGAATGTATAATGTACGGCGCAGCTGTGTGTGAGGGCGAGAACACACACACACACACACACACACACACACACACACACACACACACACACACGAGTGCAACGTCCTTGTGTGTCTTCAGAGCCCTCCAGCTCAAGAAGGAACCCTTTCTCAAGTTGTTTGTTGTCATTCCGTCCGTTTCTCACACTTCAATGCCAGATCATGAATATGGAGTTTGACTGAACAGTGATTGTATTGACCTCACGGTGTAGGTGTGTGTGTGTGTGTGTTGAATCCTTGACTCACCCCGTGGTTCAAGGCCAGAGTGCAGCACAGCTATATTCCATTTTGACACTTTGATAGACAGCGAGCCATTTCCAGCCCACTGTGCCGCGCTAGCTCTGCCACTCGGCTGCACTTCTCATTACTGCTGCACCAAAGGAAATCACCGTGTAGGTACGTATAGAGGGAGTGGTTTTCCCAAAAGCTACACGGCATGTGGCCTTTTTTTTTTTTTTTTTTTTTTAAATCATAAGTTAACTGCGTGTCAAACATCCAAATATAAAGCAAGCTATCTTCGCGGCAACACATGTACAAAGCCAAAGGAATGACGTCAATCGTATAGTGGAGAAAAACAATCTCACCACAAGGCCCAATTAGCAGACTTTCAAATGTATTACATGATGTTCATCAGCAGAACTAGATATTTGAATACATAGAATGAGAAATGGGCAAGTTAAATGTGCTGAGGATTGTCTGGTGTAATTGAAAGCTCAAAAAAACACAAGCTACTTTATACATGATGCATTAAATAGTAGAAGATACACAATCTGCTTTAGCAACACACTTTTACCATTCTATGGTGTTTCTTTGTCTCATATTCCCATATTTCTCCAAGTAACTGGTAAACTTTAAGAGTAACTTAACACCCGCTGAATTTTTCTTCTGTTGATCTTCAGTAGTTTAACTTCTCACCTCGCTGCAGTGATGCACATAATGTATTCCAGGACCTCATGGCATCGCCCACCAGTGAGCTGCGTTTGAGGTGAAACTGACTTTAAGCTTTCAAAGCTGCAAAATACTGTTCTGAACAAACATTACTCCGAAAAAGGACCACTTCTGCCAAATTGCAAAAAAAGAAGGTATTAAATTTAGATAGTTTTGATCTTCCTTCCCAGGTGTAACGTTTGAGATTTTCATCTTTAAAGGTCTGTGCCACCACCCAGCTACAATGAGGTGATTAGGATTTAGCTTCCGTTACCCGCATCATTGAAACATATGACAATATAATAACAGAAGACAAAAATAACACATTTAACGGTGATTATAGGGACCATTTATTTTTTTAAAGTAGTGGCAATAGTTTCAATAGCAGCAAACCATGGGACACAGCCTCCCTAGTTCACTTCCTGCTGGGGATTGTTGTATTCACTTCCATTGTATTGGGATAAATGCAGAAATCTTAGATTTGCGAATTTCAAATTATCTCTACACTATCAATGTCTAAGATATGGTAGCTACATGATTTTATATATATAATTACATACGGATGACCCTTAAAAGCCTTTCCAATTAGTTTCCATCTCATTAGACCTCTAGTCATCAATCCTAAACTCTATGGACCGATATGATTAACAAGAGGGTCTCACCATAACAGGTGCCAACACGGGAGTCAGGGAGATGTCAATCAAGCCCAGTTTGTACACGCCCACACTGTCCTGAGAAGCAGCCTAATTAGGCACAATAAGTGAAAACACCTGCGTGGGTGGACTCTCAGGGGCTTCAACTGTGAAAAGTCGACTCGGTCTTTGTGCATCATTCATCTTTAAAAATCAAAAGCAGAAAGAAAACTGCAACTCGTTCAGTAACAATGGAAGGACTTTTAGGTTGTTTTTTAGTTTTTTTTTGCTGAAATGATTCCGTAATGGCCTCAGCAGGGAATCCAATTCTTTTTAATAACACATTTGGTCAAAACATCGTTTTTATTCCCACTGTGTGCATTTCCATCAACAATTCCGACTTCTGTTATTCCACTCCAGTCCACATCACGAAACTCAGGCTCACGTCTACAGTGTCTGACACGAACATGTGTCCACACATAAACTAAAGCACTCCCTCTAAACCATTCCACTATTGATCCCTCAGTGATCTCTTAAACCAACCGCTGGTCCAACACGCTGCGGCCTATTTACATATCTCATTTGCATACCAAAGTAACACTGGCCGTGACACTTGCTCATGAATAATTCACCGGAGGTATATTTACATAAGGTACAAAGCCCGAGCCTCAACCTGAAATCTCCCCGGGCATGGGAGCGACTTCAGGACGGGACTTTGTTTCGTCAAAGACTTTTGCATCAAGCGCTCTGTCTGCAATAATTAATTAGCTAATTTCAGCCGCTGCTAAGATCAATGGATTCGGCTTTCCGTGCGGGCTAATACAATCCACCAAATGAGGGTTCGTGAGAAGAGACTGAGATCTGTGGGCTAATTCTCCGTGGAGAGTCGCCTCTTGCTTGCTGCTTATTTTTGCTCCCTGCTATATCGTCAACACCAGCAAACTAAAATACTGTTTTGTGTTGTATATGAAATAACTGTTTATGCATGCATTATTCTGACAAGGCCAGCACTTTGTCTTTGATGTTTTATAGCAAATACGGTTCCTTGTATGCCCAATCTGCATGCATGTTACTGCATGATTATACCACATATCTAACATTGCAATGTTGTTTGTGTGCGGGGAGGGGTGGGGGTTGCAATCAGCCAAGCATGTACGCATGCATGTTTTATTTACTTATTTTTCATAAAGCTGATGGCCCCCATGAAAAGAGTGGCTTGCCTGTTATCCAAGTTAGAAGCTGCTTGTGAGAAGAAAAGCATGATAAGAATATCGGGTATTTACATCAAAGGATGTTCGTATGTGACGATCACAGCCCGGTTGCTTGTTTTTGAATGATGCATTGTGGTTGTAGGACTTCAACGCATGTCCTCCAGTACGCATGTCACAGTGTCCCGAACCCGAAATTTCCCCCGAAGACTGTTCCGTTGGAAACGTTGGTATGTAGCGTAAGACTACGAAGGTGCTACAAAAAGGCACTCAACTATTGGAATAACAAGCATCTTCCTCTCTCTAGATACGACTTTGCATCCTATCTCTGTCTTCCTCACACACACACACACACAATCCAAGTGTGAACCATGTGGTCCCTATATACCCAGCTTGTTTACTTCCTGCCTCTCCCTCTCCCTCTCTTGCTACACCCAATGGGATGAGGAGAGCTGGAAAGGGGGGTGGGGGTGGGGGGGGGGGGGGGGGAGCTACAGTGTTTATCCCATAAGAGGCCATGTGTCTGTACCGTCCGCTTAAACCTCTGCCGGCTGTCTTTCCCCCCTCTGTGTTGTTCAGCGGCTACAGTTAATTAGCCCATTGCTCATAAGCACACACACAAACAAATGCCCACAACGTGCATTACAAATTCATTCTCGCATGTATGGTAATGCAACACACACACACACACACGCACGCATACAAATATACACACGCGATAAACCCACATGGATTTGATGACGCTAAGCAGCAGGAACCCGAGGGAGCAGGCTGTCTTGACAAAACAAAACAGATGTTTATGTGCACATCGTCACCCTAATGTCGGCAGCCACGTTCCTATCTATCCTCTTTATTAAATCGAGCGGTTCTTCTGTGCAGGCTTCAATTTCTGTTTTGATTTAATGTTTCTATCGCTGTGCAATCGGGGGGGGCATGTGTGATAAAAGACGTGTGATAAAACCACCTATGTCACCGCTGGGGATGTTCAGGATTTATGCCGTCAGGGTTTCATCATCTATTTCAAACAAATATATATATATATATATATATATATATATATATCTAAGCTTTCCTGTATAAATAACGCAGCGCTTTCTAAAGGTTTCGGAGGAGGGATGGCTTGAGAGTGGCATGCATGATTGGGGTGAGTGAGACTGCATTGACTTAACTGTGGTAGGTAATACCAAAGTGCTGTGGTAGCACACAAAATAGCTGAGGGAAATATTTAATTCATGTGTCGATTTTGCAACTCAGAAAATCACCAGGTTGATCTCGTATTTGAAGTGTGACACTTGGCATATTACCAGGCAATATAAGTGCACAGTGTGTTCCCTTCACGAAGGGGGGGGGGGATCCAGCGTTGCCAAAAGCCTATTGCGCAAGCATTGGGAGGGACCAACACATTCACACTGCCAATACGTCAAATACTCATGCTTGATCAGTAGCCATATGCATCAAACTAAGTTCTATCTACCCCTCTAGTGTCATTTTTTGGACGTGGCAGTGGATGGTGTGGCAGTTTCCACTCAGTTAGGATTGTGGCTACGTTTGTTGCTACCTGGCAAGTGGTAAGCCCATATTCGCTCTCTTTTAACTCCGTCTGTCTTGGGCCTCTACCAACCAGTGAGGGAAATATCTCGCTCTTCAGCTGCTGAATACTACTTTACTTTCACCAGCTAGTCACTAATTGGATCTGTCTGCCGTTTGGTGCACAGCAGGTAGCAATTAGTGGGTTCAGCTGTGGCCGAAAACAACATAATGAGATTGGTGAGAGTTAAAACAAGGCAGTTTAAGATGCAGCCCGGACAAGCGAAAGCTTTTCACATTCGTGACAATGATGGCAAACTCAACTTTGTCGAATAATAATGGATGATGCCATCACGTTAGGCTCACCGGGAGCAACGAGCGTCGCCTCTCAGCTTGACAGTGCATACAGACGTGGCAGTGACCAATACCACTGCCGGACTGCAGAAAACAGGTATGTTCTTGGCAGAATTATAACCTGTCCAAAACTTTATGGAAAGTAAGAAATTGCTTTGCGTGGTCATGACGAGTCTGCCGGCTCATTTTTATATACATATTTGAGAATGTGCAAGACGAGACTCCAGGCTAAAGAACCCTTACGATGCTCAACGCTAAAGGGCACTTCAGCCATTATTCAAAACAAACTTTTGGATTGCATCTACAATGTTTACAATGATACGGTTGCTCAACAGATGGCAAAATGCACCATTCGTTGCAAATCTATGGTATGTTTGGGTTGCATCATCAGATTTTATTGTATGAATATTGCGTGGCCCCACCAAAATGTTCATACCAAAACCGCCTCTGACCTAACCATGTGCAGAACTCAGGATGCAAACCTCGGTTTTATGCTATGGACTGGAATAAAAAAAAATAGTGAACACAATTTGGGGAGAAACGTCCAAAACGGATGTAATTCCCAGTGACGCTATCCTGGTATTGCTGAAGTGAAATATGTGCAACCTCACTTGGCGTTGAACTTGTGAACCTCTGGACATCCTCATCGTCTGTCAGCCCGCTGCCTCTTCTGTGCATAGAACTCTCAGCCCTTCACTGTCATTTATTGAGTCAACTGACGTACTGCGGCAGCATTACTTCTGTACGGGTAACTTGTTTACTTGTGGAAGTGATAGCAGCCCGTGCGATGCCTCCGACCTGGCACATGCGATTAGTGTCTGCTCTCACTGCTGCCATGCCAATCGGTTCAACAGAGACTGAGGGATGGCAGCCCACCACACCAAAACACACACACACGCAAAAAAAGCACACAGATACACACAGAGACACCGCTACCCCTCGGAGGGGCCGGATGATGGCACGGGACTGGAGCTCTGGTGACAGTTTTTCTTGCGAGTCAACAAGAGGAATACAATGGAGTGTGTTTAGCCGGAGGGTTGAGGAGCCAGAAGCAGGGGGGGGAAAAGCTAGTAAGATGGAATAAGTTGTATTGTAGACAATGCAGATGTCTCCTCTACCCATCTGCTATGCTGTAAGAGAAGATTTTTCACTTTCTTTTGTATGCCGGCATTCAGCATGAGAGCGGTCTGCAGGTGGTGGACACGCTGCACTGTATTTACATTGTCTACAGCAGCGGTTCCCACACATTTTAGGCCATGCACCCCCTTCTACATCCCGACCGGGTTCACGTACCCCCAATCCTCCCCCCCCCCCCCACCTTAAAAAAAAGCAATGGAGCCCATTTATCATCCAAGAAACTGGATGAGTGTTTGTCTGTGGACTCAGACGACCAGATGGAATCCTACCACAGGTACGTCTTTATTATATTAAACTACGTCTGTATTCATTAAACTACGTCTTTATTCCACAAAACTACGTCTGTATTCCACTAAACTACGTCTGTATTCCATTAAACTACGTCTGTATTCCATTAAACTACGTCTGTATTCCATTAAACTATGTCTTTATTATACTAAACTATGTCTTTATTATACTAAACTACGTCTTCATTATACTAAACTACGTCTTTATTATACTAAACTACGTCTTTATTATACTAAACTACGTCTTTATTATACTAAACTACGTCTTTATTATACTAAACTACGTCTGTATTCTATAAACTACGTCTGTATTCTATTAAACTACGTCTGTATTCTATTAAACTACAATTAAACCACAATTTGGGAATCCCTGGTCTACAGCATTCGTATTTCAGAATCGTTTCATGTACTCAATGTGTGTCGTAAATACACAATGATACATTCATTCTTACAAATGATGAACAATCTCTGAATCAACAGTGCTTTTATCTTCATGGACAAGACATGAACTAATATACGGATGATATCATGGTCCTTAAAGAAAGTCTTATATGTTAAAGTGGCGTTGACAAGACAAACGTTCAGGATGATTTAATGAAAAGGAAAGCATTGTGAGACTGACACAGCTTTCCGCAATATACGTTGTTTTGTACAAGGCCTTGTTTCCCGGAATTTCTACAACAGAGGTTGCAAATGCGAAGTCACGACGGCAGAATCTACCTGACACCAATGATTTAAGGATGGGTTTTTTTTTTGTCAAAAAAACAATCATGGAATTGGAACATTCTTGGGATTGGAGTCACTTTGAACTTGGGTCTGTCCATTAGGTATGAAGTTAGACCCGGAAGGCAATTAGTGTAGTTTAGCCTACTGAGAGAAGGGGGGAAAAAGCTCCTCTCAAGCTCGATAAGCAAGATACCTAAAGTTACGTCCACAAAATGATCTAGTTGGATGAAAGTAAGTATGTTTGTTACGCATGTGAAATTAAAATGAACTTACATACATAACTTAAATTAAACGATGCATTGAGTCGTGGTCTCACATGGGACACGAACAGCAGCCTGTTTGTTTGACCCATCAATCCACCCCAACCTAATCCCTACTACCACTTTGTCGCAGATATTGCCACTCTTTACAATACGTCACCTGACTTCCTCCTTTGCTCCAAGTGTTAATATTGCCGCGGATGGCTCTACATTGGAGTTGTTGAAAGACAGCTCTTCCAGACACTTAAGGTGGCCTTGTTTGTAAGTGTCAGACACCGAGGGGCACGACAAAGCAACGGTATTTTACAGCTGGGTCACGGTGAATGGTAAATGCACTTTTATTTGTATTGCGCCTTTGTAGACTTTAAGCGATAGACGACCTGCACTACCTTTGAGCCACAGCCGCCCCGGGTCTGAAACCTGTCTGGCTTAGACTACAATATATCTTGGCTGGGCCAATGACCTCCCCCAACTTGTTAAATTCAAAGCGGTGGTAGGCCACAAGTCAGCAGGAGACACCAAAGTGCTGACTGGACATTTCCGGAGTTGTCATTCCAAGAAATGACTGATAGACTGTGTGTCTCGGATACTTCACCTCCAATCTGTGTATGGTCATGTGTACCCACTACTTCTTTCAGTATGTTTAAGAGTGTTTGAGTCAAGAGTGGGAACTCTTGGGCTTCTGTATTGCTCACCGTCAGCGTTCTCACCTGACTTAACACCTTATTTGTCATCCCATTGACACCTCTGATTACAGAGAAAGGTCAGCAGTCTATCATATCACATTACATCTCTCCCCTCCCCTGTATTGACACAAGTGGTTTGGAGAAAATGGGGGAGGGGGAGGGGGGTGTAGCTGGTGTCTTGTTTGCAGTGCATCACATAATGGAGTGCAGTTGAAATATTAGCATTTTTCACTGAGTGCTGGCCGGGCAGACAGTTAGTCACTGGAGATGTGGACTGATGATAAAATCACAGAGAGGTGGAAACAAGAGGGACATGAGGTGTTGAGAAGTGCATGAGCTTGGTCGTTGTCTTTCTGGCTTAAATTCAGGCGGCAGCCATGGCAAAAAAGTGAAGCCAATGCGGAAGAAGTCGTCTAGAAGTCAATGAGACACTACTTCCCAATTGATTTTTCACCTCAGTAAACATTCTAATCAATTCCTATTTTCAAGTATGTTTTGTAAATGATGGTCCCATTTAGAATAAAAGACTAGATAGGGAGGGTATGCTTTAGGGCGTGGCTCCCCTGTGATTGACAGGTCGCTTCCATGACGTTGTCCAGTCTTGGAGTTTATCTTTTTGTCTTGGAACCTTAACCCCTTTCACAATGTGTTTTCAGTTCATGAAAGGTAACTATAACCTTTTGGTCAACTAAAAATGTCTTAATCAGCTTTGCTTCAACCTCTCGTGTCACTTCTGGTTGCAAAAAAAACAATGGCGGCAATTGCCAAACAATAGGATGGTGACTCGAGGCTTCCAAAGGTCAGTCTACAAACCAATGGGTGACATCACGTTGACTACGTCCATTTCTCATACAGGGTCAATGCCTAAAAAATGCATTCAGGTAAATTCCTTGTGCTTCTTCACGGAGGAAGAACTTTGTGGAAACATATTGCAACATTTGTGCTCATATCTATCTCTTTGTGTACCTTTGCGTCAACTGTGTTTTGCTTCTTGCCCTCTCCCGGGTGCTCCCTCTATATATTTACAACAGTTTTTGCATGACAACTCTCTCCCTCCTTCCTCTCGTCTCTCCTTCCTTCCTCACCTTCTACCCACAGGTCCTTTCCCCTTCTTCCCATCACACATCAGTAACACGCAGTGATCTCATTGAGCCCTCCCTTGGTATTCCCAGTGTGTCGGCTCCTCTACCATGCTACCACGCTTTGCCTTTTGCTTTGCTCTCTGACATTCATGTTTTCAATTAGGCATTGATCTGACGAGCACCTTAACCTCTTCGTTAAGGTGGCGGTCGTTAAAAAAAAGAATCAAAACGAAGAGACCCGGTGGGAATTCTTCCAAAAAATGTTGTAAGAGACAGCCAGATGATGTTGGCAGCGGACACTATGCATGTAAAACATTGTCTCTCTCCTGCTGAAACACATTTTGAAAGGGCACATCTTCTAAAATGACTCTGGCATTCGCACCAATTGCGGTAAATACAGACCGCGAGCTCCCTGTCGATTTTCCATTTGGCAGAATGTGGTGGTTCTTTTTCTTTCAACCGTTTCTTTAAAACATGGTTGTGTATTGCAGGAGAAGTGCAAATGTTTGTTTTGGGGGCTTGACAGTGGTCAATTCACTGTTCCACTGTCTGTTTGAGGGCGAAGAAATATTTCCTCGGGAGTTCTGTAATCTACTCCGAGTCCTGCAGGGCGTGTGACGGACTCCTCCCGGTTTCCCCTCAGATATCCGGCAGCCGTGTGTGTGTGCATGTGTGCTTTTCTCACCGTCACACATGTATTACACGCTGTGCAGAGGCAAAGTGATGACAAGTGGAAGGAAAAAAAAAAAAAGGAGGAGGCGAGGGGGTTGGCTGGCTGTTTGACTTTCCCGTCTTGTCTCCCCTGTCTCCATGCATTGGGGGGGGGGGGGGGGGGCTGGGGTGGAGGGGTTAGGGTTGAGCCTGCAATTAAGATTCTGCTCAGCCAGCCTCCTCAAATGGCTCAATGGGGCGAAAATAAGCAAGCCCACTGGTGATAAATGGCCCACATCGCTGTCCATGTCCTTCCGATATAACCTGGGCATTAATTACACCAATTGGTATTGCACCGTCATCAATATCCATCTGTGCTGTAGCCTATACGCGATGAGAGAGTGTGTATTTGTGTGCATCACTCTGATCAGGCAGATACTGAAGTGCTTGCACTGCACAGGAGAACAAAGGAATGATTTCATCTTTAAAGCAAACTTTGCCAATAAAATGCACTTAGCTTGTTCGAAAGGGGGGGGGGGGGGGGGACAGTGTTCAATACTGATATGCACAGTGAGTTTTCACTCTGCTTTAAAGACACTGCCCTCCCATTTACTGCATCTTAAGCACCTTGCCAACATGATTATGGGTTTTCGCAGCTCGTCTAGACGGTCCCTCTCTGCATTATCGCTTGTGGGTGTGTGTTTATTTCCCCTGGAGCTAGACAACTCTGTTTCCGAGCTATTTCGTTTCTCAACACACTGTACAAACATGGAACTTCCAGACACTTAATCACGTTTAGTTTCGGTAATCCATCACGGGGAGACTTTGATTACTTTTGTCAGTTACTTGCGCCAACCGCATTCTAAGCCGTCAATCAAAACATATCAGAAGAGAGAGAAACAACGATAATAAATCTGAAAGGAATTATTCCCAGAAGACAGGAACGGTGTTGCGATGCTCTAAGCAACCATGATTCATAATCAGCGTCTTCACTGCTGGCTAAACCTGCAGGGGGTTTAGGCTTTGGTTATTACCTTAATGGTTATGTCTAAATCTCGGGAAATTAAATAAATGGTAACAAATTGAACAGACATGCTGGAAAACAGCTGAGAATAATGTGGCATGTTGCTCAACACTCATTCACTGTGAGGCACTGCAATAATGAGACTTTTTTTATTATTATACTAAGGGGCAATTGAACGTAAGTGACTATTTTTACATTGTTGTACTGGGACATTTACTTAAGACTACTCGTACTTCCTCAAATTTAGTTGACTGTAAATGTAGTCCGGTGCTCTAAAACTTTAAAATCTTCAACAGTCAGGGAAAAAAAAAAAAGAATTCCAACAAAGTCCAAACAAAACTGACCTTAAAAAGTGTACAATCACTATTTGCTTTATTTGCCCATTCAGCAACCGCAGTGCACGATCAGCAGAGGAAGGTGAGAGGAGTCCAACGAGCTAAAGTGACTTTGGTTTCGAAACTCGGACCATCTGGCCTGTCACTTAACCTGCACCTTTACGTTTGCTCCTTGTCCCGCGGAACCTTTACTGTACCACTGTCGTCCTCTCTTAATTAGCGGAAAGTACATTTCAAGATGGAGTTATGGTCGGCACTCTGGTTATTGTGGCAGGTACGACTGACTGGAAACTTTTGAGAAGCATATGGTGAGCAAGGCCGATGCCATTCTAAAGTCTTTGAGTTGTGTTCTTATAGAGGGCAGAGTGAGCTCATGACTTTTGCATTCTGATATAGAGTTTAGAGTCAAATAGATCATTCATTGGCTTAGTGCATGCATCAAAAGATGTATTATATCATGCCTGTAGTCTAATTTTATCAATTGATGTTTTTTGGCATGTTCTGCTGTTTTCCCTTGTATCTAGTAAATTAGACTTTAATTTCAAAAACCTTTCTGCAAATCAAATCTGTCCCATTGGACCATTCATTTGGAGGGGTGAAATTAAACTGAAAATGTCAGCTGCATGCGCAGACTTTTGCACTGTGTTTGCGGTTGTAATGATTTGGGAATAGGGATTGCAAGGTATTTACAACCAATTGGTTTTTGGGTGATTGGATTCAGCAAAAATAGAGGCAATTTGTTGTATATGAATATGAGCAGAGGTGATAGAGATAATGTAATCGCACTTGCTTTTAGAAGCTAATGAGCAGTTGGTGCATTTTTATTTTTTTTTTACATTTTAATTGACAAGTATCTCCAGTTAGATTTTCTACTAGTCAGTCAACTTTAAAGTTTACCAAAGTCAGACACAGAAAGCAGTGGAATGTGTGCGTGTAGCCGACGACATCGTGCATATTGTGGTGAGCGTCAAGAGGCCATTCGTCAAGATGTATGCGTGACAGAAATGCACACAAAAGCCATGAGCTCAACAAAACGCTAATCAACCCTAATACGGTTTCGGAGTTATGAGTTGTCAAGATCAAGGAAAACACAATCCACTGACATCATCACATTTCATCGGCTGAGCTGGCTAAAATAAACTTCCGTAAAAATCATTACACACTGAAAGTCACCAAAGAGGGCAGGTGCATACACATGTTCTTATTTATATTTATATATATATATATATATATATATATATATATATATATATATATATATATATATATATATATATATATATATATATATATATATATATATATATATATATATATATATATATTGGGGTTTCCAAGGCTTTTCGACAAGCAATAGCCTTGTCTTCCTGCTCAGTTTGATGTCGTTGAGGGGCCCTCATAAGAAAGCGCTGGACTGTGAGCTCATCTCTTTACTGAATGTCCTGTTTGGCTGTTTTTAAGAGCCACATCTTTGTATGGCCATGCCCTTCAAAAACAAACAATAATGCACATACACTACTTTCTATCATGCACAAACACACACATCTTCTTGCACGCTCTGTCTCTAGTTTCCACTTCACCTCAGGGGTCACTGAAATTAGGTCCGTGGACAGAAATATCTCCTTTTGTCTGAGCAGCAGTTGACGGTTTGTCTTCCGAAACCATATTTGTGAGATCTCATTATTTTTATTTCCTATCCCGTCACATGGTATTAGATTTCTTCCATTCAGCGCACACAGGAATAGCTCCCGTCTTGATACGAAGCCAGGGTCCTCTGAAAGAGATGCATTTCAATAAGAAAGGGATATATCACTAAGGATTGGTGGTTTAGTACCGTAAAATATCATTGATTTTGCTGAAATGCTTCAATCTTTTCACTGTGCCGGCCAGGATGTACTCTGCTGGACTGGAATGAAAATCAACATAAAACGGGCCACTTATTACAAGCGGGACTCGCTCTCTTTTTTAGAGTCCTCCCTCATAATATTGCAAATGAAATTACAAAGCGTTGTGTTCCCCAGCACCATGTAAAAATGGAAATGCACAGCGTTAATTCATGCATGAAAGCACTGTTGGTGCCGTTGAAAAATTCCACTGATTCCAGACGCCGGAATCCACCATGGTATTATTCATTAAGACAAGTGAAACGTTGGGAGTCTGCAAGTGTATCTCAAAACAGGGCCGACCATATGTTTAGTGTCAATATGACTTCACGGTTGCCCATGTGGAAAATAGCTGCGGGCCACAGAATGCACACTCGCACAGTGCGGCGTTTCGATAAATAATCTTGAACTGTGAAATGCAAAATAGGAAATGAGAGCCATGTCTAAAAATAATTTCCATCCAGCTTTTTTTAAATTGTGACAGAGAGGAAAAGTAAATGGTTGATTATGAAGAACTCAGGTCTGTTTTTTTTATTTTTTTTGGGAGAGGGAAGAGTCGTCTGATTGTTTCCAATGCCCTTGGTGATTCTCCAAGGACTGGCCTGGCATGAAATTGGCAGGCGCAGGGACCGGAGCGAGGAGAGAAGAAGAAAGCAACAAAAAAAAAAAATATGTGCAAGCGAGAACAGATATAACTGTGGGTAAAATGTCCAAGAGTAAAGGAATGGTGTGCGAGAGAGCTGAAATGATGAAAAGACCCTGAAAAAGGAGGATAATTTGAGGTCTGCTGGGTTTCCTCCCAGCCATATACACTCCAGAAACTTTGCGGTAAAAAAAAAAAAACCTCAAAGTTCAACACGAATGACCAGGAGCCTTTAGCAAGAGTCAGACACGGTGAAGCTACTCATTAGTGGTTCGCACCAAACGAATGGCAAACACACCCTTTTGTAAGATAGAAATCGTGCTGAATATTAACACCTTTAACCACAGTTCTTCCATGGTGCTCCCACTAATGACAGTTTTTTGGTTGCTAACACGTTTCACGGTTGGTCATCATTTGTATCTGTGAGATTGTGTTAAGCACTATTTTCTCTGAGGAATGCTCCTCAAGTTGTGTAATGTCTACTCCAACCCGTTAATGATGTAATGGTGAAGTTATCTTGCATGCTGGGAAAGATGGGTTTGTTTGAGCTTGAAGGAGAACAAAAAAATCTGAATATCTTGACCTCTACTGCTTTGATTTTGACCAGTGGTTTTTTTAAATAGATGTCTCTCATTCCGACTTTATGGAAGCGTGATGCAAAGTCAGTGGGGTACCCCTTTAATTGCAGACATGCGGCAAGAAACATGAACCACCAGGTGATCGAACAGGTTTTAACTAAACCACTTCGGAAGAGAAAAAGATTGCTGAAGGATCTTTCGTCATTGACAGACTGACTTCCTGGATTGATCTTCCGCGTTGAGTGTGCGTAATCAAAATGTACACCAGGGAGTACTGCAGTTTTTTTGGGTACACTCTTTTGGTTTTACCACAACATAAAGTGGTTGAGATAATTTGGCGAACCTTTTAGCTTGTTTGGAACCCATCTTACTTCCTGTTTTTGTTGCCTTGTGGGTCTTTGTCTTAGCATGACCTTAAGCTTTATTAAATACATGCATTTATTCCAAATGCTAAAAAACAACAACCCGTAGCTGCATAATTACAGACAAATAAAAGGTTTCCTGTTAATATTAACAGTTTGTTCATTTGGGGTTTCTCCATCTTAATACCAATCATGAGGATAATTATGAACAGTCAATACTGTGGGGGCTTAAAAGCAACACCTATCCCCGCTGACAAGGATCATCCTTTTTTTCTTCTTCTGTTCCCCTTCCCAGGAGACCCCATGCCACCCCCACGGCACCCCCGCTGTTTTTTATGGATCTTTTTCATTAGCCACCTAGCTTGAATTGTCCCAGAGGAAAGCCTGAGGGCCACACTGTTTACTAAATGTGCCTTTTACTGCACATCATCCTTGTAAAAGATGCAAAAAGCCTCCCATTTAGGAAGAGAGAGCTAAACGAGAACGTGCTAATTGGATTGGCATTTCACAAAAGGCAGATTTGACTTCATGCTAATGTGATTGTGCTTTTTCTCTCTTTATGCACAGAGACCGGAATGAGGTGGGAGAGATTCGCAAGAACGTGAAAGCATGTGGTCTGTGCTGAGAAGAGTTTGAAAGATTATTTTTTCTTGCGGATGAGAAAAAGAAAAGCTGAGCAACCAGTTTATTCATAGGCAGACAATGCATCCGATAACTTTGTCTGCCCTTGATCCGAAGTACTCAAAACTCGAGTTTTGTGGCATGAGTTTGTTGAATATCACGATCAACTTAGGATCCCCATCATCTCATCTCTGCAGGATTCTTATAAAGCCCTCCACTGCCCTCCGATGCTATTGGACTAATCAACCTTATCAGTTGTTTGAGTCTTGAGCGCACTCCCCAATTACAACCTCGGTGGATCTCAAGATGCTGACGAGTGTGAGGGTATTACTGTCCAATCAGACACCCGGCACTGACACTCTGCATCGACCCGGCATCCTAATCCTTCTCCAAGAGTCAGTGTGAGATGCAGATGGAGTTGATTCTAAGTGTCTTCATTTGTTTTTCTGCAGCGGAGGATGTGCAATCCCGGGCCCTCTCTCCCTCTCTTCTCTCTCTGCTGATAAAGACTGATCCTTCCGGCAGGACACACCAAAGCTAAATTAATCATCCCATAAATGGGTTACATGTCAATTTTGTGGTGATAAGTGTTGAGCTGGATAATGGTTGTCACGCTATGTTGGATGAGGGGAAAACAGAGAAGGCAAGGGATGACTTTTCTGCCGATGCAACCAATATGGATTTCAGCGGTATGGATTGTGCACTGTGTTATTTATCTATCAGACAATCTTTTGATGCTTTGAAGTTATAAAATTGCACTTTAGTCAAGACAGGTCGTTCAATGAACTACATAACTTTTAAATGGAAATGCAACTGGTTCTCGGCCTTTTTGGAACTCAAGCAGAGCAGGAGGGGAAATGTGGTTTTGCTCATAAGCAACCCCAAAAGGAAAGTGAGAGCAAGAGAGCTGTTTTCATCTTGTAGTAAACAAAACATTCCCCTGCGGGGGGAAATCTCCTCAAACATCTGGCTCCATTATAGACCCCTGTCCAGTCAGCATGCACTGCAGGAGCTAATTAGAAAGAGAGAGCAGATGAGGGGAAAGAGCAAGGGCAGAGAGAGGAAGACCCAAGATAGAGCTCCAGATTTGTTTTGGCCAGTTAATGCGCGGCCAACATTTTCTTTAAATCCACTCAAATATATCTCTGAGGCTTCATATGAGCCAAAAGGCAACAGATGAGAGACGAGCGAGTGCAGAGTACAGGTCTGCTCCGGTCTATCAGCCCCCCAATTCTAAACTGTCCACACCGTCAAACCAAAAGTCTAATTATTAATGCCAGCAGCGTTGCACATGGGGATGTTGGGTGGTCAATCCACCACATGGCCCGGACTGACATATAACAGATTAATAACAACCACTGACAACTATTGAAGGTGTAGTATGCTGTACAGATTGTCGTCTTTTGAAAAAAAAGAAAGAAAATGTGAGTCATGTTTCTGGCTATATGAATAAAATGTACCTGATTTAACGAGTGGATCGACTGCTTTGACATTCTGCCAAGCTACCTTTGGCAGCATGCTGTATACTCGTGTTATGTACTCTACCTGCTCAACTAGTTTGGAGTAAAACTATGTATTCCTATTGATAAAACTATGCTACTCATCCAGTCTTCAGCAACAAGTGGAAAACTTGAACTGGAGGAATCTACACCTACATGATCACAGAGCCACAACACACAACCATTATATTCCATGAGACAAAAGCCTCAATCTTGAAAGGAACTCTGTGGGCCCTCGTCAGCACATCGGTATGAACAAGTCTGCTCGAAGTATGTGGATTCCCCACCTGTCCTTTGTCATACGCAGGATATGGAAGTAGTATAGCAAGCACTGTATAATCAGTGCCTCACGCCCACAGGTCGAGTACTCAACAGAAATAGATAAAGGGCAGAGTATGTGACTGGACAGGTTTGACAGCGAGGAAATAATCAACTTCGCAAAAGGTGCGTGTCTGTGAAATGGATTGGTGAATGCATTCAGGTCTATATTGTCCAAGTAATCATGAACCCAGAGAAAGCTCAAACAGAAGAAAAGTGGCTTGAAAGGAGTCACCACTCATCACGTATAGTATCTAGAATTAACCTGATGAATGCTCGTGGTTGTTTCGACCATGACACCTTTCGTACACACACTCCACTTGCTTAGACTGAGCAGCGAAGGCACGGCCCCTCCCTGCCAACATAGACAATTGTCATATGCTATCGCGTAGGAGTGGCAGAGACACATTGCAGACAACAAGCTGCTGTGTGTACTTTAGCCACCAGCTTCACAACAACATGTCAAAGCATGTCAACACACAGAAGACATATGATGGGTGTCCTCTTCCCTCTCCACCCTGCGGGATAAGGATTGAAGGAAAACGTTACGCATAAAGGCCGTGAGCGTGGAACCCTTTAAGTCCCCCCTGATAAGCATGTAGCTCAAGTGGACTAAACGTGCACGCAAAGCAGCAATGCCGTCTTAATTGACAACAACCTGAGAGGGATCTGTCCACGGTGCTGCCACGCATTTTACGTACGAGACACGTCAGGGGTGGATGTTAAGAGACTAATCTCTCCCCAAAGCTATCGCAACGAGCAGGGATTGCAGACGCACGCACTTTGGTAGTTGAACGTGACGGAGCCCTCTCCAGCCGAAGCTGCGGGAAAGAGAGCTCACCGAAATCTCTCCTCGCACCACTTTTGGAAGCTCAAAACGATCTACCTTGTCAGCAGAACAGCACTGCGCATGACTGTTCTGCAAAGTCTGCACCGCAGCGTCATAAACTCTTAGAGACACACTCCTGGGCCCAGATAGGCCGACCTCTACTTCCAAAATGTTGCTATAGACTATGCTATGCTGCCACGCGGTCTGGTCTGTTATGAAGTGATGGTAAACATAGCCACCACTATAAGTATTACATTCAACAGATTTTACAGCTAAGTGTATGTCACTATAAGAAAAAACCAAGAAAAAGTCGAACTATTCTGAAAAGTAATGTAATAGGATCGGTTCTGACAGCTAACTTTTTGACTTTGCCATTTGACAATCACTGGTGGTCAGCACTGTGAAATTAACTGCTAAAAAACTAAGACTTTATTTGGTGAATTAGCATCACCTGCGTAATGTAATTTTCCAACTTTAATTTATGGAAATAGTCATTAACAAAACTGCTCAGGTGAAGACGGTCTTAAAGCTTTCCCGCTTCATACATACAATATGTATGAAGCAGCCATTCCAATTAGCACTGCCATCTAAAGCTGAGTTTAGGCAGAACGTGAAGCCGAATTTAGGGGTGCGTTCATTACGTCAACATGGGAAGAGAACTGGGATTGAAGGGAAGCCGACGTGGATTTGTGAAGTAAGGTGAGGATGCATAATGGACATTGTGTTGACTGCTTAATTTAGTATTTTAAAGATATTTACATTTGCATTAATTCTACAGTAGAGTTATTAAGATACAGTACTGAAGGTTGGATTTTAACATGATCCGCCGGTAGGTTTGTTACACAGGATCATCTAAGAAACCGTCAACGGAAACTGTTTGGAAAATGACAGGTACTTGGCAGAAATACATGGCAGGTGATGGGATGACATTATTTAGTTTAGGCAATTGGTTTCCTGAGGGTTACACGATGAATCTGACATGATTAATGTGCTACACCGGGAGAAAAATGTTCTGAAGTTATTTCAATAAAAATATCTGAGATGTTAGGAGGGCAAATATCTTCATTTCGGAATTGCTAACAACTATATAAAATGTTGAAACTAGACATTGCTGTTGTATGCAGAGGGTTACAAGCCAAAAAGGTTATGAGCCACTGATTTTAATTCAACAAGTGGTTTTTTTTTTTATATTAATCTGAATGAAATTAGTAAAAGGTAACATGTCAGACTCTGAATGCCTTAAATTGTACAGTACTTGAATGTACTTTCCACAAATTGAGGACGGATTCCCATAATACAGTTAAAAGTTTAGTCTAAATGGAGACTGTGGGAACTGAGGGAGGTGTTTCATGAATAAACTTTCCTCCTCATATCACCCCTTGCATTTTTTGGGAGCCGCATTGTTAGCGCTCATATTCATGCAAGCTGCTATCGGTGAGCTACATGCGTCTCGCTAACCCCCAATACTGTTACTCTGCGCGCTGAATCGCAGCTCGGATTAATCCCGCGGCCCTAACCTTTCCCTCTCGCTGTGGAGAGAGCAATTTGCCCGATTCTGTCGCCACCGTGGGTGGCTCTCCTCCCGATGACATCTCCTGCTGTGCGCCCAGCATTGGAGGCCATTGCGCTCCCCGAGGGGTGATCAAGATGCCAGGAAAAAAGCTCACTAACACCTGCCACCGAGAGCATTGTGCTGATTAAGGGAGAACTTTGACTCCAAGCCGACAAGAGCAGAAGGAGAGGGGGAGTCGGAGAGGAAGAGAGGGAGGGACAGAGGAAGCTAGCGGGCGTGTTGGGGGTCAGGGGCAACAGTCTTGTTACGCTGACAGGAACGCAAAAAGTCACTGCTTTGTTCAAGCGTCCATTGGCATGACACGCCAACATTTTACATCAGTGCTGTCTATCTGAAGCCATCAGTTCTTGAAACAACTGTGCGACGCACTGGGGTTAAGGATTCAAAGACCTGCGCATGAGCTGCTCCAGTTCACACTTGGTAAATTGGGCCGTAATCCCGGTGAGAACAGGCTTCAGCTGCTTGTACATCCAGACAGTGGCTTTTATGTGCTTTTAAGGGAGTCTCCTACGGATGATATTCCTAATGAGCCTCGGAGGAAGACCTTGTCATCATTAGATGTTTCCGGGGGAAACTGCTCGCATCGCCTCCGACTCGACCTCGCTCTACCAGTTTGACAGACAGAGGGGAGGAAGCGGACCAAAGAGGTTGCAGAGTGCCCGTTTGAGGACCCAGCGTTGACCCTGTCAGTAGTGACCAACCCTTCTTGACCACATGCAGAGAGAATCTGTTGACCCCAGAATGGCCTTGGATGACAAAGACATGGAGAGAGAGAGAGAGGAGGGAGACAATCTGAATGACATAATTGTTCAAGGCTATCCTTTTTTCACTGGCTTTCATTCTTCCTCCAGCATATCCTCCATTGATATTCAAGCAGGGAACAGTGTCTGCAAACAGTCGGTAGTTGGCTGAGCCTTCATGAACTAAAAATGATCCCATTTGTTTTGCGTCTGTCAATTTTAGAAGTGTAATCTGCAAAGTCAGTGTGGCAATTATTCGCAGCAACTGAGAGTATCAATGAATATTAAATATTTCTTGTACTTTCATGAACATTGCGTAACCCTCCGTGTACTTCTCGCTCTTAATTAACCCCTTCCTCTACTGATTCAACAACGGAGATCCCCATCTCTTTTACAGGATTACAATTATATGCTAATCACTGTTTGCAGCCTTTTCTGTGTTTGTGTAAGCTTGTAATCACCGTGTTCGGCTTTTTTTGGGGGGGGGCTCCATGCTGGGTTTCATTAAGGAACAGCGCTCCACCACCTCCACCCTCTGAACCGAACGGGTTCCATGATGCTACTGGGAGACTGCTGGCAAGATCTGTTGATTGTAACTCATTAAGCTGAGGTAATTAGGGCCCGCTACACACTTTTATCAGGACTTGGTGACATCTTTCTCACATTGCTGTTGTGAAGATACCAGCATGTGAATAACCATTAACAGTAATTACGCCACAGTGCAAAGCACAAAGGCCTATAAGAAGATGTTACACAACTGGCTTAGAGACCTCAAAGCCAAGTGATGTATCTCCTTTCAATAGCATGGACGGAGCAGTCAATGCAGTTGGACAATGTATGGATTTGTAAATGGAGTCCTTTCAAAGTACGACAAGGCTAAGACCATGACTGGAGAATAATATAGCATAAAGTGTGATTAGTCTTTGCCATTTTCTTTGACAGGGCATCACTTTGGTTTACATTCAGCAAGTCATTTGGATTTGAAAACTATCTGCCTCGCAATGCAATCAAAATACTTGATAAAAAGAGAAACCCATTTTCACTTACTTAAATGGTCTACGCATGAAATGAAACAAAATCTCAGAGTATTTAAATAGACTTGGTTTTGCTTATATTGCAAAGTGGAATGCGTTTTTTATACTTCAGTAATTTGAATTCTGCAGTTTTGGGCTATACATGGTCAGGGGAGGTTGGGGGGGGAAACATAATTACAAAAGCTAGTCAAGCCTAACAAAACAGTGCTTAGAGCCTGTGCGACTATTGCTGCTGCGAGACCCTTTTTGTCACTCCCATTATTCATAGTCTGGAAACCGGCAGGAATTAGTTTATTGTAATTTTAGAACAGAGGAATGGGGGGGGGGGCAGCTATGAGAGGACAAAACAACGACTGAGACGAAGGAATCGTGTGCATAATCTGATTGAGAAGCAGCAAGGTTAAACTCTGCAATACCCCCCCCCCCCCCCCTCTGCTCATTTGGTTCCAACTGGGAGTCTACCTCTTAACCATTTAAAAAGATCATTACAACTTAAGTATGCCGACAGCATCCATCATACAAAAAAAGGTGTGCATTCAAGCACCGGTGTATGTAAAGGCACAGTGGGGCCATACACCTACTGGAGATAATATAACATTTCAAATCAATGGCAGACTTCATGAGAGTGACTCCTGCAGAGGTGACATTCAACTTGAGCAGCTATACCCCGACTTAAATGGTTTGTTTAATCCATTGTGTGTAATTAAGGGAGGCAATGGTAATATTAGATGAATGCAATTTAGATCTCCATTAGCCTTAATGTACTAATTCTCAAGATTAGGAAGAGTTAAGCACTCCAGATGGAATACAGGTGCCACCTGGCAGACACTCCACGGCAGCAGCAACCTCATATTTGACTTTTTTTTTTTCACTGAAACACAAACAACTTCAACAGGGGGAACCCACTCAAAAATGTAATATGATGAGTAGAGCAGGAAAAACTCACCACAATATTGGATAGCAGCAGAAATGCCCGTCTTGGGTACATGCCATCTGTCCCTGGGAATCAATCAATCGCCTCAACCCGATTACACCATCCAATTGAGTGAGGAGAGAACAGAAGGGAGGACAACTGTAGCCTCCTTCTAACCAACTTTACTCAGCTTAGTGCCTCTTAGAATCTCTTCAATATATCGCCAAGGAACATCCTGCCTTCGATTTTTGAGGAAATGTCGCACCTGATCTCAAAATGTGCTCCAATACAATCCATCAAGTAAATATCAATCACACAAATCTTTCACTTCGGCAGCTAAAAATTCCAGAAAAAAATTCTTTGAAATAATGCCTGAAGTAGCCTGTTAGCTTAGCATGCAGACTGCCAAGGAACAGCTAGCCTAAAATCCATCTCTAAGCTCACTGGTGAACAAAGTTCTATCTCTTTGGTTCATTTCAAATCTGAAGTATGAAAAAAGTTTTTGTTTTTTGTAAATAGTAGTTTTCTGGTGTCTCAGTTGGTTGCCTGTCAACAGATTCGAGCGCAGGTTTGTGTCATCCGTCTCAGGTCAGGTGATGCAAAGAGCTTGCCGTGAGTGGGATCTAGTGGACAGGTGTGGAACCACTGGAGCAGCAAATACACACAGGATGCAAACACACAGTGATGGTCTGATGGCCAAAACCTTGGCTTTATCAATAAATGCAGAGCCTGTCTTTATGTATATTTGACGTTTTTGGGGTTTATTGCAACTCAGCATTGTGACATGAGTGCAGTGATCATCTCATAAGTAAACTGCACACTAATTGTAACAGGAGTTTCAGCATGCCATGTGAACAAATTGGAAAAAGGGTCTAAATTATGCATAGTTTCTGCCAGTCTATACAATTTTACATTAGCATCAGCTTCCCAAACTCAGTTTTGATTGTGCATGTCATCATTTCCTGTTTGTATAAAATTGCAAACTACATTCAGATCTTGTATAATAAATGACAAAGCATCATATAATGATTTATAATACAGTACACTTCATAGTGAGAGTATAGAGTGTGGATTTGAGACACACATACACTACAGGGAGGGGTAGACATAAGCCGGGGAAGACAGAAACAGTGGAGTTCATGTGTAAGTGTGTCCACTTAGATGGATAAGGCGCTCGTCAAACCACATGAGTGCGCTCACACTGAGTTAATTGAAGAAGAGGAAAAAAATCTGCCTCAAGCTGATAAACAACAACATTAATTGCCATCATTTGCCTTGAAAGTCACGAGTACTCCCCCTCTCTCTCTTATCTCCCCGTGTTCCTGTCTCTTCCTTGATAAAATCATAATTGAACAGTATTTCTGCTGTGACACATGCACTCTACTCTCGCCGAGTCGGCTCAGTTGCCGCCTCCTTCAGGCCCAGAGAGGTCCATGCGAGTTGACGTCCAACGACATCTGTTGTCTAAATGGCAGAAATAACTGTAATTTACCGTGCCACTGCGTTGACCTTATTAGGCGCTGAACAATAGCACTTTTTTTGGACTTCCTCTTGGCCAATGTCGAGCCCTTGATGATATATAATACCACTTGGCAGGCAAGTTAATTATAAGCTGGCCCCGAACACTTGGCGTCGGAGGAGCCCGCCATATGAAGGCAATGTGACTGCGGCGGTGTGTGTGTGTGTGTGTGTGTGGGCAGAGAGGAAGCAGGGTAGCACTGTTATCCAAACTGTCAGAGTCACTTTCAAAAGAGTTGGTGTGACACAAACGGTGTCCACACCTCTTACGCATACACACCAGATGCTACCACACAAATGCAGTTGAAATGAAAGAGGACTACACACACACACACACACACACTTGTATGATGTGGCAATGCGATGTGAGAAAAACAATGCATTCATGTTTAAATATGTTGTATTAAATCATAAAATGTCTGTCAGGCTTATGAGAGAGTAATAAGTTAATTAATTGTTTTATTAATAGAATTGACGAATGTGTTTGTGAAATACATAGGTTCTAAGAGTATTATTCCATCTTAGACCTTTGTAATGTTCTCAGGCTAACAGAGGAATGTTTTACTTCACACTAATCTAATAAATGCTTAATTTCTGAACTGAACACAACTGTATCGTAACATCTCATTAGAATTAAAGGAATTCATCTGTCATTTGATGACACAATACAGACGCCTTTGTGCAATTTTTGGCAGAAAACCTTCAAGGACGTACTGTATTTTAGATTGACCAGATCACAACTCATTTTAATGCTTTAATCCATCCAACTAATTCATTACTAATCAACTGAGAGCACCTATGAAAATGAATCCAAACATCTCAATACCTCAACAATCTCCTAATTCATAGAAACAGATACAAATCTATGTCCAATGTCACTTTCACACCTTTCTTCAAAGTGTATTAATCCTTTTAAATCACACAACTATCAGTCAGGAGTTGCTAGAGTTGAGATTATTGCTACGAACGACAATATAGTGTATATAAGAATACTGCTATGAAGAACAAACAGACTAGAAACACTGCCGACGTCTAACTTCTGTCAATAGACAGTCCAAATTAGGTTTTGGACTGGACATTGGACTGCTTTTGACCAGTTGAGAGCTACAAAGGGTGGAATAAAAATATCATTACGTTTAAAAAGTTGTATATTTTTAAGGTAGCGTGTGTGTTTTTTATTGGTGGCTACCAGATATCAGGATTGTGTTTTTTTTTTTTTCTATTTTTATTTAAATGCATATAAAATACAGACTTTGCAGTCACTTCTTATGAGCTCAAGCAAACCAAATAGCTGTAGTATTGTGTGGGCCATCTCCCTTCAGTTTATCCTTATGTTCATGCTTTCTGGCCAGCTTCATTTCCACGCTAACACTGTATTTATGTCCCCAGAATTACAACTAATCTCCCCATCAAACAGACACGATTTACAGCAGCTCACAGCCAGAGAATCCAGTTTGGCTTTGCCTGTAAGAAGACGAGCCATCTCCCCCTTGTCTTCCATCAATCTGACAGTCGACATCGCTTCAATAAACCTGGCCCACGTCTCGACTCACTCTTGCAGATTTAATTCAAACAGCTGTTCACTCCTTACTCCAGACGCCCTGAGCACTTCCACTGAGGAAAGGGAAGTGGAGGGGGGGAGGGGGTGTGTGGGGGGGGGGGCTCGTGCCTATCGAATGCATTCTGGAGGCGTGGGAGGAAGTGACCTCAAGGGATACGAGGATGTCAACTGCTAGTCAACTACACATTTTGGGCTGTTTTGTTTCTGACTCTCATACAAATTGCTCTGGCCTGAGCAGCTGTTGCCATTACAAAAAAAATAAAAAATCTCCCCGTGTTACTCCAGCACTGAATTGTTAATGTTTGTTGATGCTAGATGTGTTTGACTGCAAGACATCTCTGTAGAGTGGCTCTCAACCATTGTTTGTCTGATGTACCCCGATACCCCGAGCGGATGAGCGCATCTACCCCGTCATCAACACCGCCCGTCGTGTCCCAAATGTGGGTTTTCAAGTAACCAGTGGTAGGTAAACTGTACTTTAAGTAAAGTATTCATAAAGAAAGTATCTCGTAAACAACTCAAGTAATTAGTTACTTAAATCAAACTTATTACATCAATGCGACAGGTCTTCAACAGGTAACATTATGAAAGTGCACATTAATTGTCATTATTTCCATATCCAGCACCAGATAAATGACAAAATACATTATATTAAGCACTGTTCAATCTCTTAAAACAAACAAAGAAAACATACTGACTGGCACTTGCTGAATCTATAAAAGCAGTTGTCTTAAACACAGTTTGCGTCGTAGTATTTTTCTCTTTACCTATTTCAACTGTTTATTCATCACCTTTTGCAATATTTATTCATCACTTCCAAAGCCAGCTGTATTTTAACTTAAATACATTTAGTTTAGTTCATTTTTATACAGTTTACCTTTAGCAAATTACGTTAACTGTTAATAGATGTTGCATACACTTTTATGAAGTAACTATTTCAACCATTTATTTTTTTCAACTTTTTCCAACTTCTTTGCCTGCTGATGGTCGACTAACTTTCTCTTTGGCGGAAGATAATCTTAAAGTGTAACAACTACAGTATCTCAGGTGTGTGGGCGGGTTGTAGCCCACTGTGCGATCAACCTACTGTAGCTGGTAGGCAATTAAGACAACAAAATGACTGAAGATTAACATCACTCCAATTTGTATTCGTGATTTATTGTTTATTTGAATCAAGTTATCATTTCTAAATTTTGTTTTTTAAAGTTGAGCTACTTCACAATCTTTCCAAATACCCCCTGTTGGGAATCACTGGTATCAGTGAGTGTACACTGCATCAACAAATGTGTTTGTTGTGCCTCATCTACCATCTTGCCTCAAAGCTGACCGTGCTCCTCAGTGGGCGGCCGGGCGCGTTGCGTGTGGTGTGTCCTCCGCAGTCCAACAGGCAGACCCAGGCTCGCGGAGCAGATTGCCTGGCTGCTAAAGAAGTGCCGAGGCCTGCGGTGCTCCCCCCACCCTCCCTTTCACCCCACCCAGTGGAGCTCCGCAGATGCCCATGCAGATACAGTAAGCGCCCTTGTGCACATAAGCCCCCCCGCCAGTGGACGGGACGAGTCGAAGGAGGACAGTGACAAGCACGGCCCCCACGCTGGTCTCCAAGCTGTCCTGCAGATCTGCTCCTCTCTCTCTCGCACTCACTTCAACACACTATGTCCTCCTTTGCCCCAAACTGGAAAGAATTGTGGAAGAGAGAGAAAGGAGGGACAGATAGACGGGAGGGCACGAGGGGGAGGGAAGGAGGCCCAGTGTGAAAGAATTGTGTTGACAGTGGGAGAGCCGGAACAGAACGGTGAATGCCCTTCATTATGAACAGTTGGAGGCCACACGTGGCAGCTCACATCTGTCTCACTCATGTCTGTGTGTATGATTTCATTTTTTGGGTCTTTTTGCTCTTTCCTCTTCTTCCAACCATTCTTGAAACGCCTCCGAATCTCTGCCGCCCTCATAACCATTTCTTCATTACAATACCCTTGATAGGAAATAGCCGCTGTTCACTGTACCTAAACTAATTTGGTGTGAATACTGATTTTGACTATTGTAGTAATTTCTCAGAAAATGACAAATGGATGGCTGAACAGAGCCATGTCTAATGTAATGTAATGAATTCTGATTAGAGTAGAATGGATTGCATTGACTTCACCTGCCATTGCAGTGTTTCAAATGTTCACCGTTGTCACTCACATTATCCCGGGAGCATCCGGGATGCGTGAAAATCAAGTTTTAAGAAGCTGAGAAAACAGCAAGGAAAGGAAATCTTGATGAATATGGAATAATACTATATGAAGAAGAAAGTAAGAGGGACTAGCAGAAGGACAAACAGAAGGAGTGAGAGTGGGAAAAAAAACCAAGACATGGGCAAAAAAAAATGGCAGAAAGGAGATGCATATATAGTGTGAGCACAAACCCATGTTGGCCGTGAATCGCCACTTTTGTTTGGCATGAGGCATGATGGGTTCATGGTGACAAACCTTGTGACGGGAGATGTCAGAGCTCTGTGGTGAAACACCACATATGGACGAGCTGCTACAGCGAGCCAAGTGTGACGATGCCAATGACTAAACTTGTGTAGAGAGAAGGACAAAGACACAGAAGGAGGAAGAAACTTTGGATGTCTATGTAGATGCTGGCTCTTTTTAGCTACATTTTGATGCTAATTTACGATTAGATCATTGATTCTAATTTAAGTTTTACTTTCTTTTTAAGGTATATTTTATCTTTAAATGATTACGTTTTGTGCTGAATTAAAAGCCCTGTTGCCTGCAGGAATTTAATTCTATTTTAGTGAATTTGAGAGAAGGGATCCTGTGCACAAGTAACTCCTTTACATGAAAAGCAATATCTGTGTTAGAATGAGTACAAAAAGGTGAAGAAGGCTCACACTCAATTGACATCAAATTAAACAAATAATTGAACGATTTTTTTACGAAAAACTTGTTCTCTTGAGCGGTCAATGTGCCTTATATCGGTCACTAAAGAAAATTAAATTATTATTATTGTTGGCATGCTGCATGGTTGTTTTGATGCATTTTGTTTTTGTTTAACCATTTGTTCAAATGTATTTCCTCCTGGCCTTTTGCCAGGTGCATGGAATGCTAGTATTATTTCTTACTTGTTTAGGATTTGTTTTTGTTTTTCTTTGCAACAAAAAAAACCTCAATAAAATATTTAAGTATCAAAAAAAAGAAAATTTAATTAATTGATTTGATTGCGAGAAATGACCCTTCCCAGAATGTTGAGCTTCCACTTGTGTTGGTCGCCGCATACATGGCTTATCACATGCTCTCTCAATGGGCGCTTGGTCTACCAGGGTTTTTGTTTTTTGGACCAACTTAAAAGAAAAATAAAAAAGCTTAAAAAATGAGGGCACTGAAGGTTATCTACTGACTGGCTTGTCTAGCCCTCTCCAAATCTACTCGGATGGAGCTCTTCATATACTCTCAACGGCATAATTGAATCTTCAACTAGAAAGTGTGATTTCGCTGCGATGGCTGCCCACACTGGTGGACAAGATCGAGTGGCGGACATGCCATCACGTGCCAGTACACAGAATCTCCCACACACACACGTACTGTAGATTACACATTCCACACATGACATACAGGAGAGTATGTGCATTCATACCCTTGGGGGCAATTATGCACTCTTCCAAACACACATGTACGGTGTAGGTACAAACAAAGGACAAATGGACAGATCGGCACCGACAGGTATACAGACGGATACTCACACACACGCTGGGAGCCAGTACAGAGACGCCCCACAGATTTGGCATCCTCTTGACCCCACCAGAGGGCACTTAAAAGGCTTGAAGACAACCTCCCCCTCCCTGCTCTTCCTCCCCTACCTCTCTCTCTGCCTCCTTCTGTCCTCGCTTTGGCCTCTGTCCAGACAACCAATCATATTGATGGCTTTGTTTTCAACTCTCTCAAACCCCCTTTCCTCCACACGTCGCATCACTTCCTCCTGCCGTGTGGGTAACATCCAGGAATCCAGGGCTGACGAGCCCAAAGAGATGTTTTGGTCGACAGCCAGCACTGCCGAGCCAAATTGAGACCAACCTCACACTGGCCCTCAATCAGGGGAGACAAACTTTGAGTGGATGGTGTTGTCAGTGGAGCTACCCATTTTTAGTTTGGGATGGTTTTAAAAGGTTTTGATCTGCAATTTGTCATGACTAACGAATGACTAGTACAACATCGTTAATATATGGATCTAGTGTTATAGGATAGTTATATGGTTATAGTCAATGTGCACATCGTTCAGCTTATTGTATCGACTTCATGGCCTGCAACTAAATTGTCTTGTTTGCATTGGAAATGGTCAAACAACGTTTATGCTTGTCCCACATGAGACACAGGTAAAAATAAAATAAAACACAGTTGAGCATATAGCTGCTAAGGAGTTGGATATTTTTTCTCAGGAACTGATAGAGGTTAAAAAATAAAAAGGAGAGTGAATATTCCTCAATTAGACAGAAACACGACTCCAAATGAATGCTAATGCATCAGCTGGATGAGTCAAGGTAATATTTTGCTAACAAGTTCAACATATCAACTTTATAAGGTAATAACATTTCAATTTTGTGTTTGTTTCTGCTGCCCCAAGTGGCCATAAACGCGGTTATTGCAGGTTTATGGATTGGATGTATGAGTCATTTGAGATCTTCCTCCTCTTCCCGAGTCATTACACTACGGTGAGATTATCTAGGGCTATAAACTTCCCCGCTTCAGCTCTGTCGAGTCTCTCTTTTCTCAGTGAGAAATCTCTGTTTGAATATTGGCACATGTGGATTTTTTGAAATCAACTTTTGACTTTGGAACTTGGAATTTTCCCAGTGAGTTAAGTCCGTAACTTCATCACTTCGTCATTCAACGTCACATTTGATCATCTGCTTGCACGTGCAGCCAGCTTCACGGGTTCACCAGTTGGGGACACATCTCGGTGTGATCAGGATCTTACGCTGCAAGCTTTAAAACACAGTTACACAGCAACATCTAGCCTCATATTAGACACTGGCAGTACCCAAACAAGCCCTACCGTAGCATCATGCAGCCATTACTTAAATAGATGTGAGGATCTATCTTGATTGGCTCAAACAGCACATGGAATTTTCAGCATGTAGAAAAAAATTAAAGATTTTTATTTCACTATTATTATTTCTAACCCCTTTTGTCTAAAGCTTTTCTGCCCATCACCTTCAAGCCCTCTAATCTAGCAAGTTGATGGCCATAATCAGTTGGCAAATTAGCCTTTTTTGTTCATCTTTAATCCTCACAGACGTGCTCCTTTTGTTCACTCTACAGTCTTTTCTGTGGGTTTTTTTGTGCAGTATTATTGCCAAGTACTCTAGCTTCTGTCTTGACATAATTCTCTCTTTGTGTGTGTTTGAGTTGTCGACATCATCTCGCATAAAAAGTAATATTTAAGAACAAGTTTTAAAATGTTTGAAGGAGGCCTGAATATTCTATGGAATATCATCTAATGGGCCGATTATTGTATATATAATGTTGTCAATTGCAGTGATATTACAGCTGCATAAGACATAGAACATTACAGAAATTGAATGTTAATTGACGGACATCACGTTATGATCCCGCACAAATGCATTTCAGTTGGGGCAACAGGGGAAAACTCTGAAATAACCCAAGTTCCATGATAGAAACATGCAATTTCATTGGGGATTAACTTCATTTATGAGGGCGAATATGCAAATGGCACACTAATGAACTTAAAGTATTCTCTTTGTGAGAACTGATTAACCAAGGGGCTCCTCTGCTGCTGCACATTTACATTTTTCTCAAGTCAAGTCCGGGTTCTCCAGTCACAAATTACAGTGCTTTTCCAGGCCAATTACATTGAACAAGTGCACCATTATCCAGTTCTGAACATCACACATGTATATTTGCCCCCTTCATTTTCTCAAGAGTGCTTCAAGCCGAGGGCTTTCTCCAGAGAGAGGAGGGCAAGAGGAAACAGGGGAAGTCAGATAGGGATGGACGGAGAAATAGACTGAAGGCTAAACAGGGAGAGTGATTCAAATAGTGCTGCAGGGAGAAATATGAATTGAAGGGATATACAGAAGTCTCAGTCTTTTTACACACATATATATATATACATATATATATATATATATATATATATATATATATATATAAAAAATGAATCCATTCAGAATTAAGTAAAGGAACAGAGCATTGAATACAATTGTTGTTAGTGGTGGGTTTCTGTATTAGCAAGGCCAGTCACAATGTATTTAAGTGCTTTGACTTGATGTGCCAACAGCCACCGCTTGCCTATTTCTGTCCCCAAAGGAACAATAAGGTCGCGTGTGTCCCCCCGCAGAATAGGCCCCAGGATTGGATTGCTTTCGCTCTGTGCTCATGCATGAGCCAAGCAAAGGGCAGGAATCACATATTATTGTTGGAATCCCACAGGATACAGTGTGAGGCGAGAAAACCCGGCCTCTTTCCCCATCAAAAAACATTGCACCCAGCCACGCACACGCAGCTCCACTGGCATGCAGGCTCACACAGTGACACCCCCCCCCTTTTTTTGCAAAACAACAATGATAAACCAAAATCCAATCTCACAACAGAGACAACTCCTATTGGAGTGACAAATGTTCAGGGGCCATCTCTTGCTAGCTTTCCAACTGTTCTATTCATTACCGTTACCTCTCTCACTTATTCTCCTCAGCTGCTGCCGCCGTCTCCTCTCTCGGCATGAAATAGACACTCCGGGAAGTACATTTTGTGCAAACTCTCCTCCCGCTGCTCCAGCTGATTTCACAAATGATGGTGAAATGGCCAATAGTGCGAAGGGGTAAATGAAAAAAGATGGATGTTTCCCCCCCCCCCGCCCCACGACCTTATTCCTCCACACTCCTTTTTCATAGATAACAGGGGATGATTAGAAAACAGCAGATGGGAGGGCCAACATTAACCTCCACCAGGGCCATGGTGAATTTAGTTAGAAGACTCCCCCGCATGAACTCCATTCTGAGGTCACACACAGACACAAGTACACATGCATTCGGACTAACAAGCCTTTTTTCTGAATCCTTCTTTGACAGCTTTGACAGGTCAATTTCAGGACTGATGTTTCAGATGTACGGCTTACGTGTGAAAAAAGGGAAATCTTAATCAATATAGTCTGTTAAGCCTTTGTTATTTTTGGATTGTATGGCTCTGGTGGGGAATGTGCCCTCTTGCCTTCTCCACATGCAGCATCCATCCTCGTATATCTATGCACAGTCTCACTGCATCCACTCTCAATGAGATTACCTTCTAGATTGCCCCAGTTGAGAAAGATTTCCATCTCAAATTACATTTCCCTTTGGGACGATTCTATTTTAGAGACGGATCGCCATTCGGTAGCACTCCAATCACTTGCACTCAGGAGGTTATTTAACAAGTTCCTCAGATTGTAAGTGACATGTTATTTGCTGTTTTGGTACACTATGGACAAATGGGAATACTGCTCTTACCCTCACCAGACTAATCCAACTGGATGAATTGTTATTCTCTTCAAATACTGCAGTGAATGCACTGGACCTCGGGGGTACAGCCTGTTCATTTGGTGACCTCGTAAGAACCCAAAAAGGGATATTTCAAGTTTATTTCACTTAAGGGCAATCTCAGTCCCTTTATACCTCAAACATGTTCACCTAAGGTTGCTCTCTATGGTAGAAACCAGGAAGGCTTGGGGATACTCTTTGAACGATCCGTGTGACAACTAAACAGCTTCACCAGCACAATTTCCCTCACATGGATGTAACATGGCACCGCGGCACAGTGTTGTAATGCCCTCGAAGTTCTGTTGCCTCGCGTAAGTTAAAAAATGCCCACCCGCCTCGTGATGTCACCAAGAACGCTTGGCGGCGGTACCGCATCATAGACAGAAAGCACTCCTTTTTTGGATTCATGCTAAACCACCAAAGGGATTGATGGTATTGTGAATCTGTTTCTAGGTGTTAACATAAACATGCCTCTCTTGTTTGTTGCTGGGGATGATTCCCATAATCAGTTTCGGTATTTACATTTGAGCTGCCTCAACATTTACGCTGCTCGTCTCAATTGATGCCGTTGGATCGGGGCTTAAATTACTCATTACTCTTTCTATTGATGCATACACAATAAAAGCCCTTCATCTGATACTGCACCTGTGTCTGATTTTGTTCTGTTGACTGCACGATACTGGGAAGAAATTGATCTATCATATCAGAGTGCGGTGAGCCTTAGTAATGTCCTGCCATGAGACAAGTAATGAGCATGGGAGCAGAAGCTGCAAATATTGCAATTATTGGTGTTTGCGTTGATATTTCATGAATGATATCACCGTGGTGATGCCGAGATGAACATGTGCGGCAAACAAGGATAGAGTCATTAAAAAGCTAATGCAACAGCTGAGATATGGTGTTCAGAGGGAGGGAAGTAGTATTTAAAGGACATGACAATAGATTAGGTTTAGCAGTACAGTATGCTTTATGTGCTCGATGGATTATTATAGTTATCACAGAATGCTACAGAGTTCAGCATCATTATGAAAACTATTTGATGCAGCTCTAAATCTTGAGCTAGTGGCAAGCCACTTTAGTTGTTAGCTGGATTTAGCTTCTCAATAGAAGGAATTAACTGCACTTGTCATTTTTTTTTTTTTTGTCAGTGACATGTGTAGCTTTGAAAAAAAGCACCTTGATATTGATCACCAGAAACTTGATGTTCCTTCATCTGTATTAAGGTAGTATTGTTTGTTTGCTGCTGGGGAAGAACATCTAATTGCTGTTTTGTAACAGTTTGTTTATGTATTAGTTTTCATGTCTTTCTTGTTTTAGCTGTTATATTACACATGCACACACACACGCTCACTCACGCTCGACACAATTACATGATTCATTTTTTTTTCTTTTCTTTGTTTTGTTGTAATGTAATGTGTTCTGCATATTTTATTTTTTCTTTGTCATTTTGTAAAATTGTAATATTATATAGGTTGGCTTTCTGTCTCTTCCTGCACTGTGATATTCATTTATTTCTGTTATGTTTGATTATTTAAAATGTTGTTTGAATTGTGCAAATAACTAACTCTATTCATGAAATGGATCTAATGCATGTATTTAATTAAAGGGGGACTCCTCTAGTTTCACAAATATGTCTGTTTAGAGGTCTTTGGGAGGACAGCATATATGAAAATATGAATATAAAGTCTTCTGTGATTCCAGAGAGAGCTGATGAATCTAACAAATGTAATTTAAGTCACCATCTGTTGGGTCTTGAGACTACAGTTGTGTGGAGTTGGAGCTCACCAGACCTCTGTGGCCTACTCCTCAACTCTGTTTCAGGCTAGCTGCTCGAGGCTACATTAGCTTATTACTAGCATAACACAAGTGAATCTCTGACTATACTGACAGCATTCATGATGTATCGTGGGTAATGTAGGCAGGAGGAAGAATTCACGGAAGAAAAATGTTGACATCTCCGGTTCTACCACATCGACTTAGAACACGTTATTTCCAACTGTGTATTGTGAGTAACAGCTTTAAAGCTACAATATACAGCAACGTCAATGCTAAATCTATAGCCTACTTTTTAAAACTTTACATTACCAGCCAACACTACTTTAGAGACTTTGGCGAATGCTGCAGGTTGTAACGTAGTGGAGTAAGAAGTACAAAGTTGAATAAAATGGAAACACTCAATTAAAGTACCTTGAATTAGTACTTAAGCAAACATACTTGGATACATTCCACCACTGATGATAATATTTACTCTTACCAGTCACAGCTTATCAAAACCATACAATTTACTGCTTTTTATAAAGAGGTAATATTGAGCAGGATTGAGTTCAGTCTATTGGTCCGGCCCTCCACAACAGTCCCTGTTTCTCATGTGGCCCTTGGGAAAAATAATTGCCCACCCCTGCTGTGGGATGAAGAGCATCCTAGTCTCCTACAAAGGCTACAATAGAATATCAACAAGCACAATGTTATGACCTGCTATCCCTCTCCACTTTGTGTTTTCTGCACAGCTGCAGATTGGTTAAATAAATGCAGAAAATCAACTTTTCCTTCATGCTTCTTCTGCAGCAGAACTGACGCGGCTATAACTTTCTCATCTAACTTTGAATGACAGACGACGTCCATCACCAGGGTTTGGACTCAAAGTTCAATTCAGTTAAACTCTGGCTGCAAAGCAGGAAAATCACTTGAGTTGTCGTTTCTGTGGCTCACCCAACTGCTATGAAACCAAGAGCCAACGTCACACTTGAGTTGTGTTGTTTTCATGGACTGTCTTATAAGAAGTGGGCACAGTCACCGTGACGTCACCCATTAGTCTGTAGACTGCTGTTTTCAAACCTTGAGTTTGACCTTTTCGCCGACGCCATCTTGGTGTTTGGCGGTCGCCATCGCGGCCCTGTAAGCAACTGTATTGACACGAAAGGGCCAAGCTAAGTGTAACTAAATGCTGAATAAGACATTTTTAATCACATGGTAGCCACGCCCCCTAAGCATTCCCGGGCTTTATCGTCAATTTGAATCTAAATGGGACCATGATTTTACGAAATGAACATCATGCTGTATTGAAGGAGGCTTGTAACTAAACTCATGTTTACTGATGTAATAAATACAGTGAGAAGTAGGGTCATGTGCTCATGCGTTTATACAACTGCACTCATTTGGCAGCCAGAGGAGTCGTCTGTTGGCTATTAGAAAGAATGCAAGTTTAGGCACTTCCGCTTTGGGTTCACTTTCTTCTCTCCGATTATCCATTTGGGAAATATGAGGGGAAACTGTACATGTGCAGTCAAAGAGGAAACCCAGCCCTCTACGAGAAATCCAATCGATAAGCAATAGAAAGGAGTACAAGCAGTCGTCACGAGGACCAAAGTGTGCTGATACCAGTGGCTCTGGTTCGATCTATTGCAGCATGTCTGCGGTTAATGCGTTTCAGTCACTCCAAACTTCCTGAGTAATTTAATGGAAAGGTTAGGCAGTATTTTTCCGGCACACTCTTTGCTCTCAACAGCATTATGCATCAAATGTTGAAAGCATTATCAGTAAAATACTAAAAGGCCAGGAGGTGCTGATGCAGTGCTGTTAGCAGGCGAGTAAAACAATTAAGGCAGAGCTATAAATAACAGCCCAGCTGATTTAAGTTGAATACAAAGTCTAAATTCAGTTTTACTGTCAGCTGCACTTTAGCTGAGGCTTCCGCTCCATCACATTAAACTTGCAGCGTACGTCTTAGCTTATGATGAAAATCAAAACCAACCAATCTCTTTGACGTGCAACAGCTTGCCATATAGGGCTAATGTTACCTGCGGAACCAGCGCATGTTTCACATCACGCACCCAAGGCACCAAATTAGCGGTCGCAATCACGCACGCGTGGGGTAATTTTAAATACATCTACTGGAAAGTGAAACGTGCACACTGTTCCAGCAAGTCAGTCGGTGTGGTCGGAGCAGTCAGCAGAGTAGTGGAGCAGCACTGCTGGCATTATTTGCTGAATCAATACCAACCAGATTATGTGAAATATCAACCTTCAAAAATGTGCCGTGTGACTGAAAATTCAACAAGGTCAACTATCTGAAGTGTGTGTTTTGCAGATTTTGCCAAAGCTATAAATAAATCAGGAAAAGTAAACCTAATTTGAGTAAGGAATTTGTAATTGTAACACTAATGGCATTCTAGTTGTTTCGAAAACAGTTTGTACCAACCACTAATTGATGGTGTTATTATTCGGCCATTTAATTACACTGATACGTAGTGTAATTAAAACAACAAGCTTCCTCGATATTTATAAAAGCCAAATGACATCGTCTGAATGTCAACCGGGCCGTTACACTGCAGAGCGGGATCTCAAATCTCCCCTTGAAAAGGCTAAACATAGCTTCGGCCCTACCAAAATGCCAAAGAAAGCAATCAAAGTCAACAAGGTCCTGTGACTAAACACCCCTCACACAGTGATTAAAATAAAAACCAAACAAAAAAAAAAAAAAAAATGTCCCTCATAAGGAGTTTGAGCAAATTATTTCGTGGGCTTGGGGCAATTTATGAGGTACTTGGCCTGTTGGTGCTCTCAACTGCGCCGGAAGACCTGGTCAGTAAATCCGAGGGCTTCGCTCTCATTCGGAGATAAATAATTATAAAAAAAAAAAAAAAAAAGGGCTTCGCTGCACACGGTTTAATTAAGGGCTTCTGGGAATTATAATCAACGCTAAAAGAGATACGGTGATGAAGCATAAATCCATAACGGTGGAGCAGACGGCACGACCAATCTCATGCATCTGCGATATTGCTCATCCGGTACACTAGTGAGTGTGTTTCTGCAAGTGTGTGTGTGTGTGTGTGTGTGTTTGCACAGCTTTAAAACTTTCTGGGACTGTCAAAGTAGTATGGAGCCGATTTCATCTTTGGTGTTTGTGTGCTGTTGGTGCAGCCATTCAATGTCCGTTAACATCAGCTTTTGTGGGTAGTTGCTGTGAGCAAATGTCAGCAAGTTAACGTACTAATCTAAGAACAACGTTACAACATTATACCTTGTTGCTAAACATCAGCATGTCTTCATTGGGAGAATGTCATTAGCCCTTTTTTCGAAAGATGTGCATTATGCACAAGGACTTATTTATTCGGCTTGAGATATCCGGATTATTGTTTTTTAGAAACATCAGCACTGAGAAATAAAAGTTAATCTAAGGTGTGTTTGCATAGTTTTTGAAGCTAGCAGTGACTATTCAGATACTTCCCGACTCACAATGAATATCTCTTGGAAAATTACAAGTAGACAGCCTTGATGGATCTATAAAACCAGAATCATTACCATAATGTATTGCCTTTTTACATTAGATTACATTTTGAGAAAGTTGAAGATCCCGACAGTTCCCGTTATGCGACAGCAAAAACCTCTGCCAAGTCCCCAAATCAATGCAGACAAGGAGCAATGCCAGCACTTCCACCAGGGCAGGAGCTAGATTCCTTCATTCATTAAAATGAAGACATTCTTGGCGATGGGGTGGAAATACAAAATGCAAAGTGACAGCCAGGCATCAGAATTAGCTTGCATTCATGCTGGTTCCTCAGGAGAGTCAACAGTTTGTTGAGCTTGCTTAGCTTGCACAATATTCAGGGACACCAGGAGCTGTGCAATCACAGAAGTGAAGCTGGACTAAAGTGAAAGCTTTTTTTAGAGTTGCTTATCCAGCAGCAATGTTCAGCATGAATGTGGCCTGAGAGAGTGCTGTATATTCAACTGCCAGTAAAAAAAATTACATTAAATGAAACCAATTAATATTAACTTATTTATTATGGCTCCCATTCCAAATTCGCACATGAATTTCCTTATTGCCAATCAACTTTGTGATATTACTGTAAGTGGTACAAAATGAATTAGTCAGCAAAGAGCTGGACAAAATATTAAAACCATTCATAATGATGCTTCTATGTGCATATAGCACTCAAGCAAAGTATGGACTTCCTCTACAAAACAGAGGTATACAGTACCATACTATAACACATGCACTTCCTACATGGACTGTAAAGTTATACTTAAATAAGTTAGCTAATGTTAATGTTACTCTTTGTGATCAGTATTAGGTTGATTTTGAAATCCATGATAGAGCACATGAAGCGGAACTAAAGCCGTTTCCATGATCGCTGATCGAACCAGTTCAAAAATATAGAACAAGTAACAAAAAATGTGAAAGGAATAAAAGCCAAATGACCTCAAATGCTATGTTGAGACATACCCACTATATTGTTGTTGCGGTTTGAAGTTTAAAGATGAAGAATTGACGGTTCCTCTAAAGTTTGAGATACTTCTACTCCTCAAGGGAAATAAATCATTTAGAATCCATTGGGCGAGCGTAAAAGCGCATCGTCACAAAGGAGAAAACACGAGAGAAGACACAGCAGCTCTGAGGGTGATATCAAAAAATGAATTGCTGTTGACCTGCAAGACCTGCAACAGTTAATAAAAGGTTTTTATTGAATGGAAAAAGGGTGGAAATGTGACTGCATCATCTACAATTTTGCCTGAACACTTAAACTACATGTGGACTACAGAGACCACAGCAATAGCAAATGAAAAAGCTTCGCAGTTAAGGGTCTGGGAGCCAGAAGCCAAAGTGGCTAAAGTGCAATGTTGGGAAAATGTAGTTTTATACATGAGATGGAAGCTCTTAATGACATGTGTACTGATGACTTTCTCTTGGATTTTTGTTTTTTTTAAATCCAGTGCACAAAGGCTGTAGCTGCACCACTGTAGACGGAACATTATTGATTGAGCTCTCAAACAAAACATTGATCAGAATGGCACAGAGAACACACGGACGCAAAAGAAAGATTTCAATTTAACGGCAGCAAAGGTTTTAATCAGCTGATGTAAGATGAGCCAGATCCCATTGTGCATTATGGTATTGATGTCAGTCATTCATGGGAACGCTCGGTTATATTGATTACAATGCTTCCCACAGTTGTGTTATGTTTACTGCCAGCACTGAAGTCATTACTTTTACAATTCACCACTGCTCAAGAAATGCATTTATTTCCCATTTGCAATAAAAAAGGAAACTTGCGGGAAAATAATTAAAAATGGTAAAATGAAAGAAATTAAATTGTTTTTCCAAAGAATCAGAAACATAATTTTAAGTGTATATTACTTTAATATCCCATTGAGCACCACCCAGGGAAAATATTGCCTTCAGCAACTATGATATTAATGCAGTTATTTTTTCTTTTTTTTTCTCAGATGTTTCTAATCAACTCCTTCAGCATACATCAAATCCTGCCAGTTGATGCACTAAATATGAAGCAATGCAATCATTTGTGGCCACAAAATGGATTTTCTTATGAAATGCTGGAGAAGTATACATACCTTCCCTTTGGCAATTTTCTGCAGATATTGAAATATTATGTTTTAAAGTTGGAGGTGTGTTCCTCACATTTCCAGTATGTCAACAACTGTGTGCATACATTATGTCTATGAACTATGGATTCAGACATTTTTTTTAAATTACAACATACAATATGCTCATTGAGTCTATTGCATAATACACTTGGGGGGGGGGGGGGGGGGGGGGGATGTGAAAAAATAAGAATACAACTAGAAATGTGTCGTTTTTTTTCTTAAAACAGAACTTAATTGAATGATAAAGGTATCGTTAATATTATACTGGAAATGTAAGAGACATCATTTCAACTTTTTCATGTAAACTTTACAGTGATATTTGTTGTGTTCAATTTAAATTAAACATTCCATGATGTTACAAGGGCTAAAAAGTTGAAGTGCATAGCATTTAATGCTCTCTTAAATTCCCTTAATTTGGCTCTCGGACCCTTAATGCGCACACACTTAACTGGACAAGCATTGCTTGTCACACACACGTGCATGTCCTCTGCAAACCCAGGGGGATTTCACCAGCATTAAATCTGAATATGATCATTTTAATGGGCTAATTACATCCTATAGTCAGTTATTCATGAGCATCCTTCTCTCAGGCCAAAGACCAGGAACCACATGTCTAAAAGATGTCAAGCTGATATACAGCCCGGAGCTGCTCTGGTGATGAACATTACGAGGAGATAGAACACATACAATATTGTTTTGAACTTTAACACCCGACTGGGTTCTTTTATATTATCATAATTTATCTGCCCTTATCTCTATAAAATCATAATGTGCACCATCACACCTTTTCCGACTCGTCTGCTGTGCCATCTATATGAGCATAATCAGGTTAAGGGAGGGTATAACTCATCATTTGTACTTGTGGTGTTTGCTTTTGTAGATATGGTACATGCAAAGGAATAGATCCCTTTGTTGTTTTTGCGATACCAGTGGATGGAGTCTTGATGTCGTGAGCAAGCATGCCAATTAAGTAGCATCGTAGCATAGAAAAAAAGCCGAGTGGACAAAGTGCAGTGACACATGGCACTGGCAGACTTTCAAATCCATCTGCGCAACTTCAAGGCAAACCCCAGATGCATCATTTTTTTTGTCAGACAGCAACCTCCATTAACTCAACCTGTGCTGTCCTCCTTTACTCTCACGCAAATGAATTCATGATACATCAGACGTCTTCACCGGAGCAATGAAATAAGCTGACAAAGCCCAAATGTAGGACCAACAAAGCATTTTTCATTCCAAGTCATATTTTGTTCTCTGCACAGCTGTGAGGGATTGTACAATAGCTTTAAATTTTCTCCTGCAGCTGTACCAATGAAGGTTTTCCAGTTGGAAATAATTCCTCATTTTTATATGCACACAACAGGAGGAAATTATTTGTCGAAATGAATGTCATCTCATTAAGTCCAGCGTATGCGATAGGATCTTCTCTGCTGGTCTGAGCTTCTGCCGAGATATATTGTTCCGCAGCTCCCTTTTTAAGATCTCAATCTCTTTCCTTCTACTGCGTTTTTTTTTTTTTTTTGCATTCACGGCATCCGACTAATGTAATGCACTGCTGGCTTTCTTCCACATGACAATTTATAACACCGATAGCTCCGGCCGCTCCATGCATATCAAGTAATGCTGATTTGTTGTATTGGCTACTGCCTCTCACTGCACTGTTTTTTTGCTCTCCCTACCTCCTTTACTGCTCCCCCAAATGGTTATAAGTGTGGTAAAACACAGCACTAGAAATGGCTGAGAGGTGATGAAGTGGATGATTGGTAGAAAAATACCAAAAATAGCATAAACACAACACAACACAGTAGTAGCACTTAGCAAAATAGAGAAATCTAGTCACAGTAAATGCAATTGAGCCAATGCTGAAAAAGTCTGAAAAATGTGTGTGTGTGTGTTAGTTTTGACATGAATGTGCATATGTATGTGCACATATTTGGCGCCTTAACACACGTGTATGTGACGCATGTACATATGTACGTGTGAATATAAGCACATAGTTTATAGTGTAGATTATGAACATTTTCATTTTCACGGATTCCAGTGTTGCCTGGATAACTGCTCTAGCTGCATGCTCTATTATTATCAAAAGGTCTTGTGAAAGCTAAGGAATGGAAAGAAGTTTGGTTGAAGTGGGGGTTGCCTTCCCTTTTGGATCTATGGTGAAAAAAAACATAATGAAGTGCCCAATAGAATTCCTTTCCAGTGGGGAAAACATGATAATGTGCCCTTTAGGCTTCTCTTCCAGTGGAGAAAATGTGAAAATGTCCACTTTAAGCTGCCCTTTCAATGGTGAAAAGTCCTTTCCAGTGGATAAATCATGATATAGTGACCTCTAGGGTACCCTTACCAAGGAGAAAAAGTGATTATGTGCTCTTTAGACAGCCCTTCCAGTGAAGAAAACACAGTGCAGTGCACATGGGAGCCATTTGGAATTGGAAATGAGTGCTGCCGAAATGATAACAATCCACATTTTACAAATGAAAACTGTGTGCACGCACAATTTAAAGTACAGTAGGTTAAAGTTGAACCAAAAAAATTCTGTAAACTGTGATGGATGTTTTCAACAGACGGTTTGGTTGACAATTTCATCATTGGCCGTCTTATTCTCTTCCAAATAAATTTGGCTTCCCTGTTCACAACACATCTTTTCTGCCAGCTTGTTTGTTGCTCTGTTGCACATATAGTTAGTAACACAAATCACTTTTACAACAGCAATTTTATCATAACCAATCGAACCAATGGCCAAAGCTGCGTGATTTTCCCTTAAGCTAAATGGTGGTTAAGCAATGGAAGTTTAGCCTTATGAGGACAGACTGAACCCTCTAACATGCTCTATGAGTTTGGCTGAAATTGGCATGCACTCACTTCTGCTCACAGACCTAGAGTCATAATAACCTTGGGCCTCTAATGGACTCTTTAGTCTTAGGAGAGAGGAATGGGAACGCACACTCCAGTGCTGCATAACACACTGATTGACATCGAAACATATGCAGGCAACAACAACTGTACTTTGCTGTTCCTGCGGTATGGTAAAGTGTTGTTCAGAGTTTCTTCTCCAATGGTAAAAGAACAGTATGAAACATAGGTTTTTAAAATGTCATCCATTCTCAGTGTGCATCTGCCTCAGATAGGTGGTTCAATGAACGTCAAGCAGCTATTTTTACATTAGCTGCTTTCTCTTCCAGAGAAAATGTCAGCAGTTCACTGTTTGGAACACAACCGCCTCCTCTGAACAGATGCATTTGTATACTGGTCTATTAGTTAAATGGATCATCCACGACTGCAGCTGTCACGAGGCAAAAGGCATCTGGACTGGAAGCGAGCCAAGGAAAACTGCTGCATCACCAGGCCATTTTCAGCAGGAATATCCACCTTCCTCTTTTGCTCACAACATCAGAAATGGTTTCTGGCGGATTCCCATGTTAGACTGTTAAGTTCAAAGCTAAGTAATGATTGATAATCAAAAAAAGAAATATTTATGGTCCTTAAGTCCCATGATGTACCAGTTACTCCAAGGCCCTTTAGACATTAGCTAAACCTGCCTGACGAAAGGTAGTTCACACTTGAAGCTATAGGCTTTGGCCGTCGTATTCATTGTCCACATGGAATGAGAATGTGACACCTGGAGGGTTAACAACGGTGGATTCTGAAGTCAAGAGCCAGAATAATTGTCACTTCCAATTCCAAACTAGAAGGAATGTGGCGATTTGGACGCCACTCAGTGACAGAGCCGGAGAGAGAGAGTGCTTGGACGGGGGCCCAGGAACAAAAGGTTAGCCCCCTATAAATAGCACCGATAGCGCGAGCAGTAATGGCAGGAATGGTTAGAGGAGGCTAGTTTGTAGTGATGTTCAGTCAAGGAGTGCTCCGATCTCGCTGCACTCAGCACCTTCGAGAGTTTGGACCCGTCACCTTTTGCCTCCCGTGTCTCAGTGTCTTACCTATTTGCCATTAGGTGTAATTGTCTGTCTTTGTGCTGGGGAACTGTCTGCAACTATCACAGGCACAGCTAACACAGTAGACAGGAAGAGAAAGAATCTCATAAATATGTCGCAGGTTCTGCGTGTGGCAATGAGAGTCCTCAAGCACTATTGTCTTCTGTAGTGGGTAAAGAATTGCCAAGTGCTCCTCACTGAAATGCACATATGTGAGTTGCAGTGTAAGTATGTGATACTGAATATGCGAACGTTTATGTATAGATAGTGCACATACCTGACTATACATGCCTTCAATATCAATGCATCGAACCATTGCTTCATTATTTTTTTTTCTCTTTCTTGCCACAATCTAATGAAGCACAATGGATGAACAAACCAATGCATTATAAATAAATTCATATTTTTTGCACAACCCCCCACAATGGAAACAGCAGCAGTGTTACTATTGGATCATGAGATCATATATGGACGCAGTTTTATCAAATACAGTAAAGAGAACAGCAATGTGCAATACATCTATACAATATATGCCATTATCCACAGTGTGAGGATAACTGGTGGAGGCCTGAGGTTCAGTCATCTTACCTTTATGTGTTTTAAACTGAAATAATCTAATTTAATTCAGCATGGCTCATGAGGGCGTCTACCCCTGATCACACTCATTGCTGCCCATCAGGATTGTTTACTGCATCAGTCTGCTATTGTGAGCAATAGAAAAAGAGAACGAGGGCTATGAATCAGGAAATCTCGGATACCCTGACTGTAATGAACCTCCTATAAGGGCTCCTGGGTAATTCAATCGCCATTCGGAAACGGCTCTCTCTGCAGAACGCGCATTTCATCTGGCCTGCATCGAGATCCGTCCCCATGTCAGTGAACGAGCCGGCTCTGAAAGCGGCAGTAGCATTAGCTATTGGGGCGGGCATCGGGCCTAACTGTGCGGATAACCTTTCAGCCGCGCTAACACTGGGACATTTGGCGAGAGCATCCTAGCGTCAGTTGGATTGGTGAGGCAGACCTTGTTTCATAAGCTTGCCTTCTCAGTTTGGTAATTGTTGCCATTATGACTTGACAACACTGCATTTCAAGTGAAGCCCTTGCTCAGTGGCATGAATATTCCACCTCGCTGTTCTCACCAAACTGTCTCAGGAGAGCCAGTGCTCATCGGCCCTGAATGTGTGTGTGTGTGTGTGTGTGTGTGTGTCTGCTCAGCCATTGTGGCTGATGGCCGTCATGCTGAAATGTGCCGAAACACTTGGCTTGAAACTGGGTAGATATTCACTTCGAGAATTAAATTAGCTGTTGTAGCATGAGAGAAGCTGTGAGTGGCAAGAAGTCATTGTGGGAGGGTCGCTGATGCCTCTTCACTGCTGTTTGATGTGATGTTTAAGTGTTTGCAGTTAAACTTTCTAACTCAAAGCATGTAGGGTATTTTAAAAGTTACGATTTCGGTCCTTAGTTGTTAAACAACAGATTTCTATTCGAGTTTCGCTTTGTATTATCCATCATGCAGGAATAATAAAAAGCCAAATAGAAATCTCTAGTCACATTATTAGTACGTAACAATTAAAATCAGCTATAAGTGCGTACTCAAACATTAATGTTTGAATGGTCACATGCTCATAATATGTGCAGGGGAATATAGATGGATTAAAATAGACTCAATATTCTACTTAAATGCGTATGCAATAGTACAATATGCTGTATGGCTTTGAAAAAAAGACAAGTTATGTTAGGGTTCTAACAGAAGACAAAACATTTTCATCTGAGTGATTGACATTCACATTTTGAGGCCCTTTATGTCGACACAGTGTTAAAAATGCTGCTATGTAGTGCATGTTCCTTAATTGGCCCAGTTTTTTGAGCTCGAGTTATTTTTTTGTGAGTGAACACAATCAAAATCCTATTTCATACCTTGACATGGTTTGCACTCTGCTCATAACAAGCTTGAAGTTACATTCAGGGTTAAGCGGCCTTCCACGAAGTAATGCGCTGATGAATAAGTAAACCTTCACATTATGATACAGAGAGTCTGTACTGTCTTTTGGGTTCTTTGAATCATTCGGCGAATAAAATCGGATTTGTAAATTGTCTAACAATTACAATATTCTGAACCTTGTTTTGTTATGGTTTCACCCAATTAATTTCTCAAGGCCAAATTGGTAGTTCATCCCTGTGCACATTGATCTCACCACAACGGAGTAAAAATGTGAAATAAAAAGACGAATAGAAAAAAGGCCTTTGGTCTGTTTTTCTCTTATACCCATTGCCAAGGCCATTCTGTGAATCAGCCTTTAATGCCCATCGTGTTTTGGAACACAAAAAAAGAAAAACATGAAACATAAATATACTTTTACCCTGACCTAAATGCTTTAATTCATGTAATATTATTAAAAAACCCAACTGCAGACAACATTTTCACTCTACAATCTACAACAAAATCTACAATGTACAACAAAATGATGATAAACAATCCCAGTCAAACTTGTATGTTATAACGCAAATTAGATATAGACCGATATAATTTGCAACAATCACCCATTTGATCCCGGAATGATCTTCAGCCACGCTGAACAGCATAAGTGAGTGTCCAACATGGATGGATTGATGGATTGTAAACCAACAAGCCAGGATTTACGTCATCCGAGTAATGTGCCGCAAAAAACAAGCCAACACAATCCAATTATAATTATTGTAGAGGATATTGAGGCGTTAACCAACACATCGCCACCAGCCCATCTTCTTCCATGCTCCACATGCTAATTGACTATTCCAACAGCATCGGCTGAAGGAAATGAAGCATTATCTAAAAGTACAATAGCTCTCGCACCAAACCATTAATGACTTGCGATGGCCACATGAAGTGCATGTATGTCATGTCCAGTTTATCCCAAAGAATTTCAATTACTGCACACATTTCTGATATTATGCTATTAATTTATTATAATACAAATACAGTGCGCAATTTAACTCGAGGGCATGTTTCCCTAAAAAACGAAAACACCTCATCCGGAATTCAAGAGACGCACTCTCTCTCACCTGTGTTAATAACAAGGTTTGAACCGTGCTCCCATGTCGACTAATGGGCCATCCATCCGTATGCTGACGTGGGAGCACAAAGAGCACCATTTCCCCTGTTCTATCTACTTGTTTCCAGAGTTCTCTCGCCTCTTTACGCTGTGAATGATAGCACCCGAGTGGCTTTGTGGGTGATAAATAAATCTTGCAGGAAATAGACACTGGATCTTGAATGGGAGGGTCCAATGCAATGGGAAAAGAGATCAATGCGTCTTTTAATTACCAGCGTGGCTACAGAGCACTGTTGGGTTCAGTGTCAGCTGCTACAGGCACTAGATATATTACACTGACTTTACCAAGCAGATATTACAAAGTACATTCAAGTGTATTGTTCATCACAGACCGGAAATGTTTGTTTTTGTTTCTCTTTTTTTCCCAGAGCTGGAAGTCATTTGTTTCAAATTATTTGAGATGTCAGCAGAAAACTGGGGTTAGTTCTTTCTCCCTTCTCCTTTTTACAAGTTTGTCTCTGGAGAGACAACATGTCCCAAACTGTCGCTACCTAATTGAGTCCTGATATTGTGTTGTCCTGGAATGTTATGCACACATATGCACTAACACACACTTATCAGATTGAGAGGATGCGAGAGGGTGGGTAAGGATTAGAAGGAGGCTGTAGATTAGCAGTGATGGGGGAGTGGGGGAGGGCTTTGGTTTGAATCTCACTCCTGATCATTAATCCCAACTGTAACTGAGTGGAGCAGATGGCAGCCGACGAAATGTAGTGACACTGATGGAATCTCTGCTAATGATGCTCCCAATCCGCAAAGGAAGAGAAACAGAGGAGACGATACTTAACTCAGGACAGAGAGGAACTTTCAACATCAAACATCTTTACGGTTTGTACCTTTGTCAGTTTTGGCATGACCACTGGATACTCGCAGGTTTTCCACAGTGGGACATTTGACCTGAGAGTAGTTGAGGGTGTACCCAACTACATGGGGTATGCCCACCAAGGACATTTCGTACTGTCTTTCTTCAACAGTAATGGCGACACTACACACTAGATGCTGACACAAGCATCTAGTATATATACATGGAAGTTAGTCCGCTCTAACCACGACGGTAACAGTTATTTCCAATGTCAATTGTACACATGAAAACCATCCTGTCATATCGATGTGAATGGGAATATCCATTCTACTCTCATTGTTGGAATGCTGTTAAGCATTCCAACTATTGTTCTTCGAATCTTTATTCCACTATTTCTTCCGTCCCCCTTTTTTTGAAACTCTTCTTCTCCTTCATATTTTAAGCTACAGAAACTGTTCAACTATCAAAATGTTCAGCTCTTTCAGCAGAGGGGTGCTATATCTCTTCATATTTCTAACCTTTAAACTTTTTGAATTATTAAGGTTTTAGCAACTTTTTTTTGAATGGGTTTCTATGGAGAAGATTTTCAAATCCTCTTAAACTGCTTCAACTTTCAAATCCTTCAACTTCCTCATACTTTCAGCTACAGACACCATTTCAGAGACTGTTCAAATATCAAAATGTTCAGCTCTTTCAGGAGAGGTGTGATATGACTTTTCATATTTGTAATCTTTAAACTTTTTGAATTATTAAGCTTTTTGCAATTTGTTTTTGAATTGGATATCTATTTTCAGCAATGTTTTTGCGATTAATTTCAGTTTTCAGCATTCCAACGCATTTTCAGCAGGAAATGCTTTTTCTAGTTCCATGTATATGATGCTCACACTCGATAATAAGGAATGAAGGATTCTGGAGCAGCCGATTGTTGTCACAAACAGTCCGCTGCATAGTTTAACCTTTTCATCACTTGTGAACAGGACCTAAAAAGGGATTTCTTAAAGACCACCATGCACTGTGAAACAACAACCACCATCTCTAGGCCGGCGGTAGTTCAAACGTAGCATTGCTAATAAAAAAAAAAAGCACCCTAATACATCGGTAAACATAAAATCTGTAGATAATCATTTGCCTTTTTGGAAGTTTGGGATTCATTATGCTTGCGTGAGTGGTGGGTGATGAATGAGAGCGTTGAATATTTAACATCTCATAATTATGTTTATTTTTCATTGCCTTACACCTTCTGTCTGAAAGTGGGGAAACGTAATTTGACTGCTCTAATCACCACCTTTATAAATGTATGCGCTGTAGTGTTATGATGTTATCGAGTACATAATTGAAACAGAGTTTAATAAGTTTTGACTTTGAATGTGCTTTGAAGAGCTGTTGCTGCAACATTTTTGGGGAGAAAATTACAAAATATGCATAATTAACCAGTACTTAGGTCAATATATTGGAACAGTTGTTCTGAATTATGTATACGGTGCAGTCTTTCTGCATCCTGGCATTAGAGTTCCTTTTGTCAGATCGCCTCTTTCTCTCCCCTCTCACTCTCTCTGGCTCCATGCGGTTCTTTCAGGGGAGAGGAATCAGCTCACGTTAAGACCTCACAGTTGTGATGAAAAGGGTAATCATCCTGTCACTGTGTGCAGCTAGACGAGCACTTTTAGATTTTGAGAGCTTCAGCTGACACCAATGACAGGCCGGGTCACTGTGCCACTGTAGTCAGGAGAGGAGAGAGGGGAGATAAGAGAGGGGGGGGGGGGGAGGGGGGGATGGAGAGAAGAAGAAGAGAGGAGGTGGCTATAGGCAAAAAGATCAAATGGTGAAGTCTTATTTGTACAGGATTTTTTTTTCCTCATGCTATAAAATTTACAAAAAAAATGTCTGGGTTGTAAAAGCTACGATGTAAATTACTCTGGACACATGTGTAACGTAGAGCAGATGTTTTGAAATATAGCGAAAAACGTCCACCGTCAATACGGCAAGGCCTTATTCATACAATAAATATGATTTCAGATGTATTGTGCGTTTCTACGCCAGCATTGATGCTTTCTGAACAATGTTGTCCCCTGTTCCTTCGTCCTCTGGAAAAGAGGCATGGTATTTCAGTGGCTCGGGCTGAGTGATGTCACATCAGAGGGCCCCCCCTCTGTCTCCAGGTGACAGAGCAAAAAGGGACGGGTCAATAGGCTGCATCCGGGGACAGTCGCGGCAAACAGAGTGTAGGACAAAATGCTATCAGCTCTCTCTACCGTACGCTGATGGCATCAGGCATGGATGGGCAGATCTCACGGTGTCACGAGGGACCACACTTTCCACCTGTGTGAATATTTGCGATCGTACGTACGTGTGCAGGATTGCACATGTGCTCACACAGCTGGGGTTAGAGGGCCTGCCAGTGACCGACTTTTCTCTCGGACATCGCATCATTTCAGCATATTGCCGTGCCCATTTCCCCTCAACGTCCTGGGCAATTAAATCCGGGGCAAAGGCATTGAAAATAATTGGAGTGCCTTCCATTTGCTGCTCTGGTAGCCACAGATGGGCTGATGAGAGCCACTGGTGTTCTTAATATATACATCAGGGTCAGTTCACGCAAAGGAAAAAAAACAATATTCCCATCAACTGCTTGATGTATGTAACCATGCAGATAGTTTCGGTTGTATTGTTTTTTTTTCAAACAGTGTCCTGTTCACTCTGGATAACCCACAAATCGAATCTGAACAATTACCATATGGGAGGACTAGTTTGTGGTTTGGCTCGATGAATGTTAATGTTTGCCGCCAAATAAGAAGACCTCTTGGGTTCAGCCCGTCATCCGCAGGCCGTCTAGACAGAAGACAAAAGGAGAGAAAGAAATCCCTCTCCTTGAATTATAGAAGACCTCGCCTGTGGAGCATTTCAATAAGATTTTTGAAAGTGCCTCGTAATGCCAGCTTTCTGATTATTGTCTTCATTGTGGTGTTTTTATGTCTGCGTTGCGTTGTATTTCAGCCTTCTATTGAATGTTTTATAGGTTTTATTGCTTCAATCTTTTTTTACTCTGGTAGAATTTATGTCTTTTTGGGACTCTGCTTTGCTCTGCTATGAAACATTATGTCGTGTAAATAGTCTTCATTATTATTGTGATTGGTGGATTTGTAGCAGGTAGTAGTGAGGGAACTTTAAGAAGTTTAAGCACCGCAGTACACTTTCTCCTGTACTCAAACACAAGCAGAGGGTTTGGACTTTACAGATTCTGAACATTACACAACTTTGCTTCTGACCCCAAATGGCGCGAGTGAAGGCAGCGCCGTACATACAGAAATGACATTCTGTGTTGACTAATGAATAAACCATTGTATGCATACGTGTCGGCCCCTCAACTCCCTGCCAGCGGAGCCGTTTATTATTCATTGTGACGGCTGGGACGTTAACGCAAATGAATATGGAATATGTATACGTCTCGGAAGAAATAGAAGATATAAACGCAGTAGATGAGTTTTCCGTGTCAAAGATTGAGGTTAGCACTGATTAAAATGTGTGCAATTCCCAGTGGGTTACATTGCAATTATTTGTTCGGAAGGATAAGTCATGAACTTCAAAAATGAAATCCGTCCTAATGAAGAAAAATTGCTGCCGCGGAGGAGAGGCAAGATTATAGCAGATTTTTCCGCCTTAATTGCACAATTCATAAGAAGTAGTTAACACACATTGTGGGCTTTCTTGGGAGAAATCTGCCAGTATTGTGCCTCTTCTCCTCTTATAAGTTAAAAAGTGATGCTCCGAACAAAGCTCTTGATTTTAAACATGTTTATCTCATTCATACCTTAATAAGTCAATAAGTTTTTTGGCTCACTTCAACAAACTAATCCAAATCCAAGACTCTGCAATCCCCTCTAAATTACTGCCGGTGCCAAGAAGCATCTACCTATAGCAGCAGTGTGTGCACAGGAATGAATACCCTGTCTTTTTCTTTTTTGTTGTTGTTGTTTTTTTCCTGCAGCACAGATGTGCTGTTTTGGCAGCGGCTGCATCTGCCTATACGTCAGTGCATCTGCCTGTACCTCAGTGCTCAAGGATTAACTGGGACAACTGAGAATAATTAACCATGCAAAAACCCACCCCGAGTCCTCATCCACCTGCCTAACAGGATAGATAAATGAATTGATGACCCTGGCTCGCATTAATATTCAAGCCTTTCCACGAGGCATCTGTAAACACTTTCTCCTCTATTTTCAAAGGCTCTCCGCTCATCTACTTTCACCATCTCAATGTGAAGGTGGAAAACTTCAATGGGGGACCTGTCTGCCTGGAAATGGTATGTGTTACCAACGCCCCCTGTATTTTTTTTTCTTGGCTTCTCCCAAACATGAGCTCGGAGATGAAACGGGCGAAGTTGCTGACGGAAGGTCTAATTTGCAGAGTGACGAGAAATCCCGCTCACTCGCACTCTTACCGTTTCTATCGATCAGTGTCGGGTGAAGCCGAGCAAAAAACTCAACAGCTGCATACAAATGATTGGATACAGCCCGTTGAGATGGAAAGATCTACTTGAGCCGGGAGCAGGAAAGGAACCACAAAGGAATCCGTCAACCCACTGAAGTTGTGCTTTGAACTTCATCTTGTATGTGTAGTCAATGGGACGTTTCAAACACTCAAAGCCGCGCTCTTATTTTGTAGGGATGGGCGGGAATACAAGCATTGATTGGCTGAAAGTGAGAGATCAGGCCGTGTGTTTCTGCCACGTGAAGAGGATGAGGTTAAGAGGATTACGGTTAAAGATTTCAACTAATTCTTGGTGCAAATAGGATCACTGACACTAAAGTTTGCATACATTTGTGAAAGCCGGCGGTACATGGCGGAGTAATAGGATCATGTAGAAGGTATTAGATGTCATTGAAGTTCACCTCCTGAGCCGTTTATGGATGTGTGAGCAGGCCGGGGCGGGGGGGCAGTTGTCGGGTGGCAGGTGGCGAGAGAGCTTTTTCCCTAAACCAAAAGGTCGCACGATCGATCGGCACAAAGTGAGTGTCCATCCGTGACAATGTGTCCTTGAGTAAGACACCTAGCTGCTGCAGGAGAGCACATACCATGGCTCACTGGTAGGCACCACAAATTAAAAATCCATTTATTCATTGCAAAACATTCCAACAGATTCACATTCTTTTGCTTGTCAAATATAAAAAAAAAAAAAAAACATTAATTAATAGATTTTATTTGATTACTAAATGACGAATCATCGGAGAACACAATGTGCAGAAAATGTCACCCAAGGGCCTTGGGGGAAGGAAGAGTATTAGCTGCTGGCGAGGCGGCTCGTCTCATAACGCTGTTTTCAAATGACAGAATAATATGTTATGGATCATTTGACTCCTCTCTCCCTCCCGTTCGCGTCTGCCTGAGACGAGGGCGTGTGTTGCTAGCAGGGCGAACAACGGTGCCTCGTCTAATGTGGCGTCTGGCAATAGTGAAATATCAGAGCGCGGAAGGAGGCTGGGAGCGTGGTGGGGGGGCGGGGGGGCGGCGGATGTCTGGGGAACAGGCAGATGGGATACTACAGTACAATAAAAGTGGCTGTCCATTGGGTATATGCCATTCAGACCTTCCTCTCCCTGAAGCTGGGGGGGGGGGGGGGTCTTTAAAGCGTCATCTCCCCTTTCAGTGGCTGCGAGCTAAAGAAGTGGTATTACAGAAGCTCAAGAGGCTCCGTCGCATGATTCAGTGGGCCATTGCACGGGAAAGGTGCTCAGGGAGTGGAGCATGAGAAAATTGCAGCGGGTATGGAGTGTGTGTCGAGATGCGTGTATTGTATATGTGAACGAAGGAGTAGGCGGCAGGTCGTTTATGGGAGAGGAACGGGTTAGCAGGCAAAAATCATTGCACGAGTGTGTGCTGTGAGTAAGCAATGGGCGGGAAAAAAAGAGGGCATGCAAGGACTGACATTTGCCTGATGTATTGCCATGGTGACCTTTCCATTTCGTTGTTTTTAATTAGTATTTCTGCCAAGATGAAAATAGTATCAGATTTACAGTTGAATGAAATAGAAAAAAGATAAAAAAAATCAAGTGCTTGTGTGATGTTCTTTCACTTCATTTATCCTCTCTCTCTGTTGTAACATTTGGTTTTGACAGGCTTGTGACCGTCTGTCTACACGTATGAGGAGCCAAATAAAGGGAGCGACGCATTAAAGAAAATCCAGAATCTGCATTAGTAATGCAAGCAATGATGAACATCAAAAGAGAGAAGAACATGTACTGTGGCATGAATGGCAGGCAGCCTGGCACATCTGAGATCTACTGTGCTGTAGATGCCGAAGGCCATGATTACGCATCTCCTCGCTGCATTAGAACTAAGTCCGTTAGCTTCCATAAATAATACACAAGCTTGGCATCTTTTGCCCAAGATAGCACGTAATTGACACATAAACACTGTTTTTTTTCTCCCCTTTCCTCTTTATCCCTATTTGCTCGCTGGCATTTCATCAAAAACACAGTAAATACATAAAACACTCAAACTAATTAATGATTAAGGAAGACTGTGGGGTAATGAAAAGTATATAGATGGTGTAGGAGTGCTAAAAACCCATTTAATTTCATTTAGAGACTGTAATTAATTAGGCGATGGAAACTCAGCCAAAAAAAGCAGCAGATTTATAAAAACAGGAGTTCAGCCAGTGATCGTTCACTCACTAGGGGAGAGACAGTTGCTGGTGTGTGCAGGAAGTCTTCCGAAGGCTGGGCGACGCGTGCATTTTTTTTAAAGAGTTTTAAATGATTCTGTCGAAAAATGCACGAGTTTGGGAAGTGTAAATGAGACTCGGAGTCTACTGCACGTGTAGTGTGAGAGTTTTTAAACCTGTGTTTTGATCAATTTAGCAGTTGTTTGAATCTGGCCTCCATTTACTTCACTTGATTCAGGATTCACTTTTGTTTTTGGCTGTTTTCAGATTCTCCACTCACCGTGGAGGCATTTGAACAACACAGTTTATTATCAAGAATTCAAGGATTCCTTTAACAGTGTTGGGTACAAAGGATGGCTACTCCGCAGTATTTAAAGGGAGCTTAAATCAATGACAGGTAACTAACACCGTGTGCTTGTTGAAAAAACACAAAAAACGTTTCATCCATTTTTGAGAAAACTAAATATATCGATTTTTTTTTTTTTACTTTTGCAAAAAAAAAAAAAGAGGGAAATATGAATTCCAGTTTGCGTTTCAGAAAATGTGTCTCATAAATGTGTATTAGGGTGGTTATGGGAAAAAAAAAATACTGAACAGAATTTCAAAAACAGTCTGTACAACTAGATTTAAAAGAAACTCTCTTTCCTTTTCGCAAGTCTCATTTTGCAGTTTGGAGTTTTTGGACATTGGACACTGAACAATCTGCCGAAGCCCCATTAGTGGAGGTTTTTAGACTCTCTGAGGCTGCTATGTACCGGATATGTACCACTTAGAGTTGACAAGCGTAGGGTTACTTCGAGAGACTTTCTGAAATTTCTCAGCACTTTGAGACAAGCGCTGACAGCACTTTTCCATGAGAGTAGTGAAAGTGACACCGTTCTTGAGATGGGAGGGCGGCAAGAGAGGGGAGAAAATAGGAAAGGAGACGGAGAGGGAGAACAGATTTGGGGGGGGGGGGGGGGGGTACTTTGCTTTTGCATTTCATCTCTTGAGAGTGCTGACTTCAGCATGGATCAGGCAACGTGTTTGTTCTCCCGTTCGGAGGAGGAGACGAGAGGAGCTTTACTTCATGCGCCGTCAAGGTCAGCAATTGCCTTCAGATAATGATATTCCCCTGTAATTTTGGCCGTGTGTTGGAGCCAGCCGCCAGCTTTAATAGATGAGGACCCAGAGTACGGCGCGGATGCTTGGAACAAACTGTCTGGGTGTGTTTGAGTGTAGGTGTCTGTAATTATGTGTGCAAATATCCACCTCGGTGTCAGTGTCTGTGTTGATATTTGCCTATAAACACATTCTGCTTGAGGGTACATGCACATTTAGTGTTGGGAGTGTTGCTTATTTCCAATGGTAGCTTCCCCTTTAAGATAATGAAGAAGCGTCTTGAGAATCTCCCCCCGCCATTTGTTAAATGAGCCTCAGGAAGGCAAGCCAAGGCAAGGAAAATCCCTCTCGAGTGAAAGACACAGGCAGATGAATCATCGCTGTGATAACTTTCCCGTGGTTCACATTATACCAGCTATCGGAGCTTGTGTCTCCGTAATGAACCTCGTGGGCTTTGCAGAAGGCCCTGCGAGCTACCGGGGCCATGTGGAGGTAGCCCTTTCCCATAGCCCCGGGCAACCTAGCACGCTAATTATGCTGTAGTGTCTCAAAGTGAGCAGGATACTAAGTCGACTAAGCGTGTGTGTGTGAGTGACCATGCATGTGTTGGCGCACTTGTGTGTATCCGTGATTGCATGGAAAGTATTAGAACGAAGAATTAGATTGTGTTTTTTTTTTTTTTTTTTTTTTTTAAAGGCACACTGTGGATTAGCTTCTAATTAATAAAAAAATTGCTTCGAAGGCGACCGAAATAGCTGACCGGCATTCGAGGGAGGAGCTGACCGAGGTACAAATAAGGAAGCCCAGATGCTGCGCTGTCCCTCGGCACCGAGTTATGAACCCAACTGTTGCTGGAGTCATTAACTGCCCGGAATAATTACATAATGCACCTCACCAAGAGGGAGCTCTACTGTGATTTTAGAATAACACGGTAGCAACCTGTTTGCTAAAAATGTTTTGTTTGCATTTCTGCAGTTCCATATTTGTTACACCAAAAAATTGCCTCGCTAGCTCATTGTAGGTTGAAACAAAAGAAAAAATTATTTGTTAGCGTTTATTTCGCAACACATAAATCAGCCCGCTGCCGATGCCGCGCTTAAGACCTCCCTAAGAGAGAGTGGATGGAGAGGGCACAATTATCCAGTGGGTTGAAGAGAAGAGCTAGCATCCTCATGCAAAAGCTTTCAAAGTAAAAGCACTCGTGAAGCCTCTTTTCAGGATGATCTACTGTTGGGTTGTTGAAAAAACACTAACTGCAGTTAGGCGTACACCTTTGCTGGTTGTACTCATCCAGTGAAATTATACACATTGATTTTTATACTTCTACATTTATATGCCAAACTAGGAGATACACAATTGTCAAAAGAACAAATTATTAATCAGGACATTTTGACTTCCTTTTCAGGATTAATGCTAGCAAACCTTATGTTGTATTAATAACAAAACTGTCATGAACATTTCTGGTTTCTTCTTGTTAATTAAGTGTAACATTTTTTTTCAATCCATCAAAATCAACTAAAATTCAAGCTGAGGCAGCCTTATTAATGATGGGTGAATCTGTATTGATTCAGTGTCCGTCAAGACTGAAATTCTGCCATTTATTCAGACAACATTACTAACGGGAAGTGATTTCCATTTGGTTTCAGTGTCAGGCGTCATTATAGATTCAATGTAATGTGGTTTGGGTTTTCTCTTTTGAAAATAATGGATCTCTGACTATGACACCAAACTGTAAAAATGTTCAGTGTGAATTAAAGAGCAATGGTATATTAAGGGATTCTTATTTCTTCGACAATACATCGATATTTGAATTATTTGTTCCAGCAGGTGATTGGACTAACAATCAGCAGCAGTTAATAACATGACATTTATCAGCAGCACATGCTAAATTTCTCAAGGAAACTCAAAAATAGCACAGCACCCCCCCCCCCTCTGAACATAAAGGCCATTTATTCTCAATTAATAACAACCGAGACAGATGTGTCACCAACATCTGTAAAATAAGCGACTTTGCTTGAATCTATAGGCTTGCAAAGATAAGTACAACCTTGATTCAATCCAACAAGAACGAACTAATCTATAGTGCTCAGTGTGTCCTTTATTTTCAAGTACTGCGCTATCCATTGGCAGCATCAAGTGTACAGGTTTGCGGCTTACTGTCCCATCTATCCTGTTCCACTCCAGGAAGATGACCCCTTCAAGTGCGTTGATGTTCGATGGAAAGTGCTGCTCAATTGCGTCTCTTCAAAGCCTTCACCACAGGTGCTCAACAGGGTTAAGGTTGGATACTTGGCCACCGAATTTCTGTGTTCTGAATTAATAATGATTTGCAATTGTTTTCTGTGCAATGAAATGATTATCTTTTTTTCAAGTCTCCAGACAATTCTCTGCTGAGTGGTGCCATTGTTGTCAGCTTTAAGTCCGAGATGGATTCGAGGGGTAAAGTACCACTTTATTCGTCAACCAATTACACCCGTTTGAGTGGGATGGTTCTACGGACTCATCTGGTGATCAATTCCTCTTAACGAGCGCCAAAAGAATATTTTATTATTTTGTAACTTTCAGGAGGGTGTAGTCATTTTGGAGCCTTTTACTTTTTTGACAAGAAGGAGGGGCATTTGTACGGTTAAAGGTACGATGTGTCGCATTTAGGGAGTGCTATTGGCATAAATTGAATATCATATTATTAAGTATGTTTTTCTTGAGTGTGTAATCACCTGAAAATATGAGTTGTCATGTTATCGTCCGCTTAGCCGTTTAAAATCTACATAAAAAGCAGGTCCTCTGCACACAGAGCTAGACGCCATGTTTCTACAGTAGCCCAGAATGGACAAACTGAACACTGGCAATAGATAATGCCATTCGCACTTTCACATTGGTCACTGGAGTTGTCCTACATGCTTGGCACAAGAGAGAAGTTTCAGTTAATTCATTCATAGAAGTGAACCCAAAATGCATATGAGTTATAAGAGTGATTATTGTGATCATTGGTTTAATGTTTTCCACAGTTATCTCCTCAGCTTTAGTTGACAACTACAGAATTCAGGTCTTAATATCAATATTTTTTGGATGGAAGTCCCTGAAGCCAAATCTCATTGAATTCTTTGATGACTGACTAAGCAGAGTTTGGGCTATTAATGTCTTAAATTACATGTCTTCAGTGATCTCCCTCCAGAAAGAGCGGCTTCTCTTTGAAATGAAAAAACCTGCTGTGCATCATTGCAAGACTAACTGAGCAAATGTCTGAGTGAAGCGGTTCAAATCCTTTACGATAACATGCTCAAAATAAATCTCTCATCCAAGATGCCCGGAAGTGATGCGTCCATCCTAATCCAATGCTAGTGCCCGGCAAGCTATGTATCGGTATCAGCCACCTGCACTCTTCACAGTTGGTATCTAACCTTTACATCTGGTGTGAAAAAGAAAGTGTTGGAGCTCTGGAATTATCCCGACCTCGAAGGTCTGGGCTACACACTACAGAACTCCTGCTGACACACTCCTCGGTGAAAGGTCTTCATCCCACGTCACCCAGGCCCCCCCTCCAATGCCTGCAGTGTCAGTGTCCTTAATGTCAAGCCACTTTTGTGCATTCAGCAGCAGCCTGTTCCTCAGAGGAAAAAGGTTAAAACGCTGTGTTTGAGGGTTTTGGGCAGTATGCCTCCCACGCTTTCCACCACAATAAAGTCCCACGGGGGAGGACACAGCTGAAACTAGCTGACAAGGCCACTTGGCCAGTAGGTCACTGTGTGAACGTGAACCAATTAGTTTAAGATGTAAGCAAACAAGTCTGCTGATCTTGATTTTAGACAGCAGTGGCTCACGCACGGATTCCACTTTGCGTGTGTCAGGGCAAAAAAATGTGCTGTGCCAAATGTTGCCGAGCATCTCGCCCTCAGGGCTGTGGATTCCCAAAAGTAGATCCCCGGGGTGACAGTTTGTAACTAACAAGCGGATCTGCTGCCTTTGTGCCGTTTGATCAATGTGAAGTCTGCGGACCGTTAACCAATGATTGTGCCCGGTAACGATGAGAATTTGTCTCGTGCGACCAGCTAGAGACGGACTCCGTGTCCTTTTTATGTGAATAACAGCTGCTCTGTCGTGAAATGATCCTGTGATTATTAGAAAGTTGCATCTCCAAAGTGTGGTGTGGAATTTCCCCACCTGGGCTTTATTCACATCAGCCTGCTTCTTTTCTGATATTTTCAGCAAAAATAAAAATATTAAAAACGTACAAAACTACGAGTATAGGAGGAGATTGTCTTCTAATCAGGGAGCATTACCGAGGATTTACAAGAACAAAGTAACAAAAGCTCTATGCGCAGCAAACAAGCAAAACCAGACACGGTACATTTGTTTCAATTTAACAAAGGAAAAGAAGCATGAATAATTCATGCTTTCTTGAGTTAGATTAACTTTTAACAGTAGATGATGAGAGAGTTATGGCTCAAGACAGAAAACTATCTCCTACCCAAATCAGAGCTCCTTTTATCCTTGCATGTTGTTTGTTGCCTGTGTTGGATTTTGCTTCTGTGAAATCACAGAAATGTAATATAATGTAATACAAAATATATAAGAGCAGGGGTGACTGAAGATAAGTGTGAAGTTAAGGTTTGTAAAAGTTCTCTTAACACTTTTCTCTGCTAGTTTTTTCATTGTGCAACACTTGCATTCCTGTGCAGCCTTGATATTCATATTAACATATAAACACGTATACAGACAATGTAGCCAATATTGAAAGCTTCATAACAATTTTTAAAAGAAATCTGCGGGGTCTCTACACCTCAAATATGATGTAGTGCTATTTAGTAGACTCTCCAATTGGGACCAATGGAGCTCCAACAGGCCCTCCCTTGAGCAAGGTGGTCCACCGACAGAAAGAACACATCTCTGCATACGTCTCTTTTACCTCCTTGCCCCGGAGAGCAATTTATAGGTGTGTACAAGCTGAAGCTTCAAGGTTGGAGACAGATATCAGAACCCCCCCCCCCCCCCCCCCCGAAGGAAGAGGCCGCTGGCTGCCTCTGGCCCAGAGATGCTTGCAGCAGGCCCTTGGCACCCATGTTTCACATCCCTCATGCTTGCTGTGGTACAATCCCCTCTAGACCCCTTGCTGAGAAGCAGTACGGTACATTCTGACCTGAAACTATCTGTTTCCCAACTAATTAAAGCTGCATTTCTGTCTAATCTCCCAGTACAGTCTTTTATGTTTTTTTCTCAGTGCACTTCATCATCTCAACGACAGCAGGATTCTACTTCCTCGAATTCAGCGAGAGCGGGGCACACAGCGGGGAGGAATATTCAACAATTAATGGATATATATACACGACTTAAAACGCACAAAAGCAACATGAGCCATCGCAGTTTAAACAACCGATTGCTATGCAGGGTCTACGTGGTCAAGGATGGGCCGCTATTAAAGACTCAGCATGGAGTGCGACGGCACACTGGGAAGATAAAGACAGAAAATCAGTCGCGCTGATGCGATGCCAAGGCGGGTTTACATCACTGTTTATGTGAAAAACAGACAAGTAGGCAGTTCATGACATGAACAAGAAACACTTTTTTTCTAATAACCATTTCATTGTGGCCCTCTATTACCCTAATTATTATTATGCTTTCATAATACACTGACATGTTTTCTTTTACACACTACCGAATCACTTCCTACAGACGTTTTATGGTTTTGCAGTCATTGTTGCACTTGGACAGTGTTGAATCCCTAATAGGCAAAGACTAGTCATTTAAACCATCCTAACAATGGCAGACAGTTGATGTGTGGCCATCAGCAGAGAGCGTAATTCTTACTATATGGCTTTGGCAAAGATCTAATTGCCCTCTTTTGTTTGATGAGACAGAAACGGCGGAATGAAGAGTCAGGTCACCACCTCCGCTTCAAATTGAAATGGAGAAATTGTTGGCTTTTTTGTCAGACGTGAGAAGGAGATTTAGCCCCCCCGACTTCCACTCCAAGTACTTATAGTTGTCATTTCATGCGTTCACTCGTCTACGGGGTGCTTGTTTTTCGACGTAGCACAAATGCGTTTGTAATCATAGGCTGCGAGAGTCCGCGCACAGAGAAAGTATCGGGATGGATGGATGGGTCAAACAAACGGAGGAGGCCGCTGTTCGGATCCCATGTGAAACCGAAAGTCGACGTGTTTTTAAATGTATTTCGGTAACTGAAATAACAGATCAAAACGTACAGACTTTACTCCAAACCATGATGTTTTTTTACTCAACTAAGTACACTCAACAATGCAGTTTTCTTGCGTCAAACATCATCAGACACAATTGAGAATTAAATGTATTTGTATTGGAACGTTATTGTGTAGGTTTGTCTTATGCAGTTCACTTCATGCTGTTTTTTATAAAGTATACGATGATTTAATATACTTTTAACCTTTTAAAAGGTTAACCAAGCTTTCCAATATCTACCGAGCAGTTTTTGTGAACCTCTGCCATTCATCCTTCAATGCTCCAAGCAATCTTATGTCCAGTGTTAGAAGTAGAACGGGGGATTCTAGGGTGCTTTCAAATACAAGTTTGGGATTTGCTGAGGGGTGTTGAGCCAGAGAGGTGGAACCGAGCCGGAGGGGTTTGTTCGGTTTGGCCTGTGTTCCTGGTGTCTTCATTCACAAACTATAGCATTGACCATGACCCTTACAAAGTCAGAAAACGTTATCAAAGCTACCAAAAACACAACAAATACATACAAATATACATGCCCACCTCAAATATAAAGTGCTAGCATCATCTAAGGTAACTTTTGACATCAGACAGAAGAACAGGAAGTCTGAACGTCAGATTAAAGCACACTAAACACCCCTCAGCTGATCACTACTTGGTTTCTCCCAGAACCTTTAATAAGAGAGTAAACATGGCAGAGGTTAGTGGTTTCACACTGCATTAGCATCTTCATTATCTTGACATGGCTTGGGTTAAAAAATAAAGTGAAAACATTGTTCCATGTTGAACCAAACTTCGTAAATCTTCAATAAGTTCCAGCTTAGAGGCAGTTGCTATGTCTACAAATAAACCTTGGTTACAGTGGGATTTTTATCAGCAATGTAATATTAATGCCACAAAGACTACTTATTTTCTTTTCTTTCGGGCACGATATACTAGTGCATGCAATACACAATGGACACTTCTGTAAAGTAAATGGGAAGGGCTGGCTGACTAGCTACTGTTGCTGTCCATGGTGCTGAATCTCTGTCAGAGAATGAGGGGCTTTTCGAAGTTACATATTTAACTGAAAGCCTTTTTGTGATCTCTGTCTGCAGATTACTACATCCTTTGTGAACCTTAGTTAAAGCTGTGTAATCCTTAAAAACCTTTGGTGTAAAAAGATAGTCTTTGCTTGTATAGCAATTCACACATTTTATGAAAATTTAAGCCATGGATTGCAGAGAGTTTTATTAATGTCACTGATTACCTGCACTGGGAAATTCACAGCATGACCACATCGTGTCCGTGCAAAGTTCTTCGGGGGAAATGTCATTTGTTTTATACAAATTTTGACATGATCAACTTTTATGAAGGGGATGTATGTTGGCTAGGTGGGAGGTCCATCTGGCACTATGGGATGCCCTTGTCATTAAAGGGGGGGGGGGGGGGGGGGACACAGCATGGACATGCACAGGAAGCAAGGCGACAGATGCCAAAAAAGAAAAAAAAAAAGAAACGGACAACAAATACAAAAAAAAAAAAAAGTACAGGAGTATTGACAGGAGCTGCAGCTGGCACCTGGGGGTGGCATATCCTTGACATGGAGCCGCCTTTCCTTGATAACAAAGTGAGAGACGAGAGCGTGAAAGCCAAAGAGAGTATGTGTGAATGTGTGTTTTATAGTGTTGGTGTGTGGCAGACTTTTCCGCTGCCTCAGCTCCTTGGCGGTGTCTGTCTGTCTGTCGCCGAGGGGCCCCCAGCCCTGGCCCCGAATCAGCCGCCGAGCTGTGTCCACTCAGCACTTCCCCTAGCCACTGGTAAATTTGTCCCAGCAATATGCCACACCGCTCCCCCCACACCCCTCTCTCCTGTGTGCTATTGTTCATGCCCTTGAGGAAAGTGAGTGTGTGTGTGTGTGTGTACACTTGTGCACTCTGTGTCCAATGTTGTTGAAGTGTTAAAGGAAACTTGGCTTAGGTCCATAGAAAATGAGTAGAAAATGAATGCCCAATAACTAAAATACAGTACACTTATGACTTTTGTAATTTATAGATCCCATCAGGGAATTCGGTCATCAGTACGTACAGCAGTTATCTCCAGCTCTATAAAGCAAACAAAGGCTACGTTCACAGATGCAACCAATCATGTCGCACACAGGGAACTTCCCATTGGTCCAAAAAATACACAATGGACACCCAAAATACCTGTTGGGAGCCCAGTGACTGCCAGCCTCTGAGTTAAAATTAACAACATGTTAAATACACTGAATCATAAGGTATTACTTTTTATTACTCCTGAAAAAAGATGAATATTTAACTTCAACAGCTTCTGTTAATTAAGTCAAATAAACTAAAGTAAGATATGAGACGCAACTGTTTGACATCCCGAAACAAAGTCGGTCAGCACTCCCACGCAATTTGTATAACGAAGTTTCATTAAATCAGAGTTCTGCCTTGTGAAACATGACGAATTGAGAAGAAGAACTGAGCGGATTGGGGAAAAAAAAAAATCGTATTTAGAGACATGACCACGCTATTCTGAAGGAATCACATCTGTGACACTGGTGAACATCATTAGAATCAATGAATAGATACCAAATGTGCCTCTTAAAATTATTTTTTCTTTGGACACCGTTTCATGTACAACATAAAGCATCTGGTCTCACTGATGCTTCTTCTAAATGAGTTCTACTGTTTGCCAGGGTGACTTTGAGTCACATCATTTATTTATTAGGAAATGGCACTTTTGTCATATGAAGCATCAGGCAGTAGGTGTTCGGGGCATGGTATTGAGTTTCTAAATCATTGTCACTGGTTACCAAACAGGATGCGACAGGATGTCAGGGTGTAGGGAACGTTCTGTAATATAGCATCCGTTAACTTCTTCAGCCCACGGATCACATTAAATGGGGACACTTAAATCACCACCAGAAATACAGCGCTTCAATCAGTCTACAAATGTATCATTTGGCACACACACACACACACACTTCTCAAAATGCTGAAGCTCAGAAACATGATTGTTCACTTTTACATCCCCCGCAGCAATGTATTCATTTATTAACACAAGATAAGCTGTTCAGCTGTGTGACGGGTGGATTGTAAGTCAGAATGTATAAATAAAGATATGACATTTCATGGGACCCGCAACCCTGGCCATAATGGTGCAGATTCACCCAGTGGGTGGTGGAATTAATGAGGCCATTTGCACCCAAGGCAACCCGTCATGCCTGCAATGCCACTGCAAGAGATGGACCGGCCATGCTATCTTAACCACCACCACAGGATGGAAAGAAAACATGGATTTTGTGATCCGAGACCCCCCCAAGGGTGAATCAGATCACTGAAGTTGATCCCTAGCCTGAGGCTTTGGGAAGCTATACAGATGATTGTTCTTACCCCTGATTAAAGAAAAGTCACCTGCGGTTTATTTGCCACAGCTGGGGCCTCTCACCTGTATCATGCTCATGGGTAACTGCAGTGCATTACCTTTACAGATACAGGTGTACAGCAGAGGATACATAGCACCGCGTGGACATTCAGCGGCATACATGAGGATATTTCTTTTTTTACTATTACATACATTCAGCACTTAAAATTCTGTTCAAACAAGTATTTGCCGCCTGTGTGTCAACTTATTTTTCAGTGTACTACGAGAAAGACTTCTGGTAAAGTACAATGCCTCTTCCAAAGAAAGCATGCCCAAGGAACCCTGTGATTACATCCTGTAATCTTCACCCCTATCCTAGGGAAGCATTGGAAAGAATTCAGTTCGAGAACAGATTGAACAAATTGCCACCAGAAAATATTTCAGCGGACGCTTCTGTACCTTGCAGTGCACTGATAGATTAAATCTATCGCAAAGTAAAACAATGCATTTTCTCCTGTAGGACACTGAGGCAATTTGAAGCAAACACACACACACACACACACACGTTATTATTTTGCCAATTTATAATATTCTGCAGAATGGATTCAGTGCATGGTCCGGACCGTATCTGCTCAAAGACTGCGGGTCAAACGCTTGAGTTGTCAAACTGCAAACACTAAAAGAATGTTGTCTCTTGCTGGTTATATTACATCATACATGCCACTCATGTTTTATCTGAGGAATATCCGCTTTTGCCATCAAACTAAAGATTTAGAGTCCCACAGGCTAGACCGAACAGGCCGCAGAACTCGTTTGTTCCCCAGTCTGTCCACCAATCAGACTTTGGGTTCAAAGTAGGCCTGGGTGGAGACTAAACACTGCATGTGAAAGTGATCGCTTAGACTGCAGCTATACTTGTACTGGTGTAACACTTGTAGGCAGTATTTGTTTCATTGTTTGGTTGGTAAATGTTGTGATTTTTTAAAGTATTGGGTTGAAGGCAGAAGAAAATGCAATAATATATCCGAAAATGTTTATTTACACATTCATAGGTCATTTTCAAACTAGCTAAATCAACAAAAAAAAGGCCTTCATACAACAAATAAGCTTGCAGGCTGTTCTGACCCTTGTTGCTATGGCCATTGACAGAATCAGTGTAGTATAAACACATGTTCATACACAGACTGACTTGCAAAAGAGGAGCATGGTCAATATGTGGTCTCGCATCTCCCCTTTCACCAACGACCTCGGTCAGCAGGGGAAGAGATTGATCTCCAGATCAAAATTTCCAACTATTGCACAAACAGCATAACTGTATCGTCTCTAAAGACGGGGGTGTAAAACTGATACGTCTTTTCATGCATGGCTAAATAGCTGCGGAGGAACCTGAACGCGCCAATGCCGGAATCCAAAAATGCCCTCTCTCAGCTTTCAACACCACACATTAAAACGGAAACGCGGCCTCCTTCCGCAAAAGTGCTGAGTATCGTGAGGTTGTGCTATTGATATATGCCCCGGATCAATCGCCCTGGCTTCCCAGCCTCTGCTTAAATCAGACAAAAGCGGCAAGAGTTAGATGTTAATTCTCTATTGACAGGGACTCGGTGCGAAGTCTGTAAAGGGCACCCAATTTCAGATTGGAACAAAAAAAGGTGATGAAATGGCGCCCTTAGCTGAGCTACAATGTAATGTAACTCCCGCAACACATGCTCGGGGCACAGGTATTAGGATCCAAAGGGCACTCAAAGGAACTTGTAAGTGTGCTGAGAACATGCTCGGTCGGCTCTCGATGCCATAGTCTGGGGAAATGCAATTTTAAATTAGAATGCAGACTGTGGTGGCGCAGCTCCCGACTCCAGCATGTAGCGAGATACCCAAGAGATGAAGTGCTGATATCATGGGTTTTGTGGATTTTCCTCGTTGCATTTGGCTCCACACAATGCCCCCCATGCACGTCTCGACTCCTTTCACCTTTTCTCTCACTTACTGGATATTGTTGTTCTCTCCGATCCCTTTTTATTCAAATGCTGGAAAGCACCTGGCCAAGTTAATACCATTTATCCGGATCCCTTTAGCATATCAAATGTCTTCTGTCAAGGGTCGTTTGCATATCCTCTTGTCTTCCTGGGGAGAGTGGTCTCCAGTGATAAATGCAGGGGTATTAAGGGCATGTGCTGCATGCTAAAGACAAGCAGAGCGTTTAGAGATTATGAATATCGCCGATCAGCTGATTCTCCTTGTCCTTACTTCATTTGGGTTCTGTACTCGAGCCATTAACCGGTTCCACGAAGAGCGAGAGGAATCAGAGTGCTTGCCGAGGCGTCTGTCTCACCATCGTGCCCAAAGTTGTTTCCACAATGGCCGGGATGGCGATGACACCTCATTAGTGCTGCCTTGTGAATCCAGCTTAACTTTCCTTATTGTCGATAATTGTCATGGAATGTGAAGCGCCTGACTATTTAGGGAGACAATGATTTTTTTGCAACACAATGTGCTGACATCTTCTGCCAACCAATTAACTAATATGTGTAAAGAAATGCTGCAGTATTTTGCAGCTTCTTTTTGGATGTGTGGAAACGGTGAAGACAGTGGATTGAAGGCGGTGAGGCACCGATAGAGCGGCCCGTAGAACCTGCTATTTAATGCAGCGAGGCACATCTGCCAAATACATGGGTAGCTTTCTCCCTCTGCCCTATTGTCAGTGTTCATTTCTTTCACCCGCAAGTGGACTTTCTGCGCCATAATCCTGTCACTTTGGCCGCTCTGTTTAAGTTTGATATTTTAATTTACTCGCTGCGTGGCTTTATGGAGCATTTATTTATGGAGAATTTATTGACCCGAGGGTCACATTGTGGTTTTTTATGTTTTTAAATTTCTGCTGTTAAGCACTTTGTGATGTCATGTCTGTGAAAAGCGCTCTATAAATACATTTAATTCATTCATTCATTCATAAATGCTTTGTAAGGCATAAATAGTCCTCACTTTAGATGAGGTCACACAATATACTTAATAAATGCTTTATAAGGCATAAATAGTCCTCACTTTAGATGATGTCACATAAAACACTTTACTAACGAGTAGTAAACTACCTTAATAAATCATGAATTAATCATGAATTGCAGTATTAATATGCGTTTATAAAGCATATATTAACATAGTCCCTAACCATTATATATATAAATGCATGAATAATGTACATCTAAATAAGTTATTAATCATTTACTAACACTTTATAAATTATCTTATTACTCATCTACAACTCCTTAATAATTGGTGTGTAAAATATATAATACTTCATTTACAAATGGGGAATCCATCATTTATAAAGTATGAAAACACAATAATGAAACACATAATAGACGGGCGTATTAATCAAGAATGAAACCTTTATAACTGTTGTTATGAACTGCATACTAATGAATTATGAATGTAGGAACAATGCTTTATGATGAATTATGTGTTTACTCATACTTAACTAATGCTTCATAGTGTGTAGTTATTATAAAGTGCTACCAAAACCTTAAGAAGAATTGTTGGAAGGGGGAGTAGTGAAGGTGAAAAGTAGAAGGGTTTGATGCAATGGCTGAAAATACCCAAAACTAAGCAGATGTTGTGTAAGGCAGTAGAGGAACGCAGGTGACACCTGGCATTTGGTGCGAGAGCAGGGCAGAGATCAGCGCATCAACCGAGCCTCGTGGATGTGATTGATAGGAGGGCACATGACACCAGCAGCATATTTGTTGCCGTAAACCCGGGTTTATCCTCGGCCTTCTAAGGTACTGCAAATACTGTTGACTTTAGGAATATAAAATATTTATATGCGGCTTCACCTACCGGATGATAAAACATGCCATGTGACTGCGATCCTGCGGTGGAGGCATAATGTCTGAAATATACATTTGTAGGGTTTGATGATAGCAATAACAATGCAGGCAGAACTGCTGGTTCGGCAGGCACAACAGACGCCGCAGATTGCAGCGCGCCATATATTTTATTTTTAATCATGCAAAGCCCCGAGTCTAACGACCAAAACAAAATGCTACATCAACGATAATGATAATGGCGCTCATGATTAAGAAAGCAAAGCACTAGTAAAGTGTAAGAGAGTTTTTGCGGTGACAGAAACCACATTTACTATCCATATGGTTGCCTGTTGAACCCCATAACTCATGGTACAATGGCAAGGAGAAACCTGGGAGGAACACTAAACAAGCAAACACAGTCAGGAATAAAAAAAATAAAAATCACCCGAGCCAAGCCGCACAATTACCCTTAAATAAATCAAAGAAACAACATTCATTTCCGATCACTTATAAATCACGGATGAGATTCTGGGTACTAAAAGCCGCGGTGCAATCAGTAAGTGATTAGTTCACATGCAATTTAAACTCTGACACTACACACAGACACTAAAAAAAAAAAAGAAAATGTCATAAATTAGAGGTGGTGATAATCTTCGTCAAAATGTGCCGAAGAGTGGAAAAGCGGGGCAGATGGCAGACGCTTCATCAATTGGCCTGTTCAGCGACACACACACACCAAGTGGCTTTGCCAGAGCAATATCAGCCCCCATCCCATATGACCAATTATCAGGGTTTCACCTTGGGCTGGTGGTGGTAATGGTGCTGCTGGTGGGTGGAAAGGACAAGGGGGGGGGGGGCAAAGACCGGAGCAGCTCCCGATGACGCAAGCCATGTTATTTTTGTTGTTAGTCGTCTTGAAAATGTTTCTTTTCCCTCTTTTACCCGTTAAAGTACGGAAGAAACTGCTGCGACAACAACGGAGTACTCGAATGCAGTATTGTTATTGCGGGAAGATAGTAAGAGGTTGTTTGTGAGGGGGGGTGTGATCCGATGCTTGCTCTTTGATGGCGATGGCTGCAACCATCCTCTAAATTTGTCAATTACACCTCCATTGTGTTCGCCATTGTTGGGCCTTTTTTGCAAGCCACACAGAGCCAATTTCTGGCTGTGCTCGACAGGGAATCCCATCTTCAGACGCCAAATGGGGAACTGTGTTTATTGGATTTGAGAACCTGGCCGGAGATAAGGTGAATTAGCCTGTTGTGTCATCTCCCAGATGAAGCGAGTGTGAAATACAAGGTGTTTGATTAAGGGAAGGGAAAGCAAATCACGCCCGCAGATTGATGGGCGGAATGTGTAAATGCCTCGAGTATTTACCTCAAACTCACTCGATACAGCCTACCCACCACGGATGGCTGATAATCAAACATATTTATTCAAAACCATATTTTGAAAACTACATTTTGATGAAATGTTATTTCATACTATTAATTATTAAATCAATGATGTTTTTATATAATTGTATACATATTTAGGTTTAATTCGTCAACTTTGATCACGTGGAATGGCAAAGGCTAAAAGTTTCAATTATCTAATACATATTTTTGCTAAATATCAACTGTTTACAACTTTTACATATTTTATCTAAACCAATTAAATCTGGCAAATTTGACTATTTATCCATTTCAGCTTATTATACCAACTATTTTTCAATTGCTTTCAGCCAACTATTCCAATTGTTCAGTCCTCACTGTCAGCTAACTATTTGTACTGTTCATTTCATAAGTTTAGCTAATAATTTAAACTGTACATCTATTACTATAAGATAACAATTTATCCAACTAGTCATTCCTTATAATAACGCTTAATTCAACCAATCATGCGTTATTTTAGCTCACCGTTTTAAACCTCTGCTCACTAGCCCACTCGTTTTCATGCAATCAGTGTGTCCAATACTTTTTTCCTGATAATTCTAGATAGGATCATAGCTCACACCGCCTGGCAATCGACGAAGGACCCCTGGGTATAACTTGCGGAATAATGGACGATCACATCAATTTGTGACTCAACAAACAGTAAAAATCCAGCAAGTATCAAGTTCTGAATTGAACAATTCTTATTGGAATTGTTTGTCAGCCAACAAGAGACACTGGCACACAGAGTCTCCCTCCTAACTTGAATTCCAAGTGGGATGTCTGACACCAACGCCGCTGCTCCACCTGGCTTGAGCGTCTGCTCTCACCTTTGGGGAAAGCGAGTTGAGCTCTTGCCAGCTCGTCGGATCAGCCAAACCGCCGTGAGGCCAGAGAACAGTTACGCACGGCCAACTTTCTAGCTCTGCCAAGACGGTTTTGCATGCACGCATCTCCTTTCACTTCTGCTGCTCCCTCTTCTTTCCTTTCCTCTCGTCTCTTCTCACCTCCCCTCCATCCTCCTCACCACCTGTCCCGCATCCGCTGAGATCGAGTGTGAAGTTTCTCACTTTTGTTATCAAGACAAGGGATTGCGAGTGTGGGTGGGTTGTGTGAGAAGGCGGCCGGCACCAGAGACTTGTGGGGTCTTCAAGCCTGCTGGACCTCCTATTTCCCCCCCCCCACCAGTAACCCTGTCGCGGTGTTGAAGTGGGGTCCATCTGCTAAGTGTCCTTGCGTCTGCCTTCCCAACCCACAGACGGACCTCTCACTACGCCACAAGTTCATCGAGAGTACAAACCAAGCGGAACACTTGTGTTAGACAGATGGACTTCCTGAGTTGAAAAGTAGCGTATGACTTACTGGAGTTACTACGCGATTTGGCTGAAGTGAATCTGTTAATGAATGGTCTGCTTTTGTATTTATTTTTCCTCTTTTGGTGTATGTGGATTTGCTCCGTGGCAAATAAGACACTAGGACATGCTATGGGAAATGACAGACGAGGTTAGTCACCTTTTGCAGTTTAGTCATCTGTTCCAGTCAAACCCGGTGAATCATTCACATCGAGTGAGCTGGAAACTGCCAGCCAACATTCGTCCCAAGTGTTAGGTGAGAGGTGGAGAGAGGCGAGGGAAGACCAGCATCTGAACTCCATTAACTCTTTATGTATTGTTATTCAGCACACAGTGTATTCTCTTGTGTCTGGTGGAGGAGCCTAAGGGGAGATAACCAGAAACTATGTGACCGGGCTTTTGATGAGCCTAAACAGCATCCACAAGTGGAGCGTTTGATATTAGTTTACTGGGGTCTGGGGAAAGACAAAGACAACAAAGGCTGCAAGTTAATATATATATATATATATATATATATATATATATATATAGTATAGTAGTAATCTAATAGTTGTCTGTACAGCCATAGTTAAGGTGCAAACAGAAACTGTTAATAGCTAATTCTGTTGACTGGACTCAAGGCCCACGAAACTTAAAAAATGATTATCCCAAATTGGTGAATAACAAAGAATATTTATATATTTAACGATAGATGAACATAGTATACATGAATATACAGATATTCAGCCTCCCGACAAAGAAAAAACATTTTGGTTTCACGTAATCCATTCATAGATCAGTCTCAGGTTATAAACTCACAGCCATCATAGCTCGATATCAATTAAGGCAGAAACACTAAATACCTTCAAGGCTCATGAATGAATCAATGCGTTAACAAGAAAATGTTCTATCCGACTCTCAGAAAAGTGGAAAACACAGAAATAACATTTGGAATCTGAAATGGCTCCGTCTTGCAAAAACAAAAGGATTACATCTCGTCCCTCAATCAAAAGAGAAGGAGCTCTGTTCACTTTCCCTTCTGTGCCTTCTCTCTCCTTTTAGAATCACATCACATTAAAAGTTTCAAATCTGAGCCGAACAAAGAAGACGACGACAATTAATTTAAGGCCTTTTATTAATCACGTTCAATTTCATATCAGTCTCCAGGGAGAGAGATGTTACGATCTCAATGTTTTGTCTCATTAGGTTTCCTTCTCCTATCTATTCGGCGCAGTAGTTCATGTTTATTTATTTAACTTGATATGGTGTACAATGGAGGTAATGTGTGGATGAGAACGCACGCTTGAGTGGAGAGATTTTGCAAAGCAGGACCTGTCAATTTCGATTAGCTCTGTAGCGGTGAAGTCGCAGACAGACAAAGAGGAAGAAAACTCAGGGGATTCTACACTATCTTTCTTTAACTCCTTTTAAACATGGCTCTGCTGTGTTTATTTCTTTATTTTGATGTGCACATGTTCGTGCAATCCAAATTAGTGTCAGATCCACTGTTGAAACCTTAAAAGAAAGTCGTTTAACAGAAACAGATGCTCACCTGAAACAAGTACTGAGCTAGTAGGAGTTTCCTTTTGTGTACGGAACCCGGAAAAAAGCCCTCTGGTGACAAACAGATGTCCCATTTCTTCCCCGTTACATTTCCGTTAACGTTTCTAATAACCTTGAAGTATGTTTTTGGTACAAAGACGCAATTACATGGAAAATATATTGTGCACTTTTACTGCCAGCTAGGTAACTTCGGAGAAGAAATGGTCGGAACTAATGGTGCCGGATTTCCAGCCCCTTCAAGTTTACCTATTAAGCTTGATGAATTTAAACGGAAATGACTGGAATCCCTGCAGAGAACGTGGAACATAAGCGTCTCTCCGAGGGCCAACAACACAATGGGTTTCAGATTTATTGACAAGTGCAGGAATGAGGGGGATGAGCCTTGTGTTTTACAGTAGACTTAAACGTTATAGTGCACACTATGCTGGTATATTATGTGTGGATGGAGTCAGTCAAAGGGCAAAGTAAAGGGAGTGTTTCCACTAGAAAAACGAGATTATTTATTAATATAGGTATTAGATGCTTTGATGTATAAATGTATCAATACCAAGTACAACAGTTAAAGTGTTAAATATGAGCAAAAATGTACTTGAAAGCGTGAAAGGTCAAAGTGCTCATGATGCAGCATGGCTCGTGTCAGTATTGTATTAGCATTTTAATAATTGCATTATTAATTAGTAATTAGATTATTTGATTAAACTAAAATCAGTGCCTTTTTATTGGTTCTGCGTAATTACTTTCTTCTCAGGCTCATCTTAAAGAGGGCCGGATTTGTGTTAATATTTCCCTTTGAAATGTAGTTAAAAGTAGAATGAAATGGAAGTACTCAAGTAAAGTACAAGTACCTTAAAACGGTGTACTCAAGTACACTACTTGAGTAAATATATTTAGTTACATATTCAAAACAAACCAAAAAAGCCAATAAATTAAGTTGTTTTTTGCAGAACCCAACCACACAGATGGGTTCCTCTAGTGTGAGGGTATTCAATTCTAATTCAACGAGGTCCATTTAGAGAGAATGTTCTCATGCAAAGGTGTCCGGAACGTCACAATAATGTCTAACTTGTTCAATTGAATAATATCTCAACAATATTTATTGTCAGTTTTCAAATTAAACTGGACGAATTTATAAATAATACATAATCCAACAATAAATCAATGTTCTTCTCTCGTTTTAAGTAATATAAAGGATGCATTTAAGAATAAATGAAATAGCAGAACGTTTTTGAAAAAAGTACTTTTTTTTTGTTCTTAAATGGAGCGCCTAGATAAAGTGTTGTGACTGGCAGCTTGTTTGACCAGAGCCTCTTACTTTTGGTTAAGGACCTGTGAGTAGGAGCTCAGTGCCCAGTTTCAAAAATTGTAAAATACCTTCCATCAGCTTCTCTCTCGGGTTTTTTGATTTGCCTCTCCTTTGGGATTCTCTCATGCGTGCCACATGGACTTTATGAAATACAATCCTAACCAGCAGTTTATTTATCTTAACATATTATCTGTCATCATTTTTTTTCGTCCGCAACACTTCAGCTGGGTTACTATAGAAACTGCCCGCGATTCCAAAAAGATTGTCAGCCAATTAGCAAATATCAAATCATTTTTTGGGACAGCTCAATAACTCAAATTTAACATCTGCAAGTCTTGTTTGAGTGATCAGCAGAAGAAGTCCATTACAGCTGGAGTTAATTAATTGACTTCATATAAGGACCATTAATGGAGGACATTACACTCTTTTGTGAAGGCAATTCTGCTTTAAACTCCAGGTAATGAGTTTGTGGACCTCTGCCACCAGCTGCTCGTCTCCAGTCTACAAAAGAGTTTCGTCAGACTTCCCAAGGTAATCCGACTTAGTTAAAATGCCGGAGACTTTGATTATAAAGAACAAAAAGGGTAAGGGACAGGTGGGGGGGGGCAGCATTGTTGTACGGTTCCCCTTCAATTAGATTCAGCTGTAATTGAACCCCTGGGGAAGCACTGATCGTCACAATAAAGTGCGGCATTACCTCAAACCGGATTTAGTGGCAACATGATCCTCCACTGCTCTAGGTGAGACATTTAATTAAGTCCCATTGCTTTTGCAGAGCAGCCATATAACTGAATTAGCAGTGCGGAGACCCACCAGGCATGCGCTCACTCACTTCGTGCAGCGTCCTCGTCTACAGCACCATCGTACGCTACCGAGCAATAACAACAATAGGATTTTGCGAGCGTCTGCGTGTGCGAGAGAGAAGGGCAAAAACCACAATGACACTGAAACTTTTAATACAAGATAAACACAAGCATAGACTATCGCTCGCAGCACACATGAGCTGCTTTTACATCTGAACGTCTGGGAACAATCCCCGGCTGAGTGTGTCACATCTCACAGCTGGCCAAGTGTGTCGGCACCTTTTCTACAACGTCAGGCATTGTTGAAGTTTACTGAGATTCCCGCTCGCTGTGACAAATGGCAGGTTGGCTTGGGTTGGTGGCGTTGGTAGTTGGTGTGTGTGTATGTGTGTTACAGGGGTGCAAATCAGGGCACGCCTGACAAACACCCTGACCCTCCATCTCCTTATTACTGCCAGACAAAACAAATGCTGCACATCTCCCTGGAACTTTGGCCTTGGTTAAAGACCCCGGGACTTCCGCCTGTCAAGAATCTCTCTCTGAGCCGGGCATTTACAGCTTCACATCCACTCACAATACAAAACACACATGCAGAGAGAAATTGGCAAATGTGAGTGCAAGAGAGGAAGAGCACCAGCTTTACTTTACAGACATTTTGGCAGGAAGTTGAAAGGTACATCACTTGGCGAAGTGTATTTCTTTGTTAAGTGTCGGCTCTTGATCAGCCTCACAACCGTCATGCAACAGCACAGTAATGGTCGACTCAAAACCTCAGGGTTATGATCAAGGTCCGTTATTGTTCAAATCGGGAATTCGTTTTGAAATCAGTCAAATTATTAATTCAACTTTTTGAAAAGAAGAGATATTTCTTTTTCCTGTTTTCTGTTATGTCACATTTGCCCTTATATTTACCATTTTATGAAATAAAAATGAAGCTCTCAAAGCAAACAAGCTTGCTCGCGGTCAGTTAACAAACTCGTCCAGGGAACAACACACTCACACAGTTTATTCTAAAGACACATTTGTACCATAGTCCAACAGAGGAAGTTAAATAAAAATATATGTTTAAAACCAGCTAATATATGACGAGCTGCCATTTTGAACTCTCCGGATCTCCACTGCCCTCGGAAGTCAACACAGACGAGACGGCTTGCGAACGGTAAATGGTTCAACATTGAAATAGGCGCTGTGACCAGCCCACTATCACGTTGTGTGCAGTGTCGGCATTTCCAGATGTGTACATTCGCATTTTACCAAAGTCAAAGGAGAGACAGAGCAACTCAAATGATACATTTCTCCACCTCGACCCTTTTATTTTTGAGCGGCAAAAAACTCATTTTTTCAGTGCGCCACCAGACACCATCTGTCATAGCCCTGAGGCTTACACTGACTGAGCCTGTAGGGTCAATAGATCTAAACTGACCTAAATCTCACAGGGCAGCCCAGGCACACCGAGTCAAGGGGAAGATGGAGGCGAGTCTGGAATGAGATTATTTTTCTCCTCTTTTCAGGCGAGGGCGCGGCCGTGCTCACTCGCCTGTCAGACACAGATAGACGGACGAGACATGAGCAGTTAATATGTCAGCGAGGGCAGGCGTTCAGCTATTCACACACAGAACAGACACAGATTCGTAAACCGAGGACCTTCCGACATTCGTCGACGATCAACTATCTTTTTCTTCCACTTAGCCTCGCAAAATACCCATCCGAGCCATTTTTCATTAAGACACTTTCACTGGCACAGTAATCTCCAGAAAGAAGCTGTGCAAGGCCAGCCGGAGAGAGGCTTTGTTGCCACCGAGTCTCTCTTTCAATCCCATTTTAGGAAAGCCAAAGCTCTAGTGGGTAGATCTGGCCAGTTCCATCCAAACAGGACCTTTTGTGCCCCGCACCGGATTACCTGCTGAGTCCCACAAGCACAAAAATGTCTCCTCTCTAAAGATTTAATAAGACCCAAGGGGGAACCATCTCATTTGCTCTGGCTAATCCCTGGTCAGCACTATTGTGTCCAGCTAATCTAGATTTCCACTGAGTTTGCCAGTACTTGAGGTGTGTGCATGTACCAGATGTCCTCATGTTTTGAAAAAAAAAAGAAAAGAAAAATACAGAGAAGTGATACTACAAAGGTTGCCATTGGTATTCTCTTTTGTTTAGGTTTCTGGATTACCTATCAGGCGGGCATTTAGCTTCAGGGTACGGAGGATACGCAGGGAGGAAAAATAACTGGGTTTTATTCTCACTTAACCTATTTTTCTCTCCTCACATGTTTCCTACAGCCACAACGAAAGTTACACACAAGAAACAGAAGAGTCGGTTCTGGCAACACATGGGGGCATTGACTTACAAATTCACATGTTAAGAAATCGTATCATAAAATCAAGGCCAGGTTGGCATCGGGTAGGCCTACACCTTCATAATGGCAAGTCTCTACAAAGGCTCAACTCCAGGCAGCAGCCTCCAGTTCTAAAAAGTGAAGCCAAAGCAGAAGTGCCTTAAACTTGCATTATTTCTATTAGCCAGCAGTAGGCTGCTACTCTGGTTGGGAAAACAAGTCCGACAGTATAAAAGTCAAGCCTTGTTTACATGCAGCGATATGATTGGGTCATTTCTTTTTCAAACCTACTTTCCATTGTTTGTTTCTAACTAATAGGAACAACCATTTGGGAAATTGGTCCAGTATTTAGAAAGTATGCTGAACGGCCTGCAATGTAATCACTCGGGTCGATTCCGCAACGTCAATGTCCACTAAAAGTGCTTGTTATTGTCACTGATTGCAAAATAAGTATCTGACCTGGATTATGGAAGCAGGTGCAAAATGTTTTTCTTATCTTTTCCTGTTTACTGGAAGACAACGGTCAACATTTCAATGAATAATCGAGACCGGAGCGAGAATGGACACCGGTGCCGTCAGTGTTCTTGTGCTTGAGTCGGTTGGAGTATGAACAGCTCCGTTTTGTGTTGTCCAAAAGATGTTCAATTGTAATGGCTGAATACTTATATTGAATATGCGTTTGTCAGTGTAACTCCAATATTCCCTCCTTTAATCTGTGGTTCAGTCTCTGTCGACTAACGAGTACAACAGTTGTCTCTTTAGCTGCTACATGTTCGACTTTCCATTGCAGCCAGTTGTTAACTGGCTGCCGTTTGCCGCTGGGCAGATATAGCACACGGTGCATTTTTTCAGATATGGTTTGCTGAAAATGGCTTCCTGCTGCTAAAACAAGCTCGATAATAGCAGTGAGACTAAACCTTACAGTAAGTGTGGGGGCCATAAAACCAAACAACGAGCGAAACGAGGCTAAACTAGTCTGTAAAGCTGCAGAGCTGGGCGATAATTCTCAGGTAAATCAATTAGCAAGCAAAACCCTTCCATGTTACTGAAGCCATTCAGTGAAAATACATCACTCTAACGGGGATTTGAAGTATTTTCACTGAAAAGAAAGACAATGTTTTAAAGAAACTTCACTTCCTAGTTGCCATAACGTATTCTCTGACAGATAATGTCAGCCCAAGTAGGCTTTATAATGGCAATCAAAAAGGTTCTCCGTCTACCGCCCCAGCATCCATACAGGTTATTACCCTTATTGACATTCTCAGCATCCATTACACAGTTCCAAGAAAGACAGAGGCAATTGCCCTTGAGAACACTTGACTAAAATTGATATAACTTCCTACCATTAAGACATCTCCCCATTGGATGTATGAGATGTTATCCATCTGTAATAGCTGCATTATTTATGACCAGCGATGCTTTAAAGTCAGCCATAAACTAGTGACTGAACGCAGGGAACAAAAGCCAAAGAGAGACAGACGGCCGTGACTGTGTTGCATCAAGGCATCCAAAATGCCCCCCCCGCATTACTGTAGAGTCTATAAAGGCCTGATTAATCACATAATAACACCCCATAAAACGATATCACCCTTATTACTACAGACAGTTAGAGCTAGAGACAGATTTTTGAGGAAAATAATGTGACTTTACCACAACTTTCAGCCAAACGATGTTTGACCAGGAGGTTTCCACAAAACATCACATCTGGGTAATTGACTGGCGGCGTCATATATGCTCTGTACAGTCATGTGCGACACATAAATGCGCAAACACTCATCGCAATGCAGGCGACATTGATTGTTGTGTTTAATGTGCCATTTTCATTTCCTAAGAAATAATTGGAATTTCTCTCCAGTTGCTGTCAGCTTGCCTGCAGGTTAAAATATTTAGCAGGCAGAGGAGAAAGGCGGGAAAGCATGATCAAGACCGGTAATTAACTGGAAATATGGTTATGAGGTTTTTGATGGAATCCATGTATGTGTGTACGCCATCACACTTGCCACTATACATATTTACAGAGTCCAACAGGTGTTGAATTTGCACAAATTATTCGTAATTCATGATATCAAAGGATTTAATATACAGGCACTTAGAATGTGCAATCCTCCCCGACCGACCAGAGTCACCACAGCAACCCGTAACTTAAACATTTTAATTTTATTTTTTATTTATTTATTTTTCTCTGTGTATGTAATTTATTGACCCTAGGGTCACATTGTGTTTTTTATGCTTTTAACTTTCTGCTCTGTTAAGCACTTTGTGATGTTATGTCTATAAATAAATGTCATTCATTCATTCATAGTGATAGAAAAACAGCAGCATCAGCTGTGTTGGTATTGAGGTGCTTACAAATATTGAATTAATTTCTTAAGACTGTAAAGGACTGGGTGATAGTTTAAGTGGTACTCTTCTGTTAGCAGGATTATCATTGCTTTCACAGGTAACGAGTAGTGTAACGGATAATCATTTCCAAAACAAATCGAATCGTTTTTCTGCAAGTTTAGGAACCGGCGAGTTCGTCGATATGCGAGAGTCTAATCGAGAGGCTGGTTCACAGCTAGCAGCACAATTCACTCGTTTCCTGTTTTGGCGCCAGCTTTACGGCCCACACAACTCCCAACTCATCAAATGCCAACAGTATGTCAAGGCCCCTCACGTCTGACACAGATGCACCGGGCTTTCACCTAACTAAATGTAAAACCCACCGGGGTCATTGAGACGGTCAAAGCAACTGACATGCACTGGCATGGCCAATAATCTGTAGATGAGCATCTTTGGTTTTATGCTTTTTGGGGGGTTTTCGGACAGAGATACAGTATATTCATACACAAGTCATGATGTTCTGATATTTGGTGTAAACAAAGTGGATTTCCGAGCACAACTCGCCTTTCTTTTTGTTCTCCAGGATACCCGTTAGGTAATATTAATACGTTTCTTCATACGTCCCATTCAAGTCACTGTACGCTCGTGATGACAAGGCCCTTCCCAGCTTTGTCAGGCCAAAAGAGGTTCACCTAACTCCTCTTGGCATTCATTCCACTTCGCCTTTACTCTTTGCTTCCAACTCTTGCTCTTTTTCTCTCTCTCATAAGGGAGTTGCCGGTCAAGGATATCACCTCTCTGTGAGGAGAGAGAGAACGAGTGGGAGTGAGTGAGAACCGGAGACAGCTGCTAAGACAAAGAGAAGTCACACCGAAGCGTCAATTTACTTATTAATAACAGATTTTTTAAAGATTTTATAACTTCAGAAAATGTGATGGCTGCTTTATTTTATTAAATGTCATTATCAAGGGTTAATAAATTGAAGGGTAGCGTACATGCTCTCCATCTGGAGACCGCAGTAGCTTACTGCCGATTGCCGACGACTGCTCGATGGTTAAAAAAAAAAATAAAAAATGAGTTAAAAATGTATTTATAAAATGGAACATATGTTTGTTATCCACCGCCGTAACACTACAATGCTGTGAAACAACAGAAGCAGGCTTGTGACTGATCACTTAGTTTATATAACATCTGGATGGGTGAAGTCAATTCCATCACACTATGCAAATACTGCCGCGCTGTCCTGTTGAGCAAGGACATGCAATTTACAGTGATGTGAAACAACAACGAGACACACAATGAAAGTATTAATCTCTAATTGCAATTCAAGGTAGACATCACACACAAAACATGATCATCTGACTTAACTTTGTGAGAATTGTTTTTGCATGTAATTCCCTTTTCTTTCTACTTTATTCCTGTATATATTACCATAAACCGTGTAAAACAAACAACTAAAATCTCTTTCCTGTCCAAAAATGCCATTAGCCCCATGCATATTTTGGAAGATTTAATTGCGGTTACACCCCTAGCTTTATGTAAACATATACTTTGTTTGGTTTTCATAGGCTGAATCGTTTTGGTCCAACCTTGGCCCCCCCAAAATAAATCTGCACCTCTGTCCATATTGTAAACAAAGGAAGCATAAGATAATGTTGGTGCAAGATACATGTTATAATGTGATCAAATGAGATGCTACATCCACTTATCGTAACACTTGCCCCTTGGCTGCCCACTCACACACCCCCCCCCCCCCCCCCCCTATGGTCATTGTCAGTGTCTCTGTCACCAGATGTAAGCCCCCCCCTAAATGTGTGTGCCTCCGTTCACTCATGCACACGTACACACATTATATGGATGGCAGGGAAAATGCTGGAGAGAGTCATCCCGTCCGCCATCACTGCAGGGCTTCTGGAAGAGTGGACACCAATTACAGCCAACCAGACCGAGCCAAACACTGCTTCAGTCCACCAGCCGCCCCTTCATCCGGCCGACGCAACCCCCGACACCCCCTTTCTCTCTGCCCGGCTCCATTGCGTTCCCTTTGGTCATAGCTGTACCACGGCCAGCCATGTGTTACAAATGGGATAAACTGCAGCGGTTGGGTGATGTGCGTGTGGGTGGATGCGAGTGGGTAGCCGTGGCATGAGAGGGAGATGGAGGGACGGTTAAGGATGTGAGAGGAAAAATGGGTACAATTTTGTCTCTGTGTGTGTGTGTTTGTTTGCATATGTGCTTTTTGGTTTGGCCGTGGTTTGACAGTTCAGAATATGTGACTGCAGAGTGAGCACACCCGACCTACACAGGAAAAGAAAGCAAAGCTAAACTGTGAAGCTCCGGTCGCTAATGTTCCTTAAGTGCTGATCGGGCGCGTTTGTTTATCCACAAGGTTTCATTTATTCCCGTGGTCTCGACCCACTTGGCAGGTGGAGGAGGGTGAGAATGACTGGTGCAGCGCTGCCGGTCCCTGCCTTGGAAGCACATGGCAGATCGGCAGGCGCACTGGGCCACCATATTGACCTGCCGCTGACTGACACATGTCGGGAGAAGGAGGTGTGAGAAAAAGGGGAAGAGAGGTCACCGATCCGCTCGTCCCCGTCTTCAGACGCTTCCCTCCCCCCCCCCCCCTCCCCATCAGATGGGCAGGAAACATCTGCTACAATGCCCCCCTATCCCCTGAGGGCACGGCCAGCTTGAACGCCTGCCACCGCCTGCACACAGTACCGCCTGTCCAAACCCGGAGAGCGAACCAAAGACAAAAAAGCACCAACCCCGGTGTTGTTGCCCACCCTGGGCGACAACACCATCCTCACATCCTCTGACAAACAGGCTCCAGTACCACTTACCACACCTGACCATTCGAATGATTGATGTGCAAACAATACGTGTGACGTCTGTTGTGCAAATCTGTTGAAAGTCATATTTATGACACAAGACAGGGGCTTAAACCAGCATACACATGCCAAACGGAGTCGCTCAAGCACAGGAGCAGCTTGATGAGATCTCGATCTGAATCCATTTGGATCTTTCATCATTTTGTTCATCAAAATCACCTTCCCAGATCCAAGCAGGGACTCCAAACAACTGGCCTGGAATGGAGCGACTACTGTTGGAACAGGGTCGACTGGGAGGATTGATCTGCTTTACAGTGTTGACGGCTTGCTCATTCCTAGAAAGTGATTCAACTATGGATGCAGGGCTCTAATGAAGCCATCCATCAAGCTGCAGCCGATATTCGGCAGGAGAGTCGAGGCTAAAAAGGACCAATTGAAGCAAAAAAAAAAAATCCCTATCTCCATACATGCTGTTCATGTCAAGCAGCACTGCTGGGAGATTAAACCACAACAGCAAAAAAAAAATGCATGTTTTGCATTCACAGCAGTAAAAGTCCTGCATTGGTTTTCCATTAGCCATCTAAAATGTGTGTTTATATGCCCCCCCCTGTGCCTAATTGTGTCCTTATATCAGCCGCATACACCTTTACATTTACACTTGGCATTTAGCTGACACTGTTATCGCGCTTGGGAGCGGGCATGTAGGGGTTTAGCATCTCACTCAGTAACCAGTCGACAAGCCAAACAGGCCCCTTGGTGGCTACACATTTTAGGTTGTGAGGATCAAGTCAGGATTATAGGTTAAGATGAGCGCACCACAGCCGTAAATAGTGCACAGGCCAGAGGACTGCGAGTGCATGAAGAAAGTTTATTAAAAAGTATTGATTTAACGACGTTTCCTGCATGCAGCTCGTCTTTCATTTTGTTTGTTTGTTTGCACGCACGCTGCCAGCGTGGCTCTGGGGGCAATGTCAAATTGTCGGTAGGCCCACCCCCTTCGGTCCGGACTGACATCTCTAATGGAAGAAGTGTGGTACATATCCGGCATGGTTCACTGAAGATTCATCGAAATGATGTCGGTGATCCCCCCGGCTTCCCTTCTCGTGCCACCAGCAGGTCGGAGTTTCATTTATCACACATCTAGGACAGTATTTGCATCTTTCGGATAGATTGCATCGACACTTTCACTGACATTCCCATCAGCCTCAGCTGGTCTTTGCGTTCGGTGCCAACCTTTGATTGTTAAGCTATGCTGGTGAACATGGTAAACATTATACCAGCTAAGCATCAAAAGACTATTGTCATGTGTGCGTTGGTGTACGGCCTTACAGAGCTGCTGGCACAAACAGAAACACAAAAAAAACAGATGAGTAATTCTATTTACTGCTATAGAAGTATTAAGTACGTGTCAACATATGTGTCTTTACGTTACAGAATTCCCTGTGAGTCATAATGCAAACGAATCCACCCAACACACCACCTTTATCACATCGTAGCTTTCCTCTACACATCTATTGGTCCTCCTGTTCCTCCCTCTTGCCTCCTCTCCCCTCATCTAAACTTGTTTTATATTTATGATGCTGATGATGACTTTTAGCGGTAATCTGTTATACTTCCCACAGTTTATGACTATGTATTTTGCTGACGTAGGTGTCTGACAATTTATGACGGGGCACAAATGGCTCCTCAAATAGTCGGCCGCACACGGAGTTGAAGCTCCCGAAAATACTCTTTTAAGCCCGGCTACGACATTACGTCCCCACCAGGTGAGAGGATACTACTGCAAAATAGCAGTGGTGGCGTTGCATGGCTAAGACTAGAGAGACGGGAATAGATAATGCTGCTTTAGTTAGATTTACTCATGATCAAAGAGTTAAAGAAAATGTACTTTCAGTTAAATATATTTAAACGGCGTCTACCTTTTAGTACAGGGTATCTGCTTGAGTGGCCGGTGCGATGGCTCTTGGTTCGGACACAGCCCAAAAGCTAGCTGTCGGCAAAACTCACTGATGTCCAATGTTTTATTGAGAAGGCTGCCAATGCACAGACCTGTCGTCAAAAGGTTTGAGGTTGAAGTTAAGCAGAAAAGCATTGTCCTCGATACTCTTCTTCCATCATCTGGAAGGAGTGTTTTTAAAATAAATAAATCAATTGAAACCGGGGATCATGATTTGCATATCAAGTCCCTATTTAGCTGTGAAATAGTGAGCCAAATCAGCCTTTATTCTAATTGGTAAATGACAAATTAGACTTTGCCAATACTTAATTGAAATGCTGGGCTAAATGCACCCACGCTGTTGCTGCCGTGCTGTTGCGAGAGTAATTACCAAAACTCGTCGGCGAGCGTACAGAGGGGGGGTAAGAACTATCATTTGTCGTCATTGCTGGAGTTGTGTGGGAATATTGCTCTTGGGGTCAAATGAATTCACATTGGCTATCCATGTGGTGAAGGAACGGATTGTTACTCTTGAACACTGATGAAAACCACTGTTTTTATTATGACATAGTTCAAACTATTAATACATTTAACCCGTTATGTGCAGAGGGATGAGACAAAGAAGACGGGGGCTTTTATAGCACCTGTGGTTACCGATGCTTCACACTCAGTTTGTCAGGTTCAACCTATCTTGTTGACAATCCCAGTGCCCTCTATTTTCATCATCTTTTCACTAAATAATATATTTACTTTAGAGTATTGCATAGGGCTGAGATTCCTACCTTAGCACCACCTGGCAGCAAACAAATATTTTTGCCCGAAGCCAATATTTTAACATTAAAACACTCTTCCACACACATATACACTGGTACATTGTTCATATTCCTGGTTTGTTCTGCTGTTAATTAATATATAGCTTATGCCCTGTAGCATCATATCCACCCCCGAGTCCTTTCCTTCTCCTTCCCCTCACATATGAATGTACCGTTGAAGGTCTGAGACATTGTTCCAAGTCCCAAATTAAATTGAAATAGTCTGCAGCGCTCATAGATTATAGATGGTCTGAGCATTTGTCTTTTATTTCCCTTTGTACTTCCTCGAACATATAATAAATCTCAAGATGATAAAACTTGGCATACTAATCTTGGTCTATTTCCATCTTCCACTTGAGAACTAAAAGGGATTTTGAGCCACAGATAATGTTCCTTTCTACCTCCTCTTCTCGTCCCTAACCTTTTGTGCGTCTCGGGGGGAGCTATTGTCTGGAATGTGCACAGGCCACTTCAGGACAAAAAGAAGCAGCCTCTTAAGTGCAGCCGCACCCGAGTTCACAAAATTACTGCAAAAGCAGAAATCAGATGTGAACATGTGATTATTTCAGTTCTCTCTCTTTTCTTGCTGTCTTTGTTGTCCTAGTTCAGAGTGCAGTGGGTACAAGGTTGTTCTTGAAGGCATTTTATTATCATTTGCAGACTTCAAACCCAGTTTCACTATCAATTTAACTGCCGATGTGACATTTTTACTCCTTTTCAACGTGGAAAATGTTAGTAGGGGTTCAGGGCTATACACAAGCGGTATGTGACGAATGTCAAAAGCACATCTGCCCGCCACAGTTTCATAATGAACCAATACATTGTTTTCTTTTACTTCTACTTCAAAAGGATTGGATGGCTGGCCGTCTTCCTGCCACATTTCCTGCACAGCAACCGGCTTGAGTTTTGCATTTTGGCCGAAGCCATCTTGGTTTTTGGGCCTCGTCATTTTTGGAACCAGAAGTTACGTTTACAGATTTTTCGAACTACAACAGAACAAATTGAGAAAATATAACTGTAAAACACATGTTTTTAACTAATCTGATGCTTTTATTGGGACAACATTCTTACCCCAGTACTTTAACGTCATCTTCTGTCTGTAGAACATATGCAAGTAAGAGTTAAGAAAGTTACAACATATCTTTTGTGCGTTCCTTCAAAACTGAGTCAAAGGAAACTGTACATTCTGCTTTTGCCAATACTGATGGAGGAAGTGGAGGCTGATGATCACATCTACTGATGAATCTTGATTTTAATTATTATATCTTCAGCTTCACTTGCAGCACAGATGATATAGGCTCTGTATTAGTAAGTTACACATGTAGAGAGTGGTTCTTGTTGTTACTCGAGGCCCCTAAAGGTGTCGGTATGCTTCAAGTAAAGTGTTTGTGCGATGGTCAAATAGGGTCTGAAAGCCCTCCCTCTACACACAGTTCTAAAAACATACAGGTACTTAAACACATGGGCAGGCACCCCCTCAACCACGCGCGCTGCTCATGTTCACTTGTGTTGGTTCAGTTGCACAACCAAGGCAGACAATCCGATGTTCTCTCAGCCTCCCGTGGAGGATGTACACGCCGAAGGTCTTACCTCTTCATTTCCTCCCCGTGCCACTGCAGCTGCTTCTGTAGGAATGCCAGGCAACTGGGCAACATGTGCATACATAATGACAAGGCACAACAAATGCACACAGCAAAAAAACGATCCTCTCATTTATGTCTCAACGTTATTTCAATTTCCTCCTGGTAAAGAGGTTACATTGGAATAATTATTGGGTCAAATAGTCCTGCCGATCGACGAGGAAATAATTGGCTTTTAGCTGCAGAGAGAGGTTTCCTTGGCTGCCTCAACACAGAGACAGCTCTGGAGTTGCTTGGCATGCTTACAGCATTAGCAGGGGACCGGCAGTGTGCAGAGGCCCCAATGACAGGGGGAAATAATTATGAACGGAAGCGATGTTCAAGCCAAGAAGCCAATTTGTAAATGTCTCTCGGCTGCTGCTGCTGCTGCTGTGTCTGTTTGTGTGCTCCCACGAGCGCGTCTGTTTATATCCAAGTGTGGCTTCGCGTCGTATGCGTGCGTGTCTGTGTGGGTGTTTTTATTAGTGGCCGCTGCTCAAGCAGATGCTGCGATGACTCCCCACTCGTCACCCCACTCCGTGACCTTCCGTTGCCGAGCCTGGGCCCATAGTGTAAACAGCGAAGGTGCCATACTGGATTGGACAAACATAGCGCGAGCAAACACTAACCTGAAAACAAATCTAAATGAAGACAATATAATGGAATGGTGAAATCCTGCGTGGGCTGGAGGCTATGTAATGCATACAAATGACCACATAGCCTGGATTTCACATGAAGAATAAACATGTTGGGGGAAGCAATGAAGCATTTTAAAGTCCTGCAGCAGAGATGGCCATTTCACAATTGAGTTTAGCATTAGGTACTGATACAGAGAGAAATATATTGAAAAGAGATATTTGGGGGGAAATGTTGAATCCAAACCACTAACTCTGCCTAGCCCTTTAAAACGCTTTCTGGAAACAATGCGAGGATGTCTCTCGGCCCGCTTTTAGGTCACATCTCTCTCTCTCTCTCTCTCTCCCTTTCCCCCTCTCTCTCTCTCTCTCTCTCTCTCTCTGCCTCAGGGCTTTGCCAGACTTGGAGGCATCACCTGGTATGGCAGACGGTGTCCCCCTCCGTCCCCGCACCTGTCACTTCTGCCACAGTGTCCTCTCATTCTGGTCATCAGGGCCCTCTTCTATGACAAGATGCCCCCCGAAACCTGCTTGGCGAGCGATCAAACACATTGATATTGCCTCTCAGGTTGTATTGAGTCTCTTTAAAACAAAAAAGAGGGGTGTGGAGGTCTTTTCATCCAACTGAAAGTCAGGGAGGTTGCACTGTGGTGGCTCAAAAGAGTGGAGTTGCTGGAAGGAACTGCTAAAAATAAGGCAGATTTCATGGTGGAAAGGGGTGGGGGGGGGGGTGGGGGCTGGGGGAGAAAATGAATATGTATGTGCATATTTATCCGGAAAATGATTACTTGCTGGAGCATTCATTAATCGTTTTTTTTTTCATAATTCATTCTGTGCATATTCTCCTTTTATTGAATTTAAACAAACCCATTAACGGGGATTAACTTCCCTGAATAAGACTTTGGTTCTCTTCCCAATTGCTTCCAAAAAGGCCCCCTTGTTCCGTCAAGTGGAATTACTTGCGAGCGTCTGCAATCTCCTCGGAAAAGAATTATAGAACACAAGGGTGTGCTACACCGTCCCTCCTTTCCATTTTTGCCACTCTCCCTCAAGTCAATTTGTAATCACTTTTCAAAGGATATAGCCTCTCATTGTTCTATTTTTTCTCCCAGCAGATGGATGTGGGGGGAAAAGTGCTTCTCGCAGTAACGAGAGCATTATTGCATGTTGTTTTTTTTAATAACTGGTAATTTGTGTTTGACCATCACCACCGTCTCTCCCATGGTTGTTGTCAAGTTATTTTCCTGGCCTTTGTTGCTGCTTATTACAGAACACTAATTATAGCCTGAAGAGAATTGCCTCTTGTAGACCCTGACCTCTTCCCACTACTTAAGGCCACGGAGAGGAGAAGAAAAAGGGCAGAGAAATGAAGGAAAGAGCCAAAAGGAGGGAGCTTTGCAGCTGATTAACCATAAGGCATGCATTAATGATAATTGGATGAGAGAATGTGAATGGAGCCTTGAGCAAGAAATGCACTCCTATTTTTCTTCTTTTTCTTTAGCACACTTAAGATTCTGTTCGTCACTGCTCTTTTCCCTTTGAAAGAATTACAGAGAGCCAACAAAGAGTGTCATCGGGTCTGGGGTGGAGGATGTGACTGCCTTGAGGGGACGACACAGAAAGACTGCATTGTGTACTGCTGCCCCAGATCTGTAATTACAGCATGCATTGCTTATTACCGTGTATAGGTCAGTTGATTCGCATTTCCAGTTAAATTCAACAATGTATTCTGTTTTCCGATTATAATGTGCATCTGTTATAGGTTTCTTTGTGCGGCACGATTATGCCTGATGAAATATATGCAGTTCTTGGAATGCTGGAGAAAACTCAATTTCCTCACATATATAGAATGCATACATTTTGCTTGCTTGAATGGTTCAATGAGTAGCCATAACGTAAGAAGAGCACAAGTCTGAAATACAAAAATATGTTTCTAAATGCATGTATTTCTCTCCAGATATCTGAATGTCAAGTTGAAAATGCTTCGTATTTCTATATATATTTGGTCACATTTTCCAGACATGTAACTATAAGTAAAATAATCTATGTCTGTATGTGTGTGTGTGTCCTACGCATATCTCAAAAAACTGTTCATCTGATCTACTTCACACACGTCAGGTGTGTAATGCTGGAGAGTGCCGTGTGCAGTTTGGACGTGTGACAGCTACCAGGGATTCAGGGCTTCAGGGCTTTGCTGACTGAGTCCAGCATGTCCGCAGCGACGCTTTAGAGGCTGCAGCATACCGACTGCAGTTTTATTTTACATACCGACGTTACAAAACAAACTCTTCTTCACTTCCCTTGGATCAACAAGCGACGGCCAGTCCTCGAGCACTTCCGGGGGCCAGTTCCAAAAGTGCACATACTCAGAACTACCAAGTCCCGAAAGGACATTGCACTCATTTTTAAAAACAAAATGACACAACAGAGTATTTTGTGTGCATATATTACATACTGCATTCAAATTACGAGAGTCCGTGTTCTTATTTGGGTGCACACAAGCCGGGTAACATGTCGTCACGTGGTTCTTTAACACTTGTCTTTGATCTAATCAAGCCACTCAAATGTCCTGAAGTCGGTGAGTGACGGCGGGCCCAAATTCTGACGCAAATTCTTCGAATTTCTTATGTTATATGATTTATTCACCTTTGACAGCTACCATCAAATGTTGCAACTTTATTAATACAATGTTGTTGTTTTTTTACACCTTTGTCGCTTACTTGGTCCCCGACAGTCGCCTAATGGTAGACTGCCAGCATTATTATTATTATTATTCTTCATTGTGGTGAGTCACCCAGGCAGGTGCGCCTCTGGTCACAAAGCTCAAATGAGCACACCAATAGAGCAGCACCAACGCTTGCGCATCCCGCTCGGGGTGCTTACTCACATGTGCTAAGGCACGCTCGTAGCCAATGTGCACACGCACGCATAAACACACAAAACATGCAGAACATGCAGCCATGGCTTACGCTTCAAAGTGTTTACCGATTGTGTACCAGATGAGATTTACTTGCCCTGTTGGCACAGCTTGAGAACAACATGTAAACGACGCCAGCCAAGTCAATTAGTTTTGATTCCGACATGAGACAGGAGGCCAAATATCAGACGGGAGTTGCTGCAACCGTTTCCAACACGAGTGCATCAAATGGTGTTCCAATGCGATACAATGAATATGTAAAGGATTGCTCGTGATTGGAGAATGAATGAAAGACTAGAAATGAGAAAATAAAGTTTACAGGGGGGGTGGGGGGGGGGGGGGGTCTGTGCACCCCTTCCTTCCACCTCTCTCCCCACTCGCTCCATTCCCCCCCCCCCCCCGGAGCCCTTTGGTGAAAAGATGTCATATGATCACGCTTCTGTGAGCACCATCTGGCAGCTCGTGCACTTACAGCACCCATCGCATCCCTCACTTTCCTGCCAGCCTACAAACACTACAGTAGCACACTTAACCCTTGGTCCCGCCGGATGGAAGTCAATAGGAGCCGCTCACAATGGCTCCGCTCCTCCTTTGAGCATGAGGACATTGCAACCTTGGGTCACACCCAAAGCAAAAAGCGCAATAAAAACAGCTCACAAATAAAAGATAATGGCATGCATGTAAAATGCCACTAACGGAGAAGCACTATGGTAGAAGTTAACAAGGCAGAAGAACAACTGGTGGATCTGTTTATGGTGCAAACACGTCAATATTCTGCCTTTTTCATTCATGTCATGTACAAATAGTGTTCCACACAACAGCAGGGCATAGTGGGTTACCGAGCTCAAAAGTTGCCTGTCGCCTGCAACTCTTTATCCGATAGCTCGCCATGGCTGCTCCATTTTGTGCATTTACTTCCTGCAGTATTTGAAGATGACCCGTTGAGAAGATAATGCCAACAATTACCGTTGTGTTGGCTTTTGATTACGCAATGTAGTTCTGTTCATACCATCGTTCCACACATGCACAGTGGATCGCTCTGCTACCACTTGTTAAGTCCAGAAAAGTCTGCACGGTCGCAACAAATTGGTAGTCGTGGACGCACCTTTTTACCCTTGAACGTATAGTAAAAGGGACAGTTGATCACTGTTGAACACACTGTTAATTGTACAAGCGAGACGAAAGGAAGAGGAGTTCTAATTTGGACAGTCAGAGAACAAACAGGCTATTGATTGCATCCAAACAGAGAGCAGACAGTGCCACCGCAAAGACACCCAGTCTATAATAATACAGACAACAATATAGTTATATTTACATGTGGTGGCAATTTCTGTATGTACACTTTTTGTTGTCAACGGGGTGCTACGGAATATTTACATCACTCCATCAACTGACCTGCAAACTGCAAAAATCGACGTGACGGCGCTGAATTTCCAATCTGAAGATGGACTTGATTTTCACTGCATATTGTATCAGGCAAAAGTGTGTCGTGAACTCGATAATCTGGTTTTCTGTGGCGCCCCACTGCCAAAAGCAATTGGAACAAGGCCGGAATGGACTGTGTTAGCAGGAAACAGATAAGATGAATAATTCCGTGGCAATATGGCATCCAAACGTTAACGTAGCATTGTGTATGAATCAGCTCAACATCAACTTGAATGCATTTGTGAATAATGGACAACAATTGGCCCAGTAGAAGGCATTTGGCAAACAGCTGACAGGCCAGTGGTATTGTACAGATTAAGTTGCATCAATGTTGGTAATCTTTTATATGCATAATTTGTTTAATGGAAGGGTATCTCTCATCACTTCACTCCCAAAACCACCCTCAAATTAAAATTGAATTTCTGTCAAACTCTCTGAAGTAATGACCAGTTTGGACTTCCTGATCATATATCCTATCTATCAGCCATTGTGAACATATAGCACTGTTGCTCCATGTAGTACAAAAGTTCAATCAAAAACTTTCACATAATTTGTCCTTTTTAGAAGAAAAACAATTCCCAGTTATCCATTTCTATGAAAGCGGTCTCCTGTCAAAGTCTCTCTCCTGCCGAATTTTCCCTCCATACCAGCACACTTGCAAATTAAACTACTGGTTGCAGAAAAGCAGTAATATATATATATATATATATATATATATATATATATATATATATATATATATATATATATATATATATATATATATATATATATAAAACGAAAGTGTTTTCTGACACAATTTTGGCAGTTTCAGAGGAATTTTCTTGTCCGACAGGTGGAAATGTGAGTCAGCAAAATCTTGAAAAATGAGAGATGGAAATGTTGGGTATGGATGTAGAAACGAAGGGATGTGAGGCAGAGCGAAATGCAGCAAGAGGCAGAAACAGAGTGACAAGAGTGAGGGAGCGAGAGAAATGAAGGGAGAAAGACGAGAGTGGAACATCTCTCTCTCTCCCTCTCTCTTTTGGACATGTTCCAGAAGTTTTACTTTTCTCTTGCTTTAGTGGAACAGACACCGTTTTAAAAGGCTCGTTTCTCTCCAACGGTTGACGGAAATGACTGCCAATGCATCACAGATAATTTCTAGCCCACAAGAGATATTCATAGGTCAAGTCTCAAATCTCCATGATTCATACTTGCTGTGACTTTCTTTTTTCAAAATTGTTGGTTACATGCTCACATCGTCACTGCCGACAGGCTGATTTGTAGCAGGAGCCGTTCATCTTAGCTTACCCTTTTAGGATACTATTTTTTTGCTGACTGCTAAATGTCATTAGTTCGAAGTCGAACCAGAAGCCCAATAAATGGGGTCTGGATGGTGGAGAGTTGGCCCAGAGTTGGCAAATAAGAGGCAGAGTGGCAGGTCATGCCTGCAACAATAGTAAAATAAAATGGGACGTCCGATGACGTCATTGTACGTAGCCTAACAATTGATCATACGCTTCCGTTTGTTCCATGGAGAGTGTATTTTCGGCGCAATGGGCACGGGGAACAATGGACGTTTGTTCCCGGGATGGCGGTCGGTCGGACAAATGGGTTTTCAGTCCGATGGGACATTTGTCAGACTACTGGTGTTTCGGAATAATGAGCCGTCGGAGCAATAGGCAATCCCTCTTCCAATCCAGGCTCTACTACCTTCCACTCTGTTTGTAGTCGCACTCGCAGCTGAATGAAGCCCCCTTCTTTCAAAGGTTCACACAGAAGATATAGTGGAGTAATCTCAACCTCAGCAGAGACACAAGTCACCCACATGTTCATTTTTGTACTGGTCTCAAAATAGCTTAGCATTGTCAACATTGAATGTATTACATTTGTGGGCTCCTCCTTTGCCTCATTGAATGTGCTCATGCACCGAACACTTCAGATTAAGGCCTTCCATCCCAACAGACAAGTTCCAGTCAATTCATTGAAAAATGATCAGTCCTCTCACAGGCACCATTTTCCCGCCGCAATCTCTCTGTGTAATTGATGGGAGCTCGGCTATTGAGTATTTTACTGGCGCTGTCTTCCCCTGTAATTTCAATCAGGACTTCAGTGGGACAAATCAATAGGACAGGGGCTAAATGAGAGACTATACTGCTGACTCTGTTCCATATCTGTCACGTGGACAATGTATTACCAGCTCTTGGAAGCTTTCTAATCACCGATGCCTGAGCGCTTACACGGACTTAAATACGTAGGCACCGTCGATAATATCATACCCGGAGATGAAATATGATAACGAACATATTACTTGAATACTTCTAATGTGTTAGCACCACATGCACACAATTTTTAAGAAACATATTGAAATTATTGTTAATACTAGAGATGGACCCAAGGCATGCTGTGTTTTTTATGAAAATAGACTGCCATCTTATTACAGTGGTGCGTTCCATCATTTTGTCGGCACGCGCGTCTTCTTTGGCATTCCCCGTTTACATTTTCACCATTGCGGTTGGCTGCTGGACCTGTGCACACACGTCGTTAGTGAGAATTCCCTTGTCGTCGCCTGTCTTTGCAGTTTGTGGACCGACGACAACAACAAGGCCGCGTGAGTCAGGCCCAAGATTTTCGAGCAGTTGAGGCCAAGTGGAACGTTGTTTGTCTTCTGGGCCCGCAGCCAAATATTCCATTAGGCCTTTGGCCCAGGTGAACAGTAATTAAACAAGGCTGCGCTGAGTCAGCACTCCACATCTCCAGTGCTTCTGCATTCACATGATTTTTGTTTACGTTGCTCTCCAGCAGGGGGGGGGGGGGGGGGGGGGTTCTCGTCGGAGATCTCAACCATATGTCTGTTTTTTCTCTCCATCTCTCGTTGGTGCCAGGAAATGTTGTTTTAGAGAAGCGGTTTTCAAAACCGTGAATCGTGGTTCCCCAAGCCAGCAGAGGGACGTTGACGAGGGACACAGAAGACAAAGTTAATGAGTGAGGTGAAAGGGACAGGGGCATGTCCGTGGTCATAACCCAATCAAATAAAAACACAAAGAGCGGTTGTACATGCGTTTGGATTCAGTGTGACGTACACTTCCTGAGAGTATTATTATATCTGATCTCTGTTGCAAATAAATTCCCGCAGAATAGAATTTGCCTGGGAATCATCCGATGTTTTTATTTTTTCTGCAACAACATAATCCAGTAGGTGTCTGTACATCCACGGGTACATTCCAAACAGGAACTGTTAATAGCTAAATTAGCATACTTTTAATGGTGCCAGTTTGCCAAAAATGTAAAAAAAAAATAGAGGCAACATAAACATCAACATTATACTTCATAAATACATATACATACATACACACACACACACACACACACACACACACACACACACACACACACACACACACACACACACACACACACACACACACACACACACACACACACACACACAGCGCACCATTAGCATATTTGTCAATCAAGTCATCCATGTTTAATAGCGACATAGATATATCCGCTGAGGCCAGAACAAGCCAAGGGAGGAAGACTGGGCAGGGGTAGATGGCGAGATTAGGGGCTGAATGCAGGCCTTTTCCTTGTTGTTTCAAACTACCGCACTCACTTCCTGTTTGCCGGGAATCTGCAATCAGTGGAAGGAGGGAGGCACGGTATGATGGAGAGAGAGAGGAGTATTTCAACAGGAGAGGTAACAATAAAAGCCGCGAAAGCACATAAACAAACAATAAACAGATGATAGGGGCTCTGAAAAGAGAAACGAAGGAGGTGTCGTTGGCAGGAGTGGTGGCGGAAGATGCCCACTCTCCACACATCCCCTCTTCTCACTTATCCTGCTCCCCTCCTCCTCCGCTCTCTGCCACATGACCATTGGGTAAGCGAGCAGCCCCAATGGGGAGACGAAGGGAAAGAGAGACTTAAAGAGAGGGATGGTGCTGAGGCTGCATTCACAGACGATTACAGTGCAGGCTCGCTGATCAGCCTCTCCACCATTTTCTCTCCTCTGCACAGAGATGAGCCCATCTCCCTTTGATCACACACAACCAATGGGATCACACAGGTAGAAAATAATGAACACACCCCTCCCTCCACCACACACACACACCGACACGCACCATTGTTACCAAGCTGTGAAATCAGATTGTGTGCACCGAGGAGCTCTCAGGAGACAATATTCATATCTCATCTAGGTTTGTATGCGAGTGAGGGGGAAAGTAAAATCCTCATGATATGACACTGCGATCGAATTTGTCTGTGTGTGTGTGTGTGTGTGTGTGTGTGTGTGTGTGTGTAGCTCATGAGGAAACAGAGCGTTATTCAAATTCCCTGATTCATTCCCAGCAGGGATGAGGATCGATAGCTCTTTATGATGGGACTTAGTGAACTAATTAGGTAACGGGATGGCTGTGCATTTCTAATGAGCAGACTGCGAGCACATTGTGAATTAAGTTGTGGATCTACAAAAGCATACTAAAAAGGTGACTTAATTCATGAACACCCCCCCCCCCCACCCACCGGATCAATCACTCGAACACAATCACTCACATGCATGCACAGCAACACAAAGCTCAGGTGGGTGTGCACAAAACCATGTAAGTTCTGCCTCTCGTCAACATGGCAAAGCTATTCGAACGTGCAGATGTTGTTCTTGTTCGTGTTTTTGATTTCTATCAGACTTGATTATTCAGGTTGGGTGACGTGCGTAACAAGTTAGGCAAGAAACATCAAACACTGAAGCCTGGAAATTGGAAACTAGGAGGTTATGAGACAGGAATTGTAATTAAGGCTAATCTCTGTATTACTTTCTGCACTCCAGGCAAAACTGTTCCACGGCATCTGCATTGTGTGTTCTGATGAATCTCTATCGAGAGCAGAATAACATTTGCTTGCAAACATTTATCTTGTGAATACTGTAGCGTACTTTCCAATCTCTCAGGTTTGATATTATATTGGAACATTATATTCCATAACGTTCTATCAGGAATGCTGGGGCAGAGTCCTGCACGGCTTTTGATTTTCAAGACCCACTCTGGCACAGTGGTGCCCTAAAGTGTACCCACCCGGCCAACCGCACATATGACCAATTAGTTACGCAACCCAACCCATTGAAATGAGATTCGCAGTCTGAATGGAAACGGTAAAATACTGTAAAAATACTGTACAAAAGGTACTACAGGCATTACAGTTGAAATAAATATAAAAAATGATGTCTTATCCTCACAACATTGAGCAGCACATTTCATGAATGAGTGAATCATGCATGTGCTAAGCAAATAACCAAATATATTAAGGTCTAGTGTTTGTTCTTTGACGGATTATGTAACAAAACTTGTTTTCCAATTATTTTTTCTTTAAGTCTGTACAAGTTTGCATTTGTACGTTCATAAAAGTGCATCTGCCTTCATCATAGTTCTGTTCTTGAACATTTATTCTGAGGTCATGACAGCAATCAGTGTAAGTATAAAATGTTGTTCAATGTTCGCCCTGTGTTCTCTTCAGCATCAGCAATTGTGGCTCTGCCAAACCACTGCACATAATGGACAATTTGTTGCCAGTAGAGCTCTACAATGTGGCCCATTGAGCACATGAAATACAATCAACCCAAAAGCCATTAGAACAATTCTTGCACTTTTACGGAAATATGGTAAAAAACAAAAGCAGATTTGCTTTTAAGGCAGCCAATTGCCAAAGTGGATGGGTTATAGCTGCGGATAAATTGGTTAATTTGTCAGCAAAAATGACCACTCTGCGATGGAACAATATTTGTTATTTTTTTTTCCAGACGGGCTCAGTTAGGGTTGTTCATGGCAACAATTATAAACTCTCTAAATTAACTATTTACATTAATTCCATCTGCCTGCCTGCTGTGTTACATTTCCAAGTGGAGCTCTCCACCAAAGGGAAGCTGCAATTAGCCCTATACCTTGTGGCAGAGACACACTCGGCATACGCCTCCCTCTCCTCCGCAGCTCAGGAAATGGCCAGTAATTATTGTCAGGGAGGATATTAAAAGGACTTCAGTTTGGGTCCATTTCCTTACAGAAATGCGGGCCTTATGGATGATGTATGCACAATTAAACAAGAAATGGCCATCACATTGCTTGCGGTCTCTTAGCATAAGCCTCTTGCATCAGTGAAGTGCTACCAGATTTGACTAATTGTCATCCGAGGACAGCTTAATTTATCTCCACTAAAGGAAGAGCAGCTGTTGAGTTCAAAGACATAGGTTTGTGAGGTAAACACCTTTGCTTTTCGACTGCGGCTCTCGGGATGGCCATGTCAGTCGGCCAATCTGTCAGACAGCCGGGTCACCACTTTGGTCCAGAAGGAATATCTTGATAATGACTTGCCATTCAATTATGGATATTTGTTCGTGGTTTCAAGAGGATGAACCCTAGAGACGTTTGGCGATTACTCTATTCGGCACCAACCGTTCATCATTTTAGTTTATTATTGAGATATCTAGAGGACTGTTGGATTGATGGCCGTGACATTTGATACAGACACTTTAAATCCTGAAAGGCAGAATTCTAAAAAACTTTGACACCGACCTTTCATCGACTTTCATCTAGATTTTGGACTAAATACTCGACAGACACTTAGTCTTATTCAAACAGAGAGAGGTAGGCGGACACTGTTTGGAGAGAGAAGACCTGTATTATGTATTAACACATGAGGATATCTGACCTATCGCCTGCTGTTGTACTTTGGCTTTTCGTGCATCATGAATACTATAAAGAAATTGAATATTACATCATTGGCTTTTACAAATCCTCGCTTATGATTTGAATTTGCTATTCTAATGTCAATACAAGCTCCGTGGCTCAACAAAAATAACAACCTTCCTGCAAAACAGAAATCCCTCCAAGCAGACTCCCATCATCGGGCTGTTGCAGAGAGATGGTGCAGATATGGAGTGATTGAAGGGTTCCAGTCGCTTTGCAGGATTAGTAGTTTGGAGATGATAGCAAGATTTAATAGACCTCTGAAGCAAAAGGCAATTCACCCGCTGAGAACGAAAGAGCTCTTTGCTCCTCCCATTGACCTGCTCCTTCCTCCCTACAGACCTTTTAACCTCCATCTTGAATCTGCTATGTCCATGCCTCTGAGCGAAAGCCCTCCTTCCCGTTTTTGAACCTTTCACATTATATCAGAATCTTCAGAATCTGTCAAAGTCCTCAAACCCTGATGACCCTAAAAACCTATGCCCCATTACGGTTAAATACCTTTCTCACTCTAGAATCACCCTCTCAACCTCTTTGGACCCTTCATTGTGGAAAACATGAATGTTTTATCGTGTGTCGAATTTAGATCAAATAATCATTCATGATCATATCAGCTCACACTTAAAAGTTCAATCCTGACAATTTACTCACAAAACCGTTTCAAACCAAGCCATTGATTTATGCCTGATCATCCCCTCCGACTTTAATCATTTTAACGCCATCTTCTCCTTCATTTTCCCAAACAACTTCTCTTCTCTCGTATTGCTGCCTACAATTTGCAGTGCCCAATAAAGCAGTCATACCCTCACCTGACAAAACCTGCATTGCGCAACCTTCAGAACTTTCCACAGCTCCAACAAGCGCAACTGACTAGCAGCTAAGAAGTATACGTATTAGCAGAATATATTAGAGCTATACATCCAACCAAATATTCCAAAGAGTTGTGATTTCTGTAAGTTATCAATCTCAACCAAGCTTGTCAACACATTTACAGACATTTTTATGTTGATATTTTTCCATGGATAGGAAGATGACACCAGCATTGTAATTAATACACCAACAAAGTTCTCGGTCGTCTGTTTCTCCATAGCCGTCACTGGGCTCAACACCAGATCTATTCGAAGTTCTCAACAAATCGGACAAACGGCCCTTTTCTCCAGCCAGATAAGCCTCTGCAGACATGCCAGTATTCCAATGCAAAGCACAGTTGAAAGTTCGACGCTGACACATACACGAGAAGAAGAAATGGCAAGAAATGAATGAGCTAAGAAAGTTGAAGTAATTTTTCCTCCTCCTCCACTTTGTCTCCTGCAGGCTCCCGTCACTGTCAACTTCTGCTGCAACCGTCACAATGTGGCGAATTGTTGCAACGGTGGCAGCAAAGCCGCATGCGCATATCAAATCATGCTTTTCTTCCGCTCGGCTTCTGTCTCTCAGGCTCCCACCATTTCTCCCTCAGAATTTCCAGAAAACACACACACACACACACACACACACACACACACACACACACACACACACACACACACACACACACACACACACACACACACACACACACACACACACACACACACACAGTGACATTTCAGGTATGGAAATGGTGATGACATTTGCAACCTCTGTGGTGTCTTATGAAATGTAAGTAATTGGATTGGGGTCAATATGACATTATAAAAAGTGTGCTTGCCATGCAAGCCACTTGAAATGCGGCTGCGGCTTCAATCTTTTTTTTTAAATACACATCAAAATCGTCATGTTTGTTTCAAGAAAATTAAGCGTACAAGCTTGTTACATGCAGATTATTTATTCCATTTAGTTTGAGCCTATCGATAGATCAATATTTGCCCAAAATCTTCAATTCGGGGTTCATCTATGACGAATATATTTTAAGATTTTTACCCTGTCCTTAAATTGTATATTTTGAAAAGAAGTATCCTTTTTTTTATCCCTACAGATGCATCTTTTGAAATGTGCGTTTTCTAGTCTCAAAAGCACTCTAGGTAACTGCTCCTTTATCAGCATTTCTTTCATTCGATTTTTGATCGATTTTAACACTGCATACCTGCAATTTGAGTGAAACTATGATGGTGTTAAGAAACACAGCCTAAAATCCAATATCTTTATCAGATAAAAACTTCAAAACATTAGAAGCCTTCCGTATCCTCTGGGAGGAAGCGAGATAGGGATCCAGCAAAAGGTTTCACACGGCTCTCCTGGGAGAAAATATGTGCACAGCTGAATACATAAATAAGAACTGGAACAAATAAGTGTGCACTGCTGGGCAAAACATGGTACAGCCACAATATGGTGTATGCTATCATCTCGGTTAATTAGTAGACTCATTATATATGTGCACATGTTGATGTTGGATTCATAGCAGATAGAATCTTTTTTGTAAATTGTCTAAAATGGCAAGGGTGTGATATCTTATTAATTAATCTTGTGCTCAGCATCACCAAATACCCTCAAGCCAAGTGCATCTGAATCAAAGTGAATAGGATGCGTAGTTGATGAATTAGTCAAATTGGAAGATAATTGGTTTTTTTTGATGAATGGTTTGATGATATTTCTAACATATTCATGCAGACTCGGAGAGCGAAGAGCAGTCGACATACACACACGTGCAGCCTTCACAGGCCTTTCAAACTCATCGCAGACTTGGAAGATGAGTGGTATGAAACCGCACTGAATGAAAATGTTGACTTCAAGCGGCTGAACTGCCGTGTCCCTTTTGTTCATTTTCCATTTAACCTATTTCAGACAACTATTCTCTCGTGCACCAAAAAAAAACAAGTCTCCCAGTGAGGCCGGGGCAAGGCTGTAATTAACTAAATCTTTTGCCTGAAGCTTAACAAATCATTTCAAATCTAGCGGTGACCTCGTGGAATTTCAATTAACGTTGTGAAAGGAATGTAGCTTTTAAAGAAATGCACTTTAGCACTTCTGGAATATTCACAAGGACATCTTTCAAGAAATATGACGTTCTGTGTGAAACGTGTTATCTTCATGCGCCTTTTCATGCACCATTGTAACCTGCAAAATCACATGAAGGCCACCCATTACTTAAAGCAAAAGTAGCATAGCTGTCAGGACCGACCTAAATATAATCAACTAGCGTTGTGTGTGTGTGTGTGTGTGTGTGTAGCAGTAATGCAGGAAGTTAAAAACATGTTTCTAAAAGGACCAAGGTTGTGTAGGATGAGTATTGACATTTGGTAGCAGTTACTGTGAATACTTTTGAAAAACAGCTCAAAACCCACCTTTTTAGGCTGGCGTTTGAGTCAAAATCCATGTCGTAGACCTGCTCTTAAAATATGTTTTAAATTTTTATTTTATTTTTTTATTTTTCTCCGTGTATGTAAATTATTGACCCTAGGGTCACATTGTGTTTTTTATGCTTTTCAATTTCTGCTCTGTTAAGCACTTTGTGATGTTATGTCTGTGAAAAGCGCTCTATAAATAAATTCCATTCATTCATTCATAAAAACAGCCTGAATGTTACGTGTGTGTGTGTGTGTGTGTGTGTGTGTGTGTGTGTGTGTGTGTGTGTGTCCTGCGTGAGTGGACCTCTATGTCTATCCATGGCCAATCTTGCATTCTGCTAAAGCAAACTGGATACTATTTTGGGTGGCCAGTTAATGCTGGATACCCAAGGACCTTCCATGGTTGCGGTGACTCACACTTTATAAAAATGCAATTGTCATACCGTATTTACTGAAGTCGATTATTTTCTTCACAGTGGCAGAACAATATCTTCTCATAACTGTATGCTTTCTGTTAGATTCACAATAAGCTATACTTAGCAATGGCAAAGTGTTACTTCTCCACCAAAATAGAGGAATTTATCCCCCTTGTCCTCTGTCACACCTCGAACACTCTTCCTCAAAAGTGCTTCTGCACTTAATTCCCCATTTTGCTTAAACAGAGAGCCGAAGCACTTAATCCTTTATTGGCAAACTGTCTTATTGGCACTACTTTATTACCCAGCTGGTCCTGTAGAAAAGCTCAGGGAAGGGTTAGTATATTCCCATCACTGTCAGCTTAGTCCAGGTATAGCCTCGGCAATACATTCGGTTCAGATTTTTCATTTGCCACCATTGTTGCTGCTCGTGTGAATGAAATATATGCACAAGATGGTTTGAAAGTAATCAAATATGTGTTTTATTGCTGCATTTGTTTTGATAACATTGATCTGCAGTCCACATTCAGTTTGGTTGTTACGCACGTTTTGTGCATTATTTATTATTGCCTCCACCTTTAATTTTTTAAGGAATCTTAGATGAAACATGCATTTCATCTGACATATTTAGGGACTGTCTCCTTTATTGCATTTCAGCACCACGGCTGTTTCAGGACCAAGGACAGCTCCACGTATATATACACACACACACACACACAACAGTGGGAGAGGACATTTCTTTCAGATTCAGCTTTACACAGGCATATGTTGCATTTACACAACGATCTGTTTTCACATTGATATTAAAGGTTGTTTCCCTTTTCATAAAACAAATACTCTTTGTAGCCACTGGTATATCCACTGCCCCCACATGCCTGTAACCTGCTGTCAAGTTGACATGCTGTTTGTGAGGCTTCGAGTACGTCTTCATGAACATTAGGATTGACATACAGTAAGACCATATATTGTTGACATGTAATGGTTACAGAGAGAACAATCTATACAGGCATCATTTTACTTTGTTTTTAACGTTTCTCAGGGAGTACCCCGAAGCCGATGGCGATGTCCATTTTGCTGACAAATAACCCACATGAAGTCAACGTCTGCAAAACAGTCCGTTAGAATGCCCGTGTCTGAAAATGTCAGGGATAGGTCAGGACTGAACCTGAATGAATTGTGCAACGTTTTTTTTTCTTTTCTCCGATAGCTACCTGGAGAAAGGAACTGTCAGCAGTTAAATGGTGCCCGTTCTGTTCTACGGCTTCATCATAAAAGCAAACTTTGCTACAAGTTCACGTGACCCATCATGGACAGAGTTTCTCGCTGGGAGCTGATCCAAGCAATCAGAAAAAACATATTCACTGATACGTTTTTAGTGCTAGCATTGTGATGTGTATTTTTATTATTGTTGAAAAAAAAAAAAAAAAACAGAGTAAGCCTTTGGAAACTTCAACTCCTATCAAACACTAAAATATTGTGTTACTCTTGCAGATCATCTACTTTATGCCCCATCCTTTGATGAATGGAAGGGGCAGTAAGGTAATTATGCTCATCATGAGGCATAATAGGTACAAGGAAGGAGTATGATTTGATGCACTCGGCCTCCATCTCTAGTGCCCATTCACCTCCGAGAAATTAATGAAGTCGAATTGAAGCGCTGCAACAAATTAGCTTCTTTTTTTTTTTTTTTTTAAAGTTATAGCATCCAGGGCACCTTCGATTAATATTAAAAAAAGGCTCTGGACCATGCAGTTTCAATTACCTAAGAGAATTGAAATGCTGAAAAGGCCTCAAATTGATTTTCTTCCATAGAGACCCCTTCTTCAAAAATAGGTGGAGACCTTCATACATGACTTTATGATTGGTTTTATTCCTTTGATATTTGTTTATTTTAGTTGTTGAACTTGCTTTGTCATTTTTAATTAGCTATGTGAAGGCAGCCAAAAAGGCACCAGCGTAGTTTCTGGAACAAACTTGTAAGTGGAGAATATATCTAATAAAAGTCGTTGGACACCAGATCAAGCCTTTGTAGAATTACATTATCATATTATTATTGTTTTAGATCAGTGAGTAAATCACATCATATATTACATTATTATTGAGGTCATAGTTGGTGATGGTGTAGGACCCCTCATGTCAATGCAAAAAAAAAAAACAACTCAATATAATGTAGTTCAATACAACACAACCTTTAACTATGACCTCGATAACCTAAACATTTTGGAATTCACACATTTCCAGAAAAGTCATCAAAAACGGAACATCTTGAGCTTAGAAAAGGCCGATGTTGTAGCGGGGCTGCTGTATTGGATTGTTCAGGTGTAAAGGGGACACTTTGTGCATGCAACCAATGGCAAGGGCTGCAAGCCATGAAAGGCCATGTAAACTAGGGATCGTAGAGTACATACAGTTTAGGGTAGCTCAGCATATTCATAACCTATCCTGCCTGTTTCATTCAGAAGCCGAAAAGAAATTTTGTTCCCCGAAGTCATTTTTCCAGTTGTAAAGTGGAAAGCAAAATGTGATACTGTTGGGGTGACCAAAAAGGTAGCAACTGAGCAGATTACATCACCTGTAATAAACAGAAAATCCTCCTTCCACAATCCGCTTTGCCGGAAATTAAAAAAGAAGAATCCAGATTTGACGAGCATTTAGTGTGTACAAAAAGCTCAAAGAGATGAGGAAGTTTCTCCTCACGTATAGATCATGTAATCCTGCATTCGACATTGGAAATTACCAAAAAATTTGGGTCCCAAGGTTTTTATTCCCATGATGCAGATTATTTGTTTGGCCGGACACTGTAAGTGTGCCGAATGAGAGATTCCAATATGTCAGTCTGTTTTGGACCGTCGTGCTTATTGGTATGATTGTGTGCTCATACATATAATCCATTTATTCAGTCACTTGTAAAAAAGCAAATATTGGCTGAAAATCCCTTTTATTTTTCTACTGGTACACGCGCAGGCCCGTACGCCTTCACTCGCATACACACATCCGACGCAGAGTCAGTGACTTGCCATAAGATGGAGCGCAGATAATAGATTTAGGCAACTGTAAGCAGATTTGGGCGTGCGCCTTATACTTAAAGGCAGATCATTCGGTGGCTGTAAACAGGCTTTGGAGAAATCAAACCGTTAAATGGAAAACACATTTATTAATTCAATCCGCTTAGTTCAGGTTTGGCTCCTTTCCCCTCAAATTAAGTTTGCTGGATTTCACAGGATATTAGCAGGCAAGAAGAAAAGAGGGGCACCAGGGTGGCTGCCTGGATGTCACCGTCACCTCGACTCAGACTAAAGAACGGCGACGATGACACAAAGGAAATAAAGCAAAACTGTGGTAGGAAGATTGACTTTTCAACAGCTGAGTGAATCGTCTGTGTACAACGGCTGTAGCAGGTAGTACTAGAGAAAACGTTGATGCGTTGGAATAAATATTGGTCGACCATGGTGTCAATTACAGCTTAGAGGCCACGAGCCAACAGTCATTGACTTGCTGAATGCTAAATCCTTCATGAAAAGGAAAAAATGTATGAAATTTGAATTACAGATGTTCAATATATTACATTTGATGTGTTGAATGAGCCTTAATAACTAGTAATTTGTCTGTGCATTGTAAGCGTCTTCCCTATGTCAAGATATCAAGGCCACAATTGCTGACCTAAAGGCACAGATGTATGTGAAATTGGCTTCTGAAGCCGGAAGCTTAAATAAGCAAGCTGGCCCTGTATTGATGTTTTGCTATACCTACTATTTCTAAGGTAAAGAAAGAACTTAACTTGAAATCAACTTTGATGAGAGGTCTTGGAGGTGGCGAAAACCAAAAACATTTACATGGACAACCATAGAAGAACAACCATTCATCTACTGATGAAGGCCATGTGATGTAGTCAAAAGCTGTCGGGCAGGTTTGGACCTTAAAAACGCACCTTTTTAGGCTAGCGTAAAAATCCCATGTCCTAGACCTGCTCTTAAAATATGTTTTAATTTGAATTTGTTCTCTGTAATTTATTGACCCTATGGTCACATTGTGTTTTTTATGCTTTTACATTTCTGCTCTGTTAATCACTTTGTGATTTCATGTCTGTGAAAAGCGCTCTATAAATAAATTGTATTATTATTATTATTAAATGGAGCTTGGTTTTTGAATTACCGTTCAAGTTTAAGAATTAACTGTCGCACTCAAGTCTGTTTGATTCAACTTTATTTTCATGTTTTCATTGTGGTTCATAAATAAATATTTTTCAGGCCTTAGAGAAAACTCTTGTATGTTGCTTTCACTGGCTTGCATGGTCATTTTCTACCCAGAATGCAACACTTGTACAGTAAGATTGATTTAATTCTAAGTTAAAGGGCTGTAACTTTATTATCACAGAGGTTATGTCCTTGGTATTCTTTCCAGGACAGATTTTTAGACTCTTATCTTAAGCAACAAAATATAAATATTTCATTAATTCAGTATTCATTCGCTAGGAAGTATTCATGTTGGGAAATAAAACCATAAAGTTTTAGGTTGCGATAATTTCCAAAAAATAAATCTTCAAGCTAGCCGTGTAACTTTGTACAAATTACGGGACGGCCAACTGGCACCTATACCGCAGTAACTTGACCATGACAGCTTCATTTGAACAAGTGACCTCTCAGTTACCTATCTCTATGGTGTCATTAGTATTCTCAGTTCTGACATATTTCACTCCTCAGCCGGCTGCAGTCATTTCTTATCCATGATGATATAAAGAGAAGAGGAAGATGAAAGATGCTGCTGGCTCACACCTGGTCTAGATGATGGACAATGGTAAAAGAGAGTTATCTACTGAAGCCAGCAGCGTGTCAAATCTTCCGCAGCTCCTATACTGCAACTTTTAACACCGACCTCTTGGAGCTTCGCTGTCAGTGTGTGTGGAGGTCAAGCCTTGAAGCTGAACTTGAAACAGCTGAGGGCCTCATGAAACATGGATGACGCCTCACTGTGCCTTGCCATTTCCCTTTGGCCATCTCACGTCCACCCGTAGTGCAGCCTAACGTGCCTGTTCTCTGGCCTTCTCACGTTTCTGTTCCGAGTAATAGGATTCATACAGTCCAGCTCATGAAAACATTTTGTCTTTTTGCTAACTTCCTTGAGCAGACACTGAAAAAAATCTTTTAAAATCTTTTCTGTGAGTGGCATTTTGTAAATGATATAATGTTCAGTGCAAAAGATGGAAATTGAAACCCCCAAAATGATTTATGTTGTCGAGTCTGCTACATCACCCTCAAAAAAATAATACATTACCTTAGCATTGGGATAGCTAATCGCTAGCCGAATGGAATGTGTGGCTACGGTATCGATCAGGAGTACAGCAATCACTCATAATCATTCCTTGAATAACCTGGTGTATAAACACATGATCAGCCCCCCCCCCCCCCCCCTGCACCTGCTCATGACCGACAATCGATACCGTCAGAAAGAAAAGTAATTTCCAGAATCAGATGCCGGAAATGTCTCGGTAAGGTCAGAGTTATGTTTGCAGGATTTCTATCCGTCTGTATTCTGTGGACAGATATTGACATAATACTGTTCTGTTGTGTTTGCACTGGATCTTATGTATTGTTACCAGTGAGGACAGATTAGAGAAGCCCACAGATCCAAATATGTTTTTTTTTGCAATAAATTGATTGTTAAAAAAATACCACACTTTTTTGTTTACCATAGCTTTAAAAAGGCAGATCTGGTCAGAGTTCAATGCCTTGATCAACGTTCGGTCAGACGTCAGTAGGGAATAGAAGTGGCTGGACTTTGTGGCTTAGTCTCTCCCCTCAATACATTTTCCTCATTTCAGTACCGAGTGTTTAAATGTCCTGAGCTTTCTGTAGATGACAATATCTAGACACATTAGAGAAACTGATATCTTTTGCATTCCCTTTGATCTATTTAAAAACCAATTAAATCTAAATAATGATGGCAATTGTAAGAAGAAGAAAAAAAAGGAAAATAAAAAAACATTATTCCTCACAGGCTGAACCTCTACGTGCCCTCCTATTAGAAATAAAAACGTTTTCATCTACAGCTCCTTAATTGGGACAGACGCTTTTATTTGAGAACATTAATATGTGTGTAACGTTCCTGTTTGTCTCTTTAAAACATAACTTGTTCCACTAATATCATCAAAGTCAAATGGAAAGATGTGGTCATTAAAAATAGAACTTTGTGGAGGTATACAAACAGAAGAGTAAGCTCATATATTGACTGTTTGGCTAATAAAAGTCACATTGATGTAAGCCATAGTCTAAGACAAAGCTGAAAATAAAAGACCACACATCTTGAACGTACCTCTGTTTGCATAAACCTCTGCAGCAGTTGGGCGAAGCCAATTTAACCTTTTCAAAACTCGCTGACAGCAATTTGGAACTCAATTAGCACCAAGCGTGGTTTAGTTTATTACAGAAATTACCGGTTCGTTATCAATCAGAATGGCTTTCCTCCCTCTCGGTCTGCCCGGGTCTTCGTAAAAATCCCTCAAGGGTTGTTGGATACCATAATGTAGAGATAACATGAATCAACAAGCACAACAAAACGCGTTGTTGTGAAGGCAGGTGTCGAGGGCCGACCTGCTAAACGCACTCTGGTGGGTCTTGTGTATCCCGGAGAAGCAGATTAAAGCCCTTCTCAATACACAAAACAGAGCTAGGGGTACTAATGTCCTCCCACAGCAAACCCACCACTTCATTAGCACCAGCAGTCCTGTGCAGTGTGTACAGCTTCGTTTACATGCATTGAGATTAGTACATCGAAATTGGCTGTTTAGAAAAAGTCCTCACATTACTGCTGTAGTTGCAAGGGGCCGACAGCACAGTGTGCCTACAGACTAATATGATGCAGCTGCTTTTAGGTCCTTGCCTCAGGTTGGCATTTTGTGGCACTATTGGCAGAGGATGAAGAGGCCATTGGTGCTGAATACAAAGCTAGATTAATCGTGCATCATTAAAAGGCACGACATGTTATCTGCGATTGTCATACTGCACCGTTTCTGTGCACGTTATTGTTTTCAAATATTTGTGTCTGGTTTGGATATTTACTGCGTTACAGCTGCACTAATCCCATCAAAAAGATGAGTCAATTGATTCATTACAATGTTAAATGGGTCACTCCTAGTGATGAGTCCCCAGAAAATGACCACATGAATTTGGATTTTTTTTGTGACTTCAGTGTTTTTTTTTTTTGTTTTTTAAAAGGCCTACAACTTCAGCTGGTGGAGACCAAAACTTGGCTAAAAGTGTCATGAACAGATAATGAGACAATGGGCAGAGACATGTAAATTGCCCACTCCATAAGAACAAGAGGCACAGATTCAAAGAGGCATCTTTTTGGTCATCTTGAGTCCATTTTCTTTGTGTCCCTATCTGTCGTCTTTTTACTTATTTAATGTCTGTTGTTTGGTCATTTTGTGTCTTTTTGTGGTTGATCCACAACTTCAAACTGAGGCTCTGGTCCAGGGTTCCTTTAAACTGTTGTGCCCCTGGGCTAGCGCCCAGTAGGCCCTTTCAGTAGTCTGTCCATGAGAAATTGGATATACATCTAAACAAATATTAGTCAAATGGCTAGAAACACGACCATGTCAGCTGGATGCGTCAGTAGCCAACTGTTTGCTGAGATATTAGCAACACAAACTTCATGAGGAGATAATGCGTAAATCCTTCTTTTGAAGGCTTAATAAACCAATTAAAGCTGTGTTTACCTTTCACATTTAAAAAGCTTACAATCTATTCCATTGTAATTTGAGGTCTAGAATGCTGTTCAATGTCAAAATAAGTAAGGAAAAAAATAGTATAGTCACGATAATGTGTCCCTGGTAATTAATGTCTTTCTTCCTGTTTTTGCTCATCTCGTCAGTGTTCTTCTTGTCCTACTCTGCCCTGGAATAAGAACCGTGTCAGGTTCTCTAAACAAAGCGCTGAGGCAGGTTGAAGAAGGTTAGCTTCCCGAATGGCAGGCCTAATTAAAACCCATTCACTTGTTTTGTCATCTGCAGCACAGATGACAAGAGATCAGAAGATTACACACATAATTATCATCCATCTTCGAATTGTTTTCGTGCGCCTCGTCTCATCTCGCTTCGTGCAGCTCATCGCTGTTCTGATTTTGCTCTTAATTGGCCTTGGCTCGTGGTTCTTGACATCTTTCTCCCCGAGTTCAGATTGTTGATCTTCTGTAAATCCGTCAGGTTTAACTCGTGGCTCCACTTTTTGTTAACTCAGACTGTCTTCATGTCTATCTTTTGCTTTTAACTTTTTAGCTTTTAACTGTCTCTTCCATCTTTGTTTACTTCCTCCCAACCTCATCCGTCTGCTTCTCTCACTTTTTTTCCCCGCATAGCGCTGGAAGCCTTTACCAAAACAGCAATCTGTCCGGGCCATAGGTTACATTTTGCCATCTGCTGTAAGATTAAATTAGGGGAGGTTGTGAGTCTCTTATTGTTTGGGCTGCCTCTGCCCTCTGCGATATTTCCTCTCACATCAGGCCCGACATGCTGAGAGTTAAAGAGATGGAGGGAGATGACCTGGATGGCGACCAAAGTTGAGATGAGCTTCAGTCCTCGGTGTGTGTCTGGTAGCGAGATTAGTTGGCATCTCATTGTGCCATTTTCATTTTTTTTTTGTCACGCCATCAGTGGTGCGACGGCAAAACACACACCTCGGCAATGCCTAATTCCTACTTAATTGTGTTCCCAATACGAGTCCTTAGACAGTAATTACAGTAGTTGCATTGAGTGCCAGGGGAGTGCGAGGTGTAGTCTATTACTGGGTATCCTCAGCCACCTCAGACAGGGACTTGGCCTGTACTCTGTAGCTGAATGCTTTCCCAACATCCTGCCCATAAGTCAGACAGACAAACAGACAGAGATACTTAAATGCCCCCGGGCTATGTCGGAGAGCAATGCATGCCTATTGCTCATACAGACACACTGTCTTCATACAAACCCCCTTTTGCAAGGTGACACAAAAACACATTGAAGGCAAGGCAATTTGTATAGCACATTGAAGACGACAGTAATCGCTTAATAGCATCACAAATCCCCCAAAAATACCTGCTCAAGTGTGAGCCTTTGTCCTACAATAGAGACAACGGAATCTGTATTACTTGATACCAGATACAACGCTTCGAGTCTCAACGTAAAATGCTTAACTTTTCAACAAAGTTGTGTTGTTTCTTAGCAACATGCGCTGTGTATCCTTGAACAAACATTCAAAATGATCTCCCTCACAACACATTTGCAAAGAAGACTCTTTTTTTCAATATGTTGGGTCATGGTCCAAACACACCGGGTCCTACACTTTCCGCAATTCAATTTGATCCGGTTAGTGCGTCCTTGGTTTGTACACCCCAATGTCTGTCCAAGTCCACTTGCAAAATTTGAAACAGAGCCTTGCATCAATGTTATTTCAACTAATAAGTCTGTCACACTTACCCAAATGCTGTATCTCCCCCCATGCATGTAGTAGCTTCTAAGTGAACCACCAGCTACAGAAAAAACATGTACGCAATGCACAAGCTCCCATATGTTGGCTTTGAGCTAGTGGTCATACACAGTAGCCTCCCGACCTTGTGAAGTATCTTCATGACGTCATAATGCTATAGCACCGGGTTGGGCCTCGTCTCGTCGAGCACCCTCCGCTCATTCCAGCAGATGTGTAATGTGCTTCAGCTGCTAAATGACGCGGAAACGGCCTGTGTGAAATGGGCTGATCAAATGAAGCTTGGACCTCTCCCTGTCTGTCCAGGCAATTAGGGAACGGATTAGCCCAACCACAGACAACAATACACTAGCTCGCTAATAGACCCGACATCTCAGCCGCATACAATGATGATGATGATAAAGACACGTGAGCAAGTAGTCTATATGTACCCACACATAATTCATATTGTGTATATATATTATACTGGCACAAGCACACAATCTGGCAGAGATTAATATATATATGGAGGCAGGGAAATTGGTTGAAATGATAGGAGAAAGTTTTCAGCGGACTGAATGATCAACATAAACGCAAAGAGAGGATGGTAGAGGTGGACTGGGAGAGAAAGAGTGAGAGGGTCTGAATGGGAGAGTGAGGCAGTAAAACCGCACACACACACACACACACACACACACCCACACGCAAACCCGGCCGACCCTTCCAGTGACATCTGGACAGCGGTAATAACACGGTGCAAAATGCCATCCCAGAGAAACTGCATATTAACGCCCGACTAGTGGCATGCTAATGGTAGTCATCACAGACACTCTGCTCAGCTGTCCCTCTAACAGGCCAACAGAAAGGGAGAAATAAAGTTAGAACAAAATGTTTTAATGATATACACCAAGGGATATAGCTTTGTCATCGAGCTTTTGTGTTTTTATGGATGAGCACGTTTTATAACACTTAACACTGGCTTTATTCTAGTGTATTAACTTATCAGTGTTTGGTAAGTTTGTAAAAGCTGTAGTTTTGTGCATCCCACTTTACTCAGTAGGGAAATATGCACTGTAATGTATTATTCTAATTGTATACATCTGGAGTTTTATATACTGTCGAAGGTAATATATAATTGAGACATTTAGATATTAGGGCCAAAACCTAAAACATTGAGTAAACTAAGTACTTACAACAACTGACATTGAAAGTACATGAACACAACAGCGTTATTCCAGATAATTTTGTTATCTTTGTGTTAATACCTTGTGTTGCTTCACTGAGCAGGAACACTTTGTATTTACAATGCTTTCTGCAGGTCAGTGCACAGGGAGAAAGGCAACTGTTAAGTGTTCCTGTGTGGTTTCCAGTATGGCAGTAGAATTCATCCTGGCTCTTGACCTATAGTGTACTTGGAGTATGACGCAGGACTGTGAATTCAGGCCAAAGCTCGGTCCGGTCAAAGCATGAAGCAAGACATGGACAAAATTCCTCAAATATATTTTTATCGATTTTAATTCCAAGTATCAAAAAATATACATATTAAAATGTATTTTCAATATACTTCATGATTACCATACACTACATGTATATTGTCAATAGTCATTGTATTATTCAGTAACAATATTAATATTTTCGGCGGACATTTGCACTGTGGACATGAAGATGGGCCTCATCTTGCTGTGCTGCTCTACTCTACTGGGTCATTAATTGCGATCATTTAATTCACCTCGTAACCCCGGTGTAGAATATACGAGAGGATATGAAACGGAGGCACCATGTCTTATTTACGTTCTCATAGTGTATGAATGTGTTGTGAATGCGGGTGTGTGGGGGGAGTTTTCCATTCCTCACGCACTACTGCATGCTTTAATCCTCTGTTGGTAACAGAGCAAACAGCAGCTGGCCTTCCTATCAACAGGGTAAATAAATCCCTATCTTAAAATGCACACTCAGACACACTACATCGCATCTGCAAACCATACTGTACACACTTAAAAAAAACAAATCTGCATTTGTGTTTGATACGCTCATATTTCATTAAGACATCAATGGGGCCTGGCTGGGAAATGACACTCTGCAATTATGGGGACCGGGGTCTGCACACGTGATGGATCTCATCGCGCTGAAATAGAGCCGAGCACCAGAACGCACTGGAGCAGTGGTTTAATATGAAACTATGATGGGATGAAACCGAGTTGGTCACTGAATAAATCCTCTAAAGTCCTCAGAATTAAACCACAGTGAAGGCTGCCATTGCCTCTCAACATTACACACACAGTATGGGCGTTTCCTGATCAGATGGATCGCTTGGATCACACCGATTGTCATTTCCCTCCAAAACCATTACGAATGGCCGACACAAAAACGGTTCATGCGACACGTTGTCTGATCTGACCATAGGAAGACAAGGAACACACTGAGGCCTCCCGTGTCCAAGTCATACACTTTGTTGACCTTTCCATCCATCCCAACCTCCTCTAAGCGGTTTTGCAGTGCGAAAAACTCATCAAACGACCTGCAATTGCTAATCCATATGTTCTACATTCTCTCTCTACATTCTCTGGATACAAGATTAAATCTGAGGCCATGTTTCTCTCCAAGTAGGATCTCCAATGCTCAATCCTTTGCTTATTTAGGCACATTACATTGTTGTTATTTCTACCTGATTTGTATGAGGCCAATTTCACTCCCTTAATCCTGCGTACGAAGCAGGTGCTCACCCTTCGGTCCACTCTCTTATGTCCATTTCAAATGTCCCCTATATTGTTATTGCATGGATCACTAGAGTTGAATGGTGCTCTCATAGCAAAGCTATGGCGAAACAAAAGGTACGAGACTAAAACTCCTACAGTTTCCACTGGAGAAGGGCTGCTTGGCTGTTCCTAACATTAAACTGTACTAACTCTTGATATTAAATCAGACACGCCATCCCCCTGTGAAAAATGTACCTGTGAAAAATGTACTCTACACATCCAGGTGGTGGATCAGTTGAGCTGATATGGGTAACTTTTGGTTTTTTTGGAGTCAAACTAGGAAAATAGAGGCTTTCAAAAAAAAAAAGAAAAAAATCAATATTATCAAGGACAGACGCAATTCATAATAGACTCGACTAGGCCCTTGTGAGGCAAAAGTAACAATGACAATAATACTCAGATGTTCTCAGTCATGGCCATCCTTTTTCCCCCCGGATAATAAGTCAAGAGTCAGAAGGGGTAAGCAACATTTGCAGCCAGACAATCGGACAAGTGGGAACTGTTCAGCCAGGTTATTTGAACCACTATAGTTGAAGGAAAACCTCAAAGTGAGTGCAGACGAAACGCTGGTAGAAACCCTCATTGCAAAGGTTGCTCTGTGAACTGTGATGGATATGTAAGCTATATCATGGACAGTTGATCATCATATTTGCTCATTGTGTCAACATGTGTGATGGTCGAATTGTTTATGCTGCACAAACAAAACTATTTTTCTCAATGTATTCCCAGATCCAAGCTAATTTGTCAAGTACAACGTTACGGTTGCCACGAGGATTGAAAATGATGAAAGTACAACCCACGTTTTGATAAACCGAGAATTATAAAAGAGTATATAGGTGCATATGCATATTCCTGAAATATACACCTTTGGTTTCTTCTCCCTCTCTCCATTTCAAATGAATTTCATATATATTCATATTCCTTGTCATCCTAGACACTCCATCCCCTAAAAGTCCACATGGAGATTACAATCAGAGGCTTGTCGTGTTCAATTTTAGAAGTGATTTGTCCCAATTGCCATCTCTCCATTTCCTCCTCATTCCATTCACTTATGTCACTGTGATCAAAGGCGTTCACCTTAGTTTCTTTATTGCGAGGGAAAGGACAGATATTTACACTGGCGAAGAAACAAGGTGCAGCATGCCATATTTGACAATATGGCCGGTGTTGTTCTGAATCCTAATCATAGTAGATGGTGTGGGTTTGTTTTTTAGGAGTGAGGCAAATCAGGGAGGACATGTAATGATTTTAGGGCTGTGAAATGAAGGAGGGGAACAGATTTGAGGTCAACATGAGAAAGAAAGGCAAAAAGAGTCATCCCTCGATATGTTTAGCGATCGTATATATGCAGACAAAAGGTCAGCACATACAAACAATCCAGCGGCCCAGAGGCCAAACCTCTGGCTCGGCTCGAAACGGATGCCATGTGAAAGGGCATGAACTGTGATTAGAGACTTGCCGTTGAAACGCGTCTCTTAAGGCTCAGCTGAAAGGGCAGCGGGGCTGTGATCTCTTCTGGTCAACGATTACGAGCAAAGCCTCTGGAACAAATGGAAACTTTGAATCCAGGGTATTAAAAAAAAAAAAAAAAAAATTCTGTTGGAATAAAAAACCCCTGAAGCAGTATCAAACACCCGACTGCAAATTGGAAAAACCATGAGGTAAAAGAAGATCAGTATCATGAGAGAGAAATAGTGCAACGGAGAAGAGCAGATGAAGAGAAACAACCGTCTGAATGTTGCGGTACAAATGCGTGAAGCCATTTCGCTTCACTTCAAATTACATTTGTTATTTGTTTGATTTTGCACAAGTGCAAACAGCATTTCATTTAAGTCTATTCAATTGCATTCTTTAAATGATGTGATTCCAGGACATACTACGCAGCTTAGCATTCTGGTGGTTGCTTTCTAAAATTTGAATCTCAGCATTTTGCCATCACTTTCAAGCGTGAAAAACATTCACCAAAAAAAAGCCGATTGAGCTTCACCATACGAGTGTCTGACCAACGAGAATTGTTTTGACGTCGACGTGACTCACTGCCTCTCGTACCTGCCAAAGCTCATCAACATCTGTTAAAAACCAGGTGTTGCAAAATGTGAAATGAAGCACTATTCTGCTACTGCACGGCCTCTTTCACACCTCTGTTTATTTAGAAACTCACTCAGGCAGACAGCCGAGGAGAAATTTGAACGATTCTGGAACTGCCAAACGTAATTTTCAGTTGAATAGCCAAAAGCAATGACTGATCTCATTCAAGTGAGAGGTGCCTTTGTCCAGATGTCTGAGAGAAGCGAATTTTTTTGGGGCGGCCACTCCCCCTTTGTGCCCACCCAACAATACCCCCCCTCCCCACACTGGTTTGTGTAGCTCTCATTTGTCTGTTGGAGAAAACGCCTTTTACTCTGAGTTGTTGCTGTAACAAAGAAACTGAAGTTGGGCAAAAAAAACACAACAGAGACTGTGTTGACAACTCAGTGGCAGCAACCTTACTTTCACACCCACACAATTCCTGTTGTGTCCTTTGAAAGTTCAGCAAAAGCTTGTTGCAGGGGACGAGGTCTTTTTGTCATTGACCGTTACCGATGTGTAAATTGACCTCCCCTCTGACTCAGACTTTGTTGACGCCCTCACTGGGCGCTTCAACAAAGTCAGAGGAAAGGATGCACAGACTCACACTGACTTGCACTTCTTTACTTGCGCCGGGGATTGCTTGTTGCATGACAAACACAACGAAAAAGCAAACGCAGGCAGGAGAGGGATGGCAAACAATTAAGTATGCAAGGAATTAATTACTAATAGGACTGCAGCACAAAGCCTAGAGAGCCGGTGAGGGCGCTTTCATTTTACATTCCAGCACTGCGTCTTTGGAGAATTTCTTTTTTAACTTCAGTTATTAACTTGTGTTAATAGTTTTATATATTTGATGATTTTCCTTTCTTATCAGGGCTTTTCAATTAAAGTCAGAAAAATGTCCTCCCAGCAAAGGACCGAACCTTATGTCTAAATTCCGTACTAAACCCCGCCCCCTACGCCTATCAAATAAAACACACATTTCCATATAATTTTAACAATATTCAAAGTAGGATTTTTTTTTAAACGTACAGACACATTGAATGTGTGTGGAAAACAAACCGCTATCTTTATAATAAATTAATTAAGTCACTGCACAATGAACTTGAGGCCTACGTTTTGAATAAAATAAAACATATCTCTGATTAAATAAATAAAAATAGCCTATTTTTTGACCTCGCTCTTGGACAGAGCAGCCATGCTCTCTGTATGTAGAGGCTACTTGAGAAATGGGCTGAACCCACAAAGCAGTCGGCTAAATGTTGCTTTGATGACTTGAGACAATTTATTTGTGTTGCATTTGGATATTAATCAACAATGGGTTTATTGGAAACAAAAGGTCTCCAACACACACACTAAGCTGCACTCCAAACTCATGCGCACAGGTGCTGATTTTATGATAAACATATTGACCATTAAAACGTAATCTATTACCATGAAACACTGAAAAGGTTAGAAGACAATGCAGCAAACTGCTGTTCAAGCACCGAGTGTTTTTTATCTAAAAAACGAGGTGCTGCAAAATTCCCCGACAGATGAAGCGAAGCTATTTTTGACTCTGTATTAACAACAGAGCTAAATAATAAAAAAAATACTCCCAATTCCAATTAAATATTGTTTTGCCCATTATCCCCATATGGTAAACAGTTTCAATACTTCTCAGGTTTGGACAAATAAAAGCCTCTACTCTACGACAGTTCTCATTAGTGACCATGTGAACTTACATTAACCACATGTGGGAAGCAATTAGGGCCTTGTCATGAGACAACAGGCCTGAGGACCAGCTGTTTGCATTGATAAGCGGCGAATTAGGTGATAATTCCCAATTATAACCACGGAATGCTGCATTATTTGTTTGCAAACAAATAATTAGTCGTATATTGTATGGGTTTGTATTACCATCTACTATAAGCACCGTTGTACGCTGTACGGATTTTGCAGTTTGAGTTAGAGGGACATACAGAAAAATTGTGTAGCAACAAGCTATGTGATGCGCTGAAGCATGTCTTGGCAGATGTAGCAGTTGCACCTTTGCCTAATTTATTGTTTGTTTGCCTCACTTTAGTCCACTGAGGCTATAGGCCCTAATTGGAGATAGAAACCTAATGAAAACCCGATGAGAAAGGCTCCGGCCTTAGACATGACAAAAACACTGCAGAACTAAGCTTTCTCCTTGGCCTCCTGCAAACTGGCCACTTGAAGAAACAGCAAGAACACGTTAGGTTTTAATTGGTCATATCGCTTGGGCTAATTAGTACAGTAGCAGTAGGCATGTATCACAAAAAAAAAGCCTTGTTCATGTGTTATTAACCCCAATTAATTTAAAGCATCAGTTTACAAGAAAGATAATTAGCATATTTCCCAAAATGTCGGAGCGTTGGTTAAAAAGGTTGATGTTAATATGAAGCTATAGCTAGTAGCTGGTTAGCTTAGCTTAGTACAAAGACTGGAAACAGGGGGCAACAGCTAGCATGTCCAAGGGTAGCAAAGTCCACCTAGCAGCTTCTCAAGAAGCTCACATATCAAAGTGTCATTTATTTTGTGTTTCACCATTGCAACAAACAAGATACAACATCTCAATACGTGTGGTTTAGAGGTGTTGGTAGGCAGATTTGGTCACGCCCGATAAGAGCAAGGCCAATTGTTTTAATGTTTCCAGTCGTCGTGCTAAGCTAAGCTAACTAATTGCTAGCTCCAGCTACATTTTTACTCTACCGATGTGAGTGGCATCAATCTCATCACACTCTTGCGTAGAATACGCATATTTCCTAAAATGACAAACTGTTCCTCAGAATAAACCCAATAAAGCAAATCTTGAAAAATCTTAAAACAGACTTTTGAAGAGACGATGACCACAGGGAGCCTAAAACTCTAATTAGTTCCTCACAAAGATACAAGTGTACAAAAGCACAAACACAGAGACAGACACAGGCCCTGTAACAAACAACCAAAGCACAAACATGCTGCCATTTCACCCCCAGTGCGTTTGTTTTTCTTCTTCTTTTTTTCTTTGACACCCCAAGCATGGAAATAAAGAGGCAGAATATGTAACATGAGTTGACACATCATTCCTTCCAGCCATTCTTGGGTAGTTCCCCCCCCCCCCCCCTCTTTTACCAGAGTGCACTAATGAGTAGAAAACAAGCATTTGTTTGTTGACACGGCTGCTCTGTGGCTGTCTGGAGAATCTTGACCGGGGTGTTGTGAAGGAGGCACCAGTGACTCCGGGGGCCTCGTCTCGTCTAGCGAGCCGGGCATCTCGACACCTCCCCAGCCTCGTGTACACTCCAACCATTATCCCTCCAACTGCCAATATTGCTGGAGTAGAAACACTGACACGCTCTTGACCCAATTTCAAGTTCTAATTCTGTAATGGGTTTCAGCCTAATTTAAGCAAGCTGGTACATATAATTACATGGAAACAGATTGTTACTTAATTGGAGTTCTTTCTCGAGGCATAGAGGCAGGCAATGTTTTCCGACTGGTGCGGGAGACCAATGTTCCAACACTCGCGGAATTTGAAGATTTCATTAAGTAAAGGAATCTGATTTGGGGTATGATGGGGACGTGTACGAGATGTAGTTAGCTTAAAATATCATCAATACGATTACCCATACTGTAAGGCAGGTGTTACCGACCGTCAACACTTCCATCACCGATTCAAGTGGCTCCGTACATTATGTAATATCAGAGGTTAAGCGACAAATATCAAGGAACTAATCATATATATGAAGAGACAAATTAAATGGGTAATAAATGACTGAAAAACGATAAGGTGAAGCTTAAAAGGTCAGAGAAAAAAAAAAAATAGTCTTTAGGTCGATGCTGCCGGATGTTTTAAACATAATGACTGCTTTACTTCCGTCGGGGATACCATGAAAATTGCCAGTGCTGAATTTCATCATTCAATTGTCATGATGCATCCACAGTACATGTTTTAGTACAAACTCTTCCAACAGTCACAAACATGTGCATAATGGGAATACGTTTTGAATTCATCTGTGCACCATCGTCAGCGTTGTGAAATGTTATTGAAGATTCCATTTTCTGTATTGTTTGGTCAACCGTATTGAAGTACTCAAACCTGATAATATGGACATTTTGTGAACAAAAATGTTCCGCACAAACGGACATTTTTGATAATGGTACCTTCAATTTGATAATTAAAAAGAATTGTGACCGAGTGCTTGAAAAAAAAAAACATCTTAGTGGTCTGTGGAGAACAAACTATGTTATGCTCACGGTGTTTATACATCATTATGAACATATTTTAGCACTTCTATCATATTCTTGTTCCTGATGTATTTTTTTCTTTTTCTGTGGAAGCAATCTGATATCGTACATGGGTTCAAGCAAAACAATCAATCATAAATCTATAAATATGCAAACATTGACTCAGCACCACCATTTACAGAAGTGGGTGTCTCAGCTGAGAATAAAACCTTTTAACAGAAGAGCCAATTGCCACGCCCAGCAAAGACACAAAAAAAATCGATATAATGAATATAAACATATTTGTATTCCACTTTACAGAGTAAAAACACAAACTCTCCTTTACTGTACTCGCTTGTACGTATCAGCTTCCTCCACCCAGTTGTTACTTGACCCAGTTGAACCATACAGTGTATCCTTCGCCATTCATGCCACCGCGCAGGCTTCGGATCAGCGGCTTCCCGGCGCTAACGGGCCCCATGCTGTCAGAAAGTAGACGTCTGCCGTTTGACCCCGAGATTCTCTCAGACCGTCGCAGTGTCACACCAATCTGTCAAAACAGTGTCCTCGTCCCCCATCACACAAACATCAGCCTCACCCCTCCCCAGAAATCCACACGGGGGCCGTCAGCACACCAGATATATGTTCTCGGGGCAGAAGCTGAAAATAACACTTGGAACGGCACGAGAGGAAGAGAACGGGCTCAGTAATGGGCAGGAAATTGATTATGTGCTACAAAATGCAACATATTATTCATTTTATTTATTATAAAGTAAACTTGACACAGTGCGGAAGCACTGGGAATATCTGTGAGGGTCAAATAGGGTCACACCACATCAGCCAAGCTGATGTTTTTTTGAATTCTGACGAGAGTTCTGCCAAAGTCTTATGTAGATTCTACATCAATGATAGAAACACAGGATCTCAAAACACGGAATATATGCAGTGTCAACAATCGCTGCTTTCATTCTGATTTACACCCGACTTTCACATTCACCGAGAGAGACATTTGACTGAGAACAACGGTGTGAATATAAAACCGTGTAAATTATTCAGTGGCAAAGATCTACGCATTCCCTCCGTCCTTTTGTTCATGATAAACCATCCTAATGGAAGCGTATATCAGTAAGGAAGCCGGAGTAAACACAAACTTATTCAGAATTTATTGCGGCTGCAGGCTGCAGTTACACGGGGGATGATAAAAGTTTCACACGGTAAAACAAACTGCTTCAACTCTTAAAACTACGAATGCACAGGAGCTCAATATGGCACATATCTCCGCACATCTATTTCCCTTGTGAGCGGGTTTCCAGCAGCTCCCCATACAATCACCGCCAGTTTGCAAACGATCACATTCTCCTGGCTTGTATCATCGTAATCATCAAAATGAAATAATAAAAAATAAATAAAAAAACTGCTACAGGGCATTCTCACTTCCGTAAAAATAATTGAAAAGCCGTGTGGTGCATTTGTCTGCATGACTTCAGCTGGGCCATCACAAAGGCACTTCTTTTGTTACATCATTAATGGCATGTTTTCTGAGTTCGGTGCCGACTCATTTGAATAACAAGGTGCCTTAGTTAATCTTTCCTGTTTTTTCCCAGAGAATAGCATCTGAACTTTTGTTTGAATGTTTCATGCAGCCAATTAGCGGTGCAGTAGGGGGGTCTGCCTTTTCGCCGGGGAACATTAAATACAGGGAAATGTTCTGTAAAACACCGTCGAAAGTGAAGTAAAGACACAGCCTGGCTCGTGGGATACGTCGCCAATTAGGATGCAAAGGGACTTTCCTCTTTTGCTTTGCAGTCATCTCCCTTTAGTGGGCCCGGCAACAGCTAACAGATAAATAAATGTAATCCTGTCACTTAAAAGCAGACCGTAACTCTTCTTTTATTGTTGATAATTATCATTTTGAAAGCTGCTTCCGTCTTGTTCCGATGCTGGATGAACTATATGTTCCGTCCAAGAAGCATATAGCTGCGTGTAAATTGAGGAACTGACATTAAACCACAAATGAAATATTTCATGCGCGAGCATTCTGCAATTATTTAGGATTTATTTCTTTGTATTTGTCTCCTCAAAGTGTTTTTTATTGCTGGCAACATAAGTCACTGTGATTTTTAAGTGCAGAGGAAGAAATGTTCTCTGCAAGTACTTTTTAAACAACCAAGATCACTATGCAAATAAGTCATGTCACTTGGGTTGTCATGCTTAATCATATGCCCAATATCTTGTTTATCTCACATGCTTTTTAGATTTGATTGTTTCACGTTCATTATTGCGTTGTTATTTCACCTGGTTGTCCACGGGGTTCTTTATTTGCTGTGTATAACTGGACAAGTGTCTTTTTTTGTGATCATGGTTCCATCAAAGAATCAAACCAAACCAGTCATCACATGACAGCACCACGCTCATTCCATAAAGTCCACTCTATTTACACTACGTCTGACAGGGTGAAAATAACGACTTGAGTTTTTAAGACTCGCCGTGGAACCAAAGGGCACGCCACCAACAAAGTGCTTCATTTGGGATGAATCTCGATGAGCCCTTCCCGGACGAAGCAATCAATCGTAAAAGGGCCCCCACTTTGGTGGCAGTGTGTTGTCTCTGTTGTGGGCGGGCAAATGGGGAAACTGAGTGCCCAAGTGGATCAATAGCGATCTCCGCCTCATCATCAAGCTGCATGATTGGGATTTTCAGCTGTGGGACGCGTGCACCAATCATAGCCTCTTTTAATCAGCCGATTTAAAATCGCGTTGTGCATCACGATCGGTCTATTTGTGAAACTCGACAACAGCAAGCACAGCGATGAAGAACATGATGCAGACAATGAGACACCAATGGCAGTCGGCTAAGAGCAACATCCTGACTGAAATCTTTTAGGTCTATACGTTGTGGATCTGTGAATTGCAGCTAATGATCAAATTTGGAATAAGTGGGAAGGAAAAACTCTGGGTAAATTCTGTTTTGCTGACCTTGCTTCTCTGATTTTTCTTCCCCCTTTTCAGAGGACTGGGAACTTCGCCGGGAAAGCTGCCAACTCTCTGGAACAGATCATTCAATCTCCCAAAACTCTTCTGCATCTCATAAGCCCTGCTTGCGTGTCGGCCCGTCTCTGAAGGAAAGCGGACCCCTTCTATATTATTTCCTCATCTGATCTCCCCCGATGCACTTCCCCGGTGCTCGTTGCAGCTCAACCCCTCTTCTGTTAATCCTGCCTTTCATCTGGCGCTGGGGGACCTTTCAGCCTCAGGTTCACTTAAGATATCAATCAGCTGCACAGCTACCAACATGGCTTCACACACACACACACACACACACACACACACACACACACACACACACACACGCACGCAGGTGATCCTATGGGCTTCCCTGATCGTCACAAAGGCAAGCAATGCCTTCAGAGAGGAACATTATCAGCCTTGACTTTTAAATGATCAGGAACTGAATGAACTGAAGTACTCGGTGACATTACCCGAGGTCATTTCTGGTTTGTTGGTGCATGGAGACAATGGGACTTCTGTTGAGAAGGCCTTCTGAATGACTACAAATTCAGATTTTTAGGAAAAGAGCAACTGCAGTTTTGTTGTTTCTTGGAGGCTTCACAGCAGACTCGAGCCTCCTGAGATTGTTTATGCTCACAAATAATTCAATATTCACCAGATTGAATATTCTTAAGGATCACTGGCATAACATGGACTTCTGTTCTGGGTGGATTTTCACTTCAAATAAAGCATTTGTCACTCACTCTTGGGCTTGCAGTGCGTCTCTGGATGGTGTTTTTCTTATTTTTGCTATTCCTACAGTACCGCTGGTAAACAAAGCCTTAGCGAGTGGCCATTTAAAATGATCTTTCCCTGCAAGAGCTACAAAACAGTGCACTTGCTAGCATTTTAAAGCATTAGCCTCAACATGGCTATGAAAGCTATCCTGTCATGTTTCATCAGGGCATTGTCTAACTGGTAAAGGCTAACAAGGGTGACTGCTGGGAGCGTACAGAGCCATAACCCAACCATCCCCCCCCGAGGAAGCTTCTGAGGCTCGTCCTACCACAGCCTTCACATGGCATGAATGTCATGCAGATAGTGCCTGGAATTGAAAGGTTTATCCTGTAGACATTCGGAAGACAGGCAGTATAAAATATTAGTTAAGAGTGAGTGGTTTGTGGGAAGCACTTGCAGACAAGTATCAGTCAGAGTCACAGAGAGGTTATCTTACAGTTCATAGACATAATAGTGGGTCAATTATCATCGTCATCGCAAGTTCTGAATTATTACTGCACTTGTCTTTTTGTTTTTATGGAAAGTGTTAAAACCAACCTAGAGAGAATATCTTTGTATCTCCTTTTATCGTTCTGGATTTACGGTGCCTAATTTTAATGTTTGGGTTCACTTTCAACATCCTCATTTTGGCTGCTTTACTGAACCCACGGCACACGGCCAGCCCACAGCCACATGGCTGGCAGACAAAGTTAGCAGCTAGCTATAGACGGTGGAACATTTAGAGACTATGGAGACAGACGTTTGACCTAGTAGGTGATGGAGACCAAAAAAAAAAAAAAGAGCAAAAAGCTGATTGAATATTGGGCTGACAATAGTCAGGTGGTTGGAAACAAGACTCCAAATGAACATCACTCCTTTGTTCATTTGGAGCTACTATTTTCCCCACAAGGACATTATTTGTCAGTGTAGCGTTTTATGACTCATCACAGGTTTTTCAAACACATCCGCACCATTGACCCTAAACCACTGCTCCCATGCACACAGGATCAAACCTTAAAGCATCAAGCATATACTTACTTACAAAAGGATGCTAATTCCTCTGCACTGCATACAGGTAAACAACATCCCCCCTGTGTGTGAACCTGCCCATAAGCAAACAGTCTCCAAACAGAGGACATTACAGCCGGACAAAGTCGGGATCTATTTGCTGCCCGGATTTCAGAGAGGACCTAAACAACTCCACTTTCGGCAAAGACTGAAAACACAGCCACAGGCTTGTGATAAAAGATTAATTGAATAAAAACTTGTGTTTCAGTCAATGCGCAGCAGCATGTGGAAGATTTGGGTTTATAAGGTTAAAAGAATGTTCCCGAACAAGCCCTGCACATTGACCAGCCCCTATAGTTGAGGCCTACTTGGACTCGCCTTCAAAGAGTTGGCTTTCCTCCCAACAACGCCACTAAGCACGGTTTGTAGTGTGTTCTTGGCGCTTTTCTTCTTCTGTTATTTATTTGCCCCCACCAGCTCATTAATGACTCACTTTCTCCGAGGCTACAAAGTCAAATGAAATCACGTTTGCATTTTCAAAAGCGCCTCTTTAGGGAACTACCAACACCATTTTTGTTCTCGGGCCTGCTACTGTGTTGATTGTCACCCATGGTTGTACATTTTTTTTAAATCCCTTTTTGCTCCAGGCCATATAACATTCACTACCAAGACCAATCAGGCAGTTTGTGAAATGCACAAGAATAACACAACATTCAGTTTGCTAAAAATATTATACAACGTCTATAGATGTATATATTTCTATGCAACACTGTTTAGTCCCTCAAGACGTGACAGGAAGAGCTCGGGCTCAACAACAGCTTTGTAATAGAAGGTCATCTAAATATCCGTTTGTTTATCTGCGGACGTGCTGATCACAGATTATTTTTTTGTAGCGAGCATTCTCAATGTCTTTCTTCATTGATGTACAATAACGTTTGAAAGCACAAGGTTAATTAGGAAGCTGAGGTAAATTGATTGGCAGTAAAAGACCATTTTCTGAAGGGATATCAAGAAATGTCGGCAACCTTTTCTTTTGGTCAGTGTGTCCTCATGAAGTCAATCCCCCTGCTGGTGCAGATGGGAGTCAGGAAGACTAAACGCACAAGTTCATTATATCCAAATATCAAGTTGTAATAGATGGAATTTAGAGGAACGTCCTTTTAAATATTGAGCTCTATTTTGCCACCTACATTTTAGATTGAAACTTTTGTTGGACGATTCTAGTTTATAGATTAAAGATAAGGCATGCATACATTTTCCTCCAAGGCAAGGCAAGGCAAGTTTATTTGTATAGCACATTTCAACAACAAGGTAATTCAAAGTGCTTCACATAAAACCATTAAAAGCATCAAAACATAAGGCAAAAGGAGATTTAAAAACAATTAAGAACATTCATTCATAAAACCATTAAAAATCGATGTCTCCCAGAGATCATCTACGCTGCACTCAAACCTGTAATTTCCCCACTGAGGGACTAATAAAGGATTATCTTATCTTATCTTAAACCTCTACACTGCCAATTCTGTCAACCCACACACAAACCACCTATGGATCTTTGTTTTCTAGTGTGTGCCTGGCACGAGCTTGGTCCCGAAGGAAATACCGTTATAATTGTGCAGTCTCCACTTGTACTCCTTTCACATCAGCGTATTTAAAAACAATTAAGAACATTCATTAAAACATTAAAAAACAGTGTAAGAAATAAAATGCAGTAGTAAAATGCAGAAATGCAGGAAATTGATTAATATATTAATTGAGTGTGGTTCAATTAAAGGCAGCAGCAAACAGAAAAAAAAAAGGACCATCCAGCTGATAGTGTGTCTTTTTCCAGAAAACCTCTAATACAGGTGGACTCTCATATACACACACACACACACACACACACACACACACACACACACACATATATATATAATTAACGTACAGACATGGCACATGATTTCAGCCAAGATAATGCAACTGCTGTTCCATTATGTTGTCCTCTCTGTTGTTATGGCTTCGAGTCTATAGCATCTCATTGAGGCATTCGCTCTCTGAATTGATTCCTGGCTTGTCTTCAGAGCAGCTGTCTGTATGTATTGAAAGAGACAATGCAACACATTTCTAGAACCTACGCTTTTTTTTCCCTCGTCGGGTAAGAGTGACGTCTGTGAACGTGACTATTTTCAGGCACATCTGCGTTGCGGTAACAGCAGAACAGGTGTTGATTGATGTGCTCCAATCCAAGTGAACTTAACGTCATACATGTTGTTCTTCATGTGAAAGCAATTGGTGCGACATGCAGATGGCAAGGTACACTTGCCTCCCCCCCTCCCCCACAAAACTCATGAGTAAGTAGCAGAAATATGGCTTTACTTATGTGAGAAGTTATTTTTTACTGTGTTTATATTGTAGCTATCGCAAACTCCCTATGTGGCTAATAATGGAGTGTAAGACGGATCTTGGCTACTGCTTCTCTAATCTGAAAACAAAGCGCTGCCATGAATGTGAGGAGCTACATTCAGATTCATTTAATCCCATAATGTATGTTATTTCTCCTGTGATGGTCCTGACAAACTGCAACCAAGCAGAAAAGGAATAAAAATCAAAACACCCGTAACATTTAGAGCAATAGCCCCCCTCCAAAACTTCCCCGTCATCCATCCGACACCCACACACACACACACACCATGCTGAGCATTCAAATGTGCACACCTCTGCACCTCTGCTCACAAAAACACACGGCTTCAAACACAGTTACTCGCAACGTACAGACACACATCCCGACCGTTTGATGTGGTGAAACCAAGAGGCAGCTGTTAATTAAAAAAAAAAAGAAATTGAAAGGATAATGTTGGTCTCAATGCATCTCTCAGACTTACAAAAAGCAACTAATTAAAATTTGAAATGGATCCTAGTGCCTCTCTTTTTCGCATCGCCTCTTCCTGCCGAGAAATGAAGGAGATGGAAATTAAAAGCAATAACACAAGCGGCGCCGTATTTCAAAGCCGATGACTTGAAGTGGTGCGAGTGGCGTCTTCCTCGCCTGCAGTGCAAGAGTTCAGCGCGTGTGCTGATCAAGGCAGAGGTGTGCTCACTAAGGGGCCCGCCATGTTGCAAAACAGGTGATTCTTCACATCACCCATAAACTTGCACCATCAGAGCTCCCCCGTCACATTCTTTTCACTCATTTTTGCCGTTCTACCTCTTTTAAGAGCTTCGACTGCGTAATTGCCAAACAGTTCCACTGCCTCAAGGAGGGCATTGACATGTTCAAATTCAAACAAAGATTATCTCTGGAACATTTTTTTGAATTTAACGCCAACTGCTTATGAAGTTGGAAGTCGAGATTTGCTCGCTTCGAGTGCCACAATGTTTGAGTTTGTGACTTTTTGCTTCTGTAACTTTGAAATTAAAATCCACCATTTCCTTTTTGAAGATATCAAAGCAGAGACACTCTTAATGCCACTTGCAGTTGCTTTCATTCTGATTGCCCATTACGTACAGTATATCATTTGTCCTTTTTTGTTTCTATACTATTGTACGGTAAATGGTTTCTTTTAAACACCTGCAACGAACAATCTGTTTTCATACATTTAAAGCGCCTGAAAACTCAATATCCAGGACTAAATATACAACAATCAGCATAATAGTTAAGAAACAAAACATAATTGGGGATAATTCACGAATGTGTCACAGATAACTAAACACTTCATTTCTTTGAGTTAGATCCGGTGGTATAGTGTTAAATGCTGCAGAAAGCATTAACACATGGACTGTGGATATTGCTAAATGCCAATTAGTGCACAGAAATATTACATCTTTTTCCAACTGAGCGCCAAACTACTCGAGCAAACGTGTCCACCGAAGACCTCAGTATCAGAAACTGCTTGTGAAAATTGTATAGATTGTAGAAAATGTTCATGTTGTAATTTATAGAACCCAAGGATTTAAAACAGTTTGTCACAAACCGGCAAAAGTAAAACAGCATTCAGAGCCTTACTGTTCTTTCTTTTTCCAGCTGCATCCTTTATGTGGAAGAAGATGTTTCACAGAGTGGAAAATTGACACTACTCATATTTACAAATCCGATTCAATGAATCAATATTGAACAGTGAGGGTGCTGCTGAGAGCCTCATTTACCATAAACAACTCATTTCCTCCGGATCTGAGAGGCTGGAATTGGCGTTTCGCGCGCCTGAGCTTGTCGCTAGCTTTGCAGCTCAAGCCCATCCAGGCGCCTAAATGCCTCGGCTGTGTCAATGGGCCATTCAGATGTATTTATGTTGCTCGAGCAGGTGTCATTTGCTCTGGAGCAGATTGTGCTCAGAGGATGCAGATATTGTGAGATTGCATGACTGGGTCTCTTAACTGTGGATGCAGATGAGGTAGAGGGGGGGGGGGGGGGGAGGGGAGGGGTTATGTTGGGGGAAACGTCCGATTTTAGAGAGATGACGACAACTTGCGTTTATTGTTGGTATAATCAGCTGCTAAAGATAAACAATGACAGAAATAGAAATGCATCTGCACAACAGCATGAAGACATTCTATCACATCTTCAGAAGACAGGGAAAAAAAAAAGAGACCAAAAGGTTACAGTTATTATTTAGATCCTGTAAAAACGTTTTCAAAAGTGTCAACCCTACAATAAAAGAGTCAAAGTAATCCTCAGATATACGGATGTCAAAGAAATATGCAAAAGACTGTCAAGACTCCTTTGATCACCTTGCAATTAGATTGCTAAGAATATATTCTTCTGTAGAACGTCTCCCACATGAACTCCTATGGATGGAGCCTATTACGCCATCGTACTATTACATACAGTAAAACAAAGACGTTGCTTGAATTATGTTATGTAGATGAATCCATTATGAAATCGCATGCTCTGGCTCCTACGTTCCACATCAATGGTATCAAGTTCCATTTAACTGTGCGTTTTCTTCCCAGGTTGACTTATTTGAAGGTGTCCCACCTTAATAAAGTATGAAACATTTCACAGTGGTGGATGCAGAGTTTAACAGGACCTGGAGTGGGGAGTTAGTTTAAAAAGGCTTTTTTCCCCTTTTTCTTACCACAGTACCACAGACTTCACATTCACCTCATTTTTTAACTGCCATAACATTAATGGGCTAATTTTAATCCCAAACAAGGAATTGTTTCGTGTTAAAATATTGCCATTTTGACACAGAGCTCTGTTTATAAACCAATCCAATGCAATCAAAAAATGCCTTTTTGAAGGAGGCAGTGTTCCGCTCAATGCGTTTATTGCTCGTAGATCCCCCTCAGAGATAACCTGTGCTTAATCCTGTGGCACCATATTACAAAGCCTCATCAACATGTGAATAGACGTGCGGTTAAATGTTGGCTTACTCAAGCTTCCTGCAGTCTACTTTAGCGGACAAACTAAAGATCCTATAACTCTACATCCAAACGTCAGATTACAGACATTGATCCAATCCGGGTTGGCGTTGCCATATCGCTACAGTACGGTTTGCTAAAGATGTCTTTAATTGCTTGATTAGTCTTTAAAAGGGCAGCGATAACAGCATGACGCAGCATTATGAACACATGACTTGCCTGCCAAGAACACCAGTGGTATTGAAAGTCCAGCAGTGCTAATCTAAGATTTGATGCCGTTGGCAGCCTACCAATTCACTTGCCATGTATTTTTGTCACGCCTGTCACTTCATGCATGCGTGACTGTTCAGTGAACCCATTTCCTGCAAGAATATGGAATTAAGAGTGTATGTTGACATCATTGGGCATTTGAATTTTATAATAATTCTAATATAACAAGGCAATGAAAGCTCTTATGGTTAATGAGAGATCTTGGTTTCGGTTAAATGTTAGTTAACACATTGTGTGTTTTGCTTTAAGTCACTCAAGACTTGTTCATTAAAACCAGGAACATGATATGTCCCCAACAGACCTGGGAATGCTTAAACACAGCCATGAAAAGTGAAATAAAGTTGCTTCATTGGAAACTGTTTTGCTAGATTTGATATTAACTTGCAAAAAAACTAATTAAAACACCTCATTTTACAGTTACATTGAATGTTTGCAACGGGCTGTTTTCCTTCCCCAGATCTAAAACAGGGCAGGCATTTCACATACAGTCCAACATCAATGACAAGGAGTCGGAGGGAGGGGGGGGGGGGCTAAATGGCTGCATCCCTGCTGAGCTTTTTGTCTGCGGAGACACAGCAAACCTGAAGTAGCGACAGCCCTACTGTAACTCATATTGCCTCCCAGTGATCCCTGCCTCCCTCCATTGTGCTGGCCCTGTTCGCTCTGCTGCCCATGTGTCAGAACGGCTCACGTCCGCAGCATGCAACATCTCTCCCCTGGCTGCTGCCTCTTCCTGTGAGCTTCACGCCGGCTGTCTGTTTCGCTTCCTCCAACGCCCCGCATCGCCTCGTTCGCCCCTCTCTCACTTTGTCTTTAGCCATCAACCCATCTCTCTCTCTCTCTCTCTCTGTTTTCCATCCTCCTGCTCTCTTCCCCCTTTCCACCTCCTAGTGATGTTATGCCTGCTGAATATGCAGGGCAGAGTGACACGCTATTGTAATAATGTCTCATCGCGCTGCACTGTGTCTGTCCAGACTTAAAAAAAAAAAAAGAAAAAGGAGTCCAAAGAGCAAGGAGAGAGTCAACAGACGAGACTAAAACCCGGAGTGGATTCTTCTGTCTTCGGAGCCGGTGATGTCATCCCTTTCATTTTAGTTTTAGATACATTTTTGCCCTCTTTCTTGCGAAGAAAAAGGGACAATTTCACTTTAAACCACATTACAAATGACATGTTTCGCAATAGCTCAGTTTGTTCATAAGTTTTAGCACCGAGGACATCGCGTTTCCGCTTTCATAGCCCCTCTCAAGTTCCCCCTCTGCCTGCCTATATCTCGGCATTCTCCCTGGAGATGACAACATGTTCCACACTGTCCTCTTTTGGATGATTAGAAAACTGCATGCTCTGAGCTGAGCCCACAGTGTTGAGAGTGGGAGAGGAAAAAGGAAAGGACAAGAGAGCGACAGACAGACGAACAGCAGAAATGCTTCCCCCCCCCCCCCCCCCATCTACACACTCCTGAGTGTGTGTGCACACAGATAAACTGCATTCTCAGCATGTTTATTCGAGTTTGACAATCAACATCAAATCTATTTTTTTTGGAATGCACTTTAGTCTCTCTTGCACACAAACAGGATATTCAAAGAATTGTTTGTGTACAGTCAGCACTAAACAGATGGGGGTTTTTGTAGCCAATATGTCAACACGGTGACATATCTCTGGTTTTGTAACTATAACAGACTGTTCTCCAATATTGATGCTCGGCTGTCTTCTCCCCAGTGTGCACGTGTGTAGACATGACCATGATGCTGGATGTTGAATGCATGTTATCATCAGTGTCATTGGTGATCATAGCAAAGGGCTTCCCATCTGGGTGAACATACCTGCCTCAAAGCTTTCTTGAGAGGAATATAGGGAAGCAAAAAAAGTGCATTTATTCAAGTTCTGTGCTCCAAATTGAAGGCCCTTGAGTATTTCCTGCAACACTGGTACAGCAATAGTTCTACAGCACTACATTCATTCACCCGAGAACAAATGAAGGTTTTATGAACAATAATATGGCACGAGGAGTGGATCCTGATAAAGGCGTTGGAGAATGAAGTCGCTCTCCCTCTCTGTGTGTTCTCATCCGAGGTCTCTTTGCTCCCAATCTCGTACAGCAACTTTAAATACAATGTATAGAATTTAAGCACGGAAGATTAGAAAAAATTAAATGTTCACGCAAAGATTGAACCGCTATCTCGACAGTCGCTTAACTTGAAGCAGAGGTAACGTTAGCGCAAGCTGTGGAGAGACGTGAATGAGTTCTAGTGAAGTTGGAAACAGACCACAAACGCTGCAACACTGACCAACAATGTGACAAGCCAGCTAGCAAAGAGCACAGCCGGATGAAATGGGACCAGCACCAACAACAAAGTGACTCCAAATTGCTATTTAAGTAACATTTTTAAAGCAGGACTTCTTACTTGGTGCGTTGTACAGTATGTGATATTAGTTCTACTTCAGTAAAAAGATCTGGTTCTGTATCCAAACACATTTTCAGGGATCTCCTAACTTAGCCGATACATTTCTAGCAAGGAGTCCACGCCTCGTGATTTGGGAGAATTCTCAGGTTGGTATTTGCCGTGCTGGTCATTTTAGAACTTAATCTAGTCGACATTAAAATGTCTCATCTTTCATACGTTTCTATGATTGCTGAGCTACATAAAAATCAGCATTGTTCAGCATCTAAAACATACGTTGTGGAAAAGTTGTACCAACAGTTAAGGTGAACCAATAAGGCAAAAATAAACAAACCCATGGGTAATCATATTTCCCAGCATGCTCCATGTCCATGCGCCCCCGGCTGGTAATAACCTTTAGCTAATTACTATTTCTCCTGCATCTTAATATCAGTTCATAAAGCAATGCAACACTAATTAGGGCAAGAGAGCGAGATGATGTCCAATTAGAGGCCTGTCTCTAGTCTCAAAACAAAGCCAGCCGACCCAATTCATCTTCACCTTGCCCCGCCCACCGGCTGCATGGTCGGAGGGCAAGTTCCTTTGAAAGGCTCGCCAGCGTTCTACTAGCCAGTCAGACCATGCCAGCCCAAACAAAGTCATGGTAATGATGAGGACAAAGCTGGGGATCAGCTGGGGTCTTTGCTGACGTGGGCAGTGGTCTTTTATTTGAATTTTTTTTTTATGCAGGAAATCTGGCAACGGTCCTTGTTCTCAATTTGGGGGGGAAGAAACTTCCTCCACCTTGACCTACATTTAACACATTCATTTGGAATTGCTCAGAGCTTTCAGTTCAAAAGCCTCACAGCACTGACCAGTGCACCCAATTTTCTATGGTCTTTGAGCACCCCAATACTAAATCAATTAAAATAATCAGTCAACTGACTCAAGGTATTACAAACCACTGAATCAAGGTTGAGCTACACTTAAAGAAAAATGGAAAAAAAAGGAACTTGTGTCTGGAGAATCACTCAAGCAGCAGAAATAAAAATATTCATCAGGTTCTTCTGCGATACCTGCAAGTCACGCAAGAATGGCCTGCCCTGCTGGTCCTTTCCTGCTTTAGCAGAGACTGGTGGGCACAAAACAGGCCCTTTCCAGACTAGAATCAGATTAGTGTCATGGGGCCAGCTGGCGTGAATGGGAGTCGTGTCCGTGGGTGTCGGCGTGGGGGTCCACCTGTCACCACCCCGCGTCATTTCAGCATGATGGCCTCGTCCCCGTAGACATCAAGAGAGTAGCCGATGTAATCTGCAGTCATTCAGCGGTGACCTGGAGAAATGGAAAACCTATGCTGGCGGCGGGGAGGGAGGTCTGAGACAGAAAAGGAGAGTGAGCGATCTGGTCAGCCCATGTATTTATCTACCCGACACTCTGAACTCCGCAGGACCTGCAGAACACCATCCCCTCCCCCCCCCGCCTGCCTTTATCGGACAGATTTCTAATGCAAGCCGCAGACGCAGAGAGGAAAAGATGGAAGATTGAAGAGCACTTGGCTAATTGACTAAAATGATACATTAAGACATATGCTTACCTAATTGCAGGAATCGCTCCAGCATTCTCTTAAATCACAGCATAAACACTTGAGGCTCCGGTAAATAGTCAAACTGGCTTGGTCTGCTCCTGATCTGACTGATAATGAACTCATTTGAATATATTTCTAGCCTAGTAATTACAATCTAATCGGAACTGATGGATCATTTGGGCCCAACCTGCATGAAACATTCATTATTACAAGCCCCAACACATGGTCGGAGTATTTTCCCACATCAAACACCAGCATTTAGAGCGAGGAACAGACTAATGAGGTGGACACACTATACAAATGCATGAAAGGAGATTTACCGCGCGTGTAGTTTTTGTGCATTGCTATGCGTCTATCTCTGCATTTCAAATAGCCCGCATTTTGTGTGACTTTTTATGCACACCAAAAAAAAAAAAAAAAAAAAAAAAATATCACAAGATGAGCAAATTATTTACATATATGTAAACTCAAAACAGATGTTTAAAAAACACACAGAATGGCTTCAAAGCCCGGATGGCCCCTCTGCGTTGCCCTTCCAAACAACATATGGTGGGGGGAAAAAAAGCATCTACTGACATATTAATGTATTCAATTGCATTTTATTATTCGAACAAACATTTACATAATTCTCCAGTTGGCTGCTGTCCAGCCATCTCCAGTAGCTAGACTGACGGTAGCTTGGCTTGGCTTTCCCCACGTCCCTGACCTGCATTCTCAATGGCATCCTAAAAAAAAAAAAAAAATCCCCTCTGCCTCTCGGCGGCAGAGGGGAATAGCCATGCAAGCACTTCCTCCATTTTGGAGATTTTGTTATTGAGTTGCACTTTGCCAATGCTAATTGCCTGAGCCCACGCAGGGTCAGAGCGGGCCACCTCCCCCCCGTTGGGATGGATCTCTCCACTTCATCTGGACATTATATTACCTCCGGCCATGATTTGCGTCAGCAGGCTTGAGTTTAATTCTCCTTAATCACATTCAGGCACCCCGGCAGAATCAATAAAGACAACAGTCAGGGCCATCCTTTGTCCAACATTCCATTAAGGAGATAGAAGCATCAGCATGCTGCGGCGGCAAACTTTGTTGTTCCTTTGTAAAAAAAACAAGAGTCGTAAAGATTGCTTGGTTAACCGTTGCTCGACATCTGACGTAATTTATTTGCTTGATAATACACAAGAGTTACACAAACCAAATTGGGGTCTTGAACCATACAATGCCTGTAAAAAGTATTCACCCCCCCTTGGATGTTTCACCCTTTTGCTGCTTTTATACATAAAATCATGGTCAGTATAATTTAGCTTTTTTGACAAAAAAATTGCAAAAAAAACCTCTAATATCAAAGTGAAAACTGATTTTTACAAAATAATGTCAATTAATTAAAAATATGTAAGGTAAAGTAAATGATTGCATAAATATTCACCCCCTTCAGGTCAGTATTTAGTAGATGCACCTTTGGCTGCAATCACAGCTCTGAGTCTGTGTGGATACGTCTCACTCAGGCTGGCACATCCGGACACCAACAACATAATCTTCTAGCGACAACCAACGTCCTGTTCACTGTTCAAACCCGTGGCCTGTTCAAACCCTGTGAAACCCTTCGAGATGACGCACTGTGATTCGAGGCTATATATCGACAAAGAGTTTCAGCAATGAAGAGGAGTTGTTGCTGATAGATTAGCCTTCTCCCAACCATCGCCACAGACCACTTTAATGACAATTACTGTAAGCTTTCTATGGAACAATTAGCGCTAAAAATAAACTGCCTACCCAAGTTTTAAATCAAATACAAATGACCATCTCTTGAGAAAAATGTCTGTTTCCTGAAAACAGCTAGCTGCTGCAAACAGAATCACGGATCATGTGAGCTGTAAAGTGTAGCAAAGCAATGTGCTGGAAGAATATTTAAGTTGGTTTTCCTGCTATATTTTCGGTAAACAACGTATTGTCGTTATAACATATATTTTGCACTGTGGATTTATTGTGCGCGCGTGTAGGAACGTGGTCCTATGTGAGCGCGGGTGGGAGATGTCTGTCGCAGAGGTAGTATTCGTCTTGTATTGATTCACAGTGGCGTCCCCGCGGTTCACCAGTGTGGGCCGACCAAGGACTGGAGCACACAGCATTATAATCCGTCAAGATGTCACCAGCTCCGGACAACAGGGCGAAAAGTTTTGGATGGATGGATGGATGGATGGATGGATGGAGATAGAGAGAGAGAGAGAGAGATGACACCCAACAGGCAGTGCACGTGTGCACGTGAACACACATAAAGCCTGCCGGTCAGTCAATCAGTCAATGTCCAGTTGAGAGACTCGACTCCTGCCCTTTATATTCCCCACAGAGCTCCCTGAGCTGTACAACAATCTGGCTGTGCTCTGCTTCACACTCATACAGTATACAACTATGCGCTCATGTCCTCATGGATGGTGCCTGCTGAGGATTGGGTATGTTTTGGAGATCTGTTTGTTGATATATTTCTCTTGTTTTTTTTCCAGCTAATGCTTTTAGAGCTTTCATTGTACAGTGACGTTCAAATTAAACTTGCCTGTTTCTATTTGTCAGTGTTGATGTTGCCAGCTGGGGGGGGGGGGTTGTGGTACCAGCTGATTCCCAAGACAGCTGCAGTGATGTTGCAGAATAAGCTGCTGAACAGCTTTTATAGGCAAACACCCTGAAAGGTAAGTTGTTAAATTACAACATTGCTTTTGGGGCTGGAAGTTGAACCTTAAGCACGCAGAGTGTTTACGCAGCACAAAAAGTTCTCGGAGGAATAGTCAAGACGGTATTCCTGGGAGATGGCAGTGTTACTTCACATGAATGGGGGAACAAGGAAGGCGGCTGTTAACAAAAACCAACTCGCTTTCTGCAGAACTGGATTGATGTGCATGTTTCTATTGAAGCGTTTTTCTTATACTTATTCAGTAACGGTGGAGAAATATGGAACGCAGAGGTCAAGACTTCAACACTCGTAGTACAAAGAATAACTTGTTTTTTAGTCAGACCCACACGTGTCACCTTGCGGCCTTCATCATTAAACATTTAAAGAAAGTCCAAAGATTTGAAGCCAAAAACGTGTTTTACAGAAACATATTTTCAGCCAAATCAAATACACTTTGAGATACTTTACTTCGGAGCATTGTCTGCATGTGGTGGTGTCTATGGTGACATAGTGAGGGTCTTTACCCGAAATGTGTCCCTTAAATTGTGGTATATTTTGAAAGTACAATAGGACTAGCTTTCCCCTCCACTGGCCATGTTGAAGTGCTGCTTATGTATTTCAAATATATGCACAAGTAGGTGTAGAAGTTGAAAATGTTAACTTTCTCCGATAGAGAAAAGAATAAAAATGCGTCGGCAGTGATGCAAATCCTACCTCGACACCGACTCATTCGTATCGTTAGTTACTGTTCTGTACGTTCCTCTGTTCACGTGATCTAACCGCGTTCAGCAGTTCACATGCCGAACAACTAATGAAACATTCGAATGAGGTAGCAAAAGTAAGCCAAGCTCAGGTAGTATCCTGCCTCATTATCAAAACTATACACGATTGCACGCCCAAACTTTTTTTTTTGCCTCTGCATTATTTCCATATGAGGGAACAACGCTGTGCTCCTAATTAAGAGCCAACCTTTTTGTTTCCACAGGTAAAAGCGAAAGAGCCGGAGTTATCTCGTTGCGCTCCCGCGCCAGCAGAACGTTAGTGCCGCCTGGAGAGAGAAACACTTAGATCCAACACCGGCCCCCATGCCGTGATAAATATATTACTTTTGAGAAGCAGTCAGCTTAATGGCTCGATCAGACATAGAATAGAAAGCAAATATTGACAGTCTGGGACCATGCGTTGTGGGTGTGGTTAGGAGGTGCTTGCTAAAAGGAAAGTGGAGGTTTCAGCATGTGTATGGAGATTTGTGAGTCTACTTTGTTGGAGGGCTCATCTATAATGTACAAAGACGATTAAGTTTGAGCAGCGGCTGGGGCAGATCGACAGTCAGTTGAGTGGTGTGAGGTGCAGATAAGAATGAATGCAAATATACAGCAAGAGTGACAGATTAACCTTGGACGAGGTTGAGCATTAATGCTGCGAACAGGCAGGGAGCACTGTGGTGCTTGCTGAGGTATAAAGACGCACAAAGACAAAGGTCGGTTTTTTAACACCCACATAGTTTAAAGACAAGCGGTGTGGGGGTGCATGCAAGACAAGTACACTCACGCTTATGCATGTTGGCTGCGTACACCACTGATAATTGGTGCTTTGTGAATGTGGCCGCAAAATACATCCTTGAAGTCAAGATTCTGGACTCCGAGAGAACATTCCAAGTTGGCCATTATAATGTATTTCCTAACAACGATCATTTCTTACGATTTTCATGAACTCAAACCCCCTTTTTTCGATACTATTTACAGTTGAGATCTTTTCTACAATAGGAATTCAATGCATTACATTCAGTGATCCTCACTGGTCGTTTTTATTGGTCGTCGCAAAGTTTGCCTTTTCCTGCGTTGGATCGTTGGCATGAAGACCAAAGCAGTGACTCACAGTAAACAATGCACGAATAAAGCATATAAACCTGCGCAAATACATCCGATTTTAAGTTTTATCTCGTTTTCTTATTGCTGATGGAAGCCAAACATCTAAGCTAAAGTGTTTAAGTGGCCAAAACAGTTGTTTTCTGCATTCTTACATTTTGCTTGAGGTTTGTTTGGTTGTGCTGTCAATTGCTTGGAATTAAAAAACGGTCATGTTCCGAGTACATACACATTAGTACACTGTAATGCATGAACATGTGCACACGACATACTGTACAGTACTGTAAACAGGAAAATATTGAAAACATATACAGTCATTTAACACATTTACATTTGTCTTCCACATACAAACAGCAGATCATGCTGTTACACAACCATCACTCATATTAAAGATGAGGATGCTTAACATGCAACAAGGTGCTAATAGTACCCTTCCGTGCAACCATGTCTCTTTCCAACCTTCTGCTTTTACGTACTGATTACTTTCTTGGAAGACGACAGCAGGGTGCTATAGCTAGCCCACACTGCAGATGAACGATAACAGCTCTCTCTCTCTCCATCTCCGTCTAATCCTCTCCCTCTCTTGACGTCACATGCCGGGAGACAGTATCTAGGAGCAGGTAAAAATAGTGCAGCAGAGGTAGCACACATCAGGTTGTTATGTGCTGAGCAGATAGAGGGAGGAAACGGTGAATACCAATAAAGCCGATAGATTTGGCCGGGGTGGTTCTTGCTGTACTGTATTTGTCATGTTGCTCTGTGCCGAGTTCTTTTCAGGCCCGGGGATATGAGAACCTAGGCCGGTATGTAAGAAAGGATGGCAGTGGTGAAGCGGCGGGCCCCCCTTTAGGTGACTTAATCTTGCACGGTGCTGATGTGTTATTTGTTTTTCATAGCAAGTAACTGATTGCAGTATATCAGCCAGCAAGTGGATTATATGCATCATATAATAATGGAGTCAAAGTGCAATTACCTATTTGCCCAGACCTATGGATGATGTCACACTTCAAAAACTAGTCTGTGATTGTTTTTCTTCTTAAAATGAGGAAACAGTTCTTCCACCGGGCCCACCGTGTAGACCCTTAGAGCCAATTAGAGAACATCTCACTCCGAACATTTCCCAGATCACTCCGGTCCAATTTGGCTTGAAAAGGCACCACCCTAATAGGCGGTAATGAAGGAAACTGAGTTTCCCCACTGATTCACCGTCCAGCTTAAAGATTTCCCTTACTGCCGATAGGGAGCTCACTGTACATCAAGTTAATACAACCAAGCAAGGCCAGACGAACAATACAGCAGAAGCAGGAAGGGAATGCTTCCAAAATAACAATATCTGAACACAGGCACTGACAAAAGTCACAATTCATGTTCACTCGGTCGCAAAGAGCACCAATCATGTCGTACATGCAGCGCATAAACACACACCACAGAGTAAGACAATCATAATTGGAATGACGGGGAGGGAGTATTTTAATGGATGAAAACTGTGATAAGATTTGTTTTTTTGAATGGCGCTACTAATGGGTAAACAAGATGAGATGATTGATATAGTAATACTTAAAAAAAACAAAATTGTGTTGTGTCTGCTGAGGAGGAGAGAATCTAACTGAACAGGCTGTTAGATTGTCACGAGGCTTACATCGTGTCACTTTTAGCCTGAGGTAATGGCAACCGGATTGCAAAAATTTAGGACTTGATGTCAGGACATTATCAACCGCTAAATGGAGTCCAGGGATTAGAAACATTGGTGTCCTTTAGTGCATGTCTGATTAAATGTGAGGGAACTTGGTACTTGCCTTTTCATTTTTCCTTAGTGTCCCCCCAGTTTACTTCTTTGGGCCACGTAGTGCCAAAGAAGCCACGTAAGTTCATTAAAAAGAGGGACGATCAGTGGTTCAAACCTATTTGTTCAATGCATTCGTCTTGTCCACCTCCGTTTTCAAAACTGTTTGTGTGCACTCGACATATTTTGATTTCTTGACCTTTCCCAGGCCTGTGAACTGCAGTGTCCTGGCTCTGTTCCTCAGAATGCCTGACGATAACAGGCACATTTACTGTTGCCAGTGTGGATTCTGTCTAAGTGAATGCTGTATTAAAAATAAGTAAGCCACTGGAGTTCAGCGTAGCAACGGCTCAGTAAAACCAGAGTACAAAGAAAGACGGTTGAAAAAGACGGTTCTAATAACCGCAACAGCAGGAGTGAAGTGAAATAATAAACACTGCTGCCAACAGGGCAGACTAACAGTGGGGGAAGTCACACAAACAGTGGGGGAAATAACAGAGAAACCATACTATACTTAGACTAAATAGGGCTTGCAAAATTACTGCGCTGCTGATGCAAAACAAACAGACGATACAATTGGCGTCTCTTGACGGTTGGATAATTGGTGGGCCGAGTTCTGACATAACTGCATTCGTGGTCAAACTGAAAAGAGGAGAACACACCGAGAACACAGGCGGATCAGCACCATGGACAGCACACTGATGGACTTAACCATGGGGTTCAGGATCAGCACCTTGGACAGAGGATGTGACAAACCGCACCCACAGTATATAAATCAGGTTGTTTTAAACATTCATTCTTTACTTGGAAACAGCAGTTGAGAAAAGCAGTTCTAGCTTTTGATCATATCAATAAATGAACACTGATTTAAAATTGTTTAATTAACTGCTGTGTCCTTTTTTAACAGATTAGTATTAACCAGGCATGGGAAGTCTGATGAAAAACACTATACAGTTGCATTATGGTCAAACTGAAAAGAGGACAACACACCGAGAACACAGGCGGATCAGCACCATGGACAGCACCCCGATGGACTTAACCATGGGGTGCAGGATCAGCACCTTGGACAGCACACTTGCTTACATTTTGAAAGGGCTTTTAATAATCTTGAACTTGCAATTCTACCTGGCAATGCTCTATTGCAGGAGTATCACTTTAAACTGCTAATGGAACATATTTAACATCTGCATTTTCAATGCCAAACTCCATCTGCTAATGATCATGTGATCATGCAAACTCCATCTGCTAGGGATCATGTGATCATGCAAACTCCATCCGCTAGTGATCATGTGATACTATCAAAGTGTCCAGAGCAGTTAATGGATATCGAGTGAAAATAGTTTCCGTCAGTATTTTGACGAAAACCTGGAATGCTTCGTGTTTCCTTGTCACGTTTTAAAAGCCAAACCATAAAATAAACTTTTTAGAAGAACATAACACCTTCATTTCTAAGTGAAGGCACAACAGCTTTTCTTTCATCTAAATCACCTCAAACTTCTTGAAAAACAAGCAAGCGTGACAATGCCATTAATCATAGAGAACCATTTGATAAAGCGACCCGACTGGAGATTTGGGTTTTTAAATCATAGCAGAACTTCAGGTTAATGGGTGACTTTTCTTCACTCTGATAATGAGATACTTTTTGGGCTTTAATGGCGGGTTAAAAAGGTCTGCAGTATACAAAAATGAACCTTGAACCGAGGCAGCTGCTTAATTAAAGAATTGGGCAGCTTGAATTTCTTGCATATTGCTACGGTGAAAATGTCGTCACTTCAACTTGGTTCAACTTTTCAACGGACAAGTAATAACTGGTGGGGTCCAGGGTGGTCGGTTTCAATGAGGCACTTTTATTACCTGGACAATTTGATTTGGAGTGATTTGTTTATGCCAGAACAGCAGACAGCAGTTTTTTTTTTAATAATCATAGGATACATCAGCACTTCCCGGGTACACTCCACTTTCAACTCTAAGCCTGGTTGTGTATGTGGGTGTGTGTGTGTGTGTGTGTGTGTGTGTGTGTGTGTGTGTGTGTTTAGGCAAACTGCGTAGGTGTGTATAATTATATGACTCAGAGAAGAGAAGTGCTCGAGATACCGCTGCAGACAATATTATTCTCTCTCCAATGCACCATTCCCCCTCGGCTGCTCGAGCGAGAGAAGGAGAGAGGGAAAGGTTACACCAGCAAGGATGGGTATTGAAATTCAAGACCACTTCACCTAGCCCAGGAGTGGCTGTCTGACGATTAATGAGCTATTTGGGGAGAGTTCAGCTATTTCACATGCACAGGGTCCACATTAGTGATATAATTAATTTTACAACACTGGGGTGTTGTCACCCCTCAGTAGCGTGCCGTGCGTGTATGATAAGCATTCTCTAATTAAACAACACACACACACGCACAAAAGATTTGACATTCAGAGTCTTAAGAGAAAAAACAACCTAATGCTACAGTCAAGCCACAGCCCTATCCTTCTTTCTCTCACGGGGCACCTTTGCATGAGTTTTACATACTTTAGAATCAAGTAATTGGATGGATATTGATTTATGTGTCCACGTCGAGGCTCGGAGAAATTCCAAGTGTGCATGGAATCCAAGTATTTGCGACAGAGCCGGCTCCTGTATCGGTTTCCTCGCTGTGGTTTCTGTGGTTGCTATGGTCAAATGGCGCACCACAGCGACATGTTAAAAAAAAAAAAAAAAAAGGTCCTGGTCATGTTCACCAGAGCAGCAGCTGTTCTCCGTCACCCTGCTGCTGCTGCCGACACAGACCCCGGCGGGAGAGCTGCCATCTTGTTTACACTGAAAACAATGGAGGCAGACGCGTCAAAGTGGTCGTTATCTGAAAGCACCTGCAATGTTAGCTAGCTGAACGAACATACGCAAAGTACGGTCTCGTTGGAGTAAGTGCTAACGTTAGCAAGCAACGGTAACTAGCTAGCCCTTTCGCTAGCTCCAACGTGGCTCGGTTTGTAGAACATTTGTAATTCGCTTTGAAGAAAAGTCTCTGCCGTATGAATAAATGTGACCTAATCCTTTTAAAATCTTGGGAAACATTCAAAACAGCTGCAGCAGTATCATCATAGTTTATACGTAAATGTCTCTTTAGCTTCAACCAACCAAAGCAATCAACACACACCTCAAGACCCCGAAGACCTCTCTGCTCAGGTGCCCCAACAGCCTCGCTCACAACTCCACTTCATGAGAAACGAGTGGGTTTTATGCTAATCTTCTCCCACATGTACCATGCAGCTCGACTGTTATATGCATTGCTACGCGTTGGCTGTATGTGAATCATATGGTCAGACAGGTTAGCCATTTTCATCATTTAAATATAAACTTATATAAGCATACAGCTGGGGGATTTGCATAAACCTGTCTTTAGTGGCTATTTGTTTATGAATTATCATAGGCGGCCAGTGGTCAGTACATGCGATGGGTAGTGTAGCCGTCCAATACAGAACTATTGTTCCTCTATAGCCTCCATTGCCATTCGCAGCAAGGTGCAAATAGAAAACAGAATAATTTATATTCTGCAGTGCTTCAGCTAATGGAACCGTGTGGGGGCCCGCCCTGAAGGGGTGCAATGTGGTAATGAAGAATTAATTTGTGTGGATGAATGCCACGGTGATTGTATGATTTATATTGCTACACATTCGATGCAAAATGGAATAACCGCATACTTTACAAACTAGCTGATCAACGCTGGACTAAACTAGACTAATAAGGAAACTCTAGCACATACAGATGGAAAATTAAGACTCAGGTATTTAGATACCAGAGTCTTTAGATTTGTTTTTTAAATGAATGCAGCAAATCCAGTCTTTACTTGTGCCTAAACAATCCCTAATCATATCATATCCGTCCAACTACCCTTGATTGTGTGAGAATAAATCAGACAAATGCATTACGGTACATTTACAGCTACAGGCAGTTTGGCAAGAATCCAGAGCTGCAACTTTGCACTGAAACAAACAAAGAGCTCCGAAAGGAAACTGTACATGAACAGTGGGAACGATATGCATATTTCAATTTCATGTTGTAGTGCAGTTTGTTACATAGTACTGATTTCACTGCTGCTTTAATAGGTTTTGTCTGAATGTGTGTGTGAGTGAACCTATGCTTGTTGTGTTCGAGATAGATAGATAGATAGATAGATAGATAGATAGATAGATAGATAGATAGATAGATAGATAGATAGATAGATAGATAGATAGATAGATAGATAGATAGATAGATAGATAGATAGATATACATACATACATACACACTACTGTAAAGCAGCCAAGTCGTCCTGTGACCTTTACATTTTTTCACATTATGTTCTTTGCTAGATCGCCGTGATAAAGTCTCACTGCTCTGTGAGCGTTACCATATTTTACATTATTATGACGAGAGCAATCCACAAGCTCTACCCATAGCTCAGTCCGAACCAGAAATTCCCCAGGAGGAACATCCATCCGGTGGTGACGGGGCGAGGCGGAGGTATAGTCAAATGCTGCAGAGGTTTGCACGCATCAATTTCACAGGCTTTGCAACATTTCACACTTAGGAGACGTGGGCGGAGTCCATATTTATGTATTCAGTAGCTCTGAGACCAGTTGCTCTGAAGTTGTGCTTGTCAAATCTGTAGGCTGTGGGGAACTTCTTTTTTTTTTTCCCGCATCAAACATCATGAATAATTTTGCATTTTAAGCCATCTTCACGTCTGTGCTAGTTCATGTGCAAAGCCGGCTAAATAGACAATGTAAGGCCCCGGAGAGTCTGTTCCTTTGTTTTGCAGTTGTGTTAACATGAAGTATTTGCTCCTTAGTGTTCGTGTATTCATAAAAATGTGGCCTCTGTGACATTATATATCTATAAGCTCAAACGCAAATCATGTCAAATAAATACGTGCATCCGCGGGAATTTGGATCGATTCTGCATCACAACAATGTGCATGCATCACACCCACCCTGGAAGCTAAACAAGCCTTCCCCCCCGACAGAAAACCTATCCAAGTTTTGTCGCTTTCCCTCACCAGCTTGCCCGATAGGTAACACAGTCAAAATGGGCAGAAGTAATGGGAGACAACACAGGCGGAGGCGGTGCCAACAGCTCGCGGGTCCTGCCTGTACCGAGCCATGCCCGTGTCGACAGATGGACGAAGTCTCTGGACTGATTAATGTGCTCGCTGGCCTGTGCTTCAAATGGCCGCAGCAATGAAGGAGTTCACAAAAGTGGTCTGGATATTTGTTCCGTCTCCAAAACAGGTGTTCCACTTGTACCCCCCTCATTCCGCTGCAGTTTGAATAACCGGATGATGCAACCAAGCATGTCTGACACGGAGGGTCAACCGCACATTATTACCGGGGCAGAATACATAAACGAATCGAAGGAGAGTCAAACCTGGTGTGTGCATAAATTCATCACGAAACATAATGGAACGCCGTGACAGGGTGGAAACAAACAAAAAAAAAAAGCCGAGGTCAAACTGATTTACAGAGCCTTTCAACCAAACACATCACTGAGTGCTTTACAAAGCAACACGCGACATCATCAGTGGCTTGCATTATGCCGGCTGCACATGTGGTTTCGACAAATCGCAAACATGTCGTCACTGCTTTGCCTGCGCGGTGCAAACCACCACTTAAAATGTATTTCATGTCCCCCGCTTATCTGATGTTGTTTACTCGCCGCAGTGCTCTAGTATTTGCTCAGCACAAGAGCCTGGGGAGCCCCCTTCTATTAGGGCACCGTATATATAAAAACAGGAAGAAATCAATATGCGCACCTGTCTTCGTGGGCCCGGCCAGCGCCGCTGCTCGATCACAGCATGGTGACACGGGGAGCCGGCTGGAGAGCCAACCAGGACGCCAGGACGAATAGTCATCAAAGCCAAGTGACAGTGAGGCTTATCTGTGGTGAGCAATATTTCCTCTGGCCGGTCAGTGTGCGTTATCCCTCCCTGCAGATAAACCTCACCTCCCACACACAGAACCTAGACTGTATGTCACATCCAGGCTATAAGCTTCAAGCTCGGTCCCCTATAATAGCAACAATGACAGCCAACCTCTCGACTGGGAGAACAACTGTAGTTTTTGTTCTATAGCCCACCTAATGCTCTGCTGACACACATTCCCTCCTCCGCTCCCGCTCCACACACTTGTTCATATGTTTCATCCCGTCTTTAAGCATCTCTTCTTGCCCCTTTGAGATTAGTGGTGGGTAAAGATGAAAAATTGCGTTTTCGGCACAGTGACATCTAAAATCTGTTTGGCGAGCTTTAATTTCCCTCGACGACATAAGAGCTGGTGGGCCACAAGCGCGCGACAGACTTGGATGACACCATAGGAGAACATTGCAGACTTTTCCTCATCTTTGATTCCATGTTTTAAGCCTAGAAAGCTTGTTTTCTTTGATTGGAACTAAACGTGTAATTAAATGCTAGGTTGTGTTCCGTCAGTGTGTTGTGTAAAATAATATGCGTTTTACTTGTATGCTTATATTGCGGAATTGTGGGGTCACATGTAAGTGGGTTAAATACTCCGAGGAGGGCATTCTGGCGCCTGCTCGTACGATAGAAACAGATACTGTGGCCCTGGAAGGAGACGCTTGCTTAAAACCGCCATAACAAGGGCATTCCTCGCTTATCTAGTCCAGCAGAGAAGAACTCCCTTATCTAGTCACACAGAGACTTCTGTTTAGCTCAGAATTGCACCCTTTCGGCTCCTCGAGTGCTAATAACATGCACACATTCCTGATGATGCAGCGATGGAGGACCAATCGTGAGCCAGTGTGGGCGGATATGTCCAGTGCAACGGGCCCTCTGACCGCTAAGAACGGAGCCGCCCCTACTTTATATTCCACTATATAATGTTATGCGCAATGATGTTTACGCGCCTTTTCCTGCTTTTCCTGTCTTTTGTACATTTTCCCTGCTCCTTCAGAGCAGAGATTAGGCCACGTGCACGTATGACTGCCGGGCATAATACTCCTGTCACAAATAAACCTTATTGCTTGAATTGAGCTAAATGCCTCGATCTCCGTCTGTTCACTCTGAGTTTTCTCCTCAACAAGTGCGCAAGCTAGTTCTTCATCTTCTTGAAAGATCTGCAGCTCCAATGCTGATCTTATTAAGCAGCTCGGGTATCAGTCAGGCAACAAACCATAAACCAGTTAAGTTTGTCGGTCCGCCACTTTGTTCCAGAAAAATCTCACGTGGGATGGATTGCTATTAAATTTTGTACGGACATGCGTGGTCCCCAGAGGATGAATTCCTGTGCTGTTATGGTGATCACCTGACTTTTTTTGTCAGGTGTTCATTCATGGTTTGTAGACAATGTATCCTAATGACGTTGGTGATCCCTGATGTTTTCTCGAGAGTGACCATCAGGTCAAAATGGCAATTTAACCCTTAAATACCTGGAAAACTCATTTGACTTAGCTGCACTTTAAGTAATGCTAATTAGCAAATGTTAGCTTGCTGATATACAAAACGTTGTATTGGCATTATAATACGTTATTGTTATTATCGTGAGCATGTTATAAGGCTGAAATTGATGTCTAAATAAAGCATCACTGCCATCGTGTCCAAGTACAGCCTCCCAGAGCCACTAGCATGGCGTTCAGGTGTTAGTCCGTTTCTACAACTAGGTTGAGACATTTTCCACTCAGTTCGTCCTGAAGTCATTTTGAAACATTGCATGGACAAAACACCCGTCATTAAAAAGCTTAGTAGAGATAAGGAGCTCAGAAAATGAAGACTGTATTACATTTTGTTCACGACAAAGAGTTGTACTCGCCGTGTGGAGACAGAAGACGGCAAGTTTACACCTTGTTCCACCCAAAAATATTAATCCCGATTTAGTATTGGGTTAGAAACAGTTGGAGCGGTGGACGCCGAAGCTCAAATGGAATTAACAGGCAACAGCCTCCCATGGAACCTAAGCATAAGCCAGGATGAGGAATGTTTCCTTTCACCAAAATGAGAAACATTACTTTTCCCAGCTTCTCTTATTGAGTAGCATATTAGAGCAGCAATGAAAAGACTATAGCTTTGAGGTTACTTTTGGTCTACACAAAATAGAGGCTATTTATCATGCTGACAGGTGTAATGTGGCCATGTTATTGGCATAACGTGCGAGTAAGATGAGTTACACAGGAGTATCCTAATGGCCTCAACCTCCTCATGTGAAAAGGCTGTCATTTAGGTTGAAATTAAATGAGTGCGCTTGACACTTTGACACGGCAGTGCAGTCCCTCTTCCCCCCCCCCATCTGCTCCCCGAGAGTCATCTTTCAATTTCCGTGAAATCAGAATTACGTTGTCAAATTGCTGCCTTGTCTCGAGATCCGTCGCTCTCTCGTTGGCGTGGCGAGGGCCCACTGCACCTCAGTGGAAGGATTGGGTAATAGATTGATTCACAGGCAGAGAAGAAGAAGGATGGAGGGAGGAATAGAGAGGGGGAGGAGGGGGGTTACTGGAGAGGAAGGTTGAGTGAATCAGATCTTCATTTTCTGCCACTTTGACATGTGTCACAGTGGAGCCTGCTGCGATTACATAACAACGAGGACCCGCTGAGTCCACTGCAGGGTGTCTGCGATATCTGCCTGTTAAATAAACTCTGGGGCTTCCGAGGCAGGCACGCAACAGGCCACGTTTAAAAGGCCAGCGTCACATCGAGTGGACACAAAGCTTTATCAGCTCAGCGTGTCGCGGGTAATGACAAGACAGCGCCGAGCACGGAATAAGTCCCCAATTCCCTTTAAATGTATTTCTGATTGCTATTACAGCTCGTCTGCTGTGAAAAATGTCATGTCCAGCTGGGAAACAGGCGGACCAATTGAATACAGCAATGTATAACAATTTTCATTTGATTTTTGTGAAAGACGGGGACGATATCTGATCTCAACAGAGCATGAGAGCGCAGTGAACACCACCGCTGATAAAAAAAAAATAACTCCTGTATATTTTGACTTTAAAGAGAATATTCAGCTCCCTATGTTTTATTGTCAGAACTGACAAGCTGTCTCAAAATCACGAGCATATTAAATACCCCCTCACACTTTTGAATGATAAAACGCGGCTGTAGCTGCATTTCATCACGCAAACATGGTTTTTCTGTCAGAAGTCGTGGTTTGGTAAAGATCTGTATGTCGCCAGAATGTGGATTTCTCACACAACTACTTTCATGTACATATATCTTATATCATATATCTAGTTCCTCTCCACTAGAATAATGAATTTGACCTTCACTGTGCTGGATGATATGTGCTGATTGACACTAAAGGGCCCTTTTCACAGTAAGAACCTCTAATGGACCAACACTGAGAATAGTCTTTTTTTTCATAACTGTTGGAGACATATTGTGTCATCTTTTATGTAAATGAACAGTATCGGTGTAGTCATTAAACGAAGATTTTCAAACGACTGAGAAAATGTAGATTTTCACATTTTTCTTCATGTATAATTGTTGTTGAAGGCGAACTTGGAGGAGAAAATGGTTGTGTCTAGAATTCCTCAATTAATGAATTAGTAGATCAAAATAAACAATTCAGACAATGTTCATAATGGATTAATCATTTAAGTCACCCGTCAATCAAAAACCGCCATCTACTTAAAAAGCGTGGTTTACGTCAACTTGACTGACCAACGATTCACATCACTGCCACTGAGGAGTAAGGACTCACGAGACAGGCGATGACAAAGACTCAGTTTAGTTTTAAATGTGCACAGGACTCAGGTTCCCTGTAGTCTTCTGGACCCATATACCTCCCCTGCAGTCCGCCCTGCCTAGACTACCTCGCTCTTTTACTCTGTCTGGTAATGACGCAGGTGGGTTTACATTGGAGTTAGTTGAAAGCCTGGTGCATCGGTGTCAGACGCCAAGAGGCACCGACCAACAAGCTAATATTTGACGAGTTGGGTGCGAGACCGGATTGATTGAGGTTTTACACCGATGGTCGGCCTCTCAAGCAATTTGAAAATGCCAGGTAGAGCTCTGGGAAATAACGACTTTTTAATGGAAACGATAATCTTTAGCTGCAGCCCTACTTCGGTCTCAATTTGAAATGCACAAATAGACCATTTTGAGTGACCACTTTCTAAAAGCCCCCCAAAAAAAAATTTTAAACTTCAATGGAATCTTAAGAAAGACCTCGGGGTCTGAGTAGAACCTGGAGCATTGCCTCCAAATTATCCAGCTTACTTTCCCGGAAGTCCTCAAGTAAAATGCATTTTATATGTCGATGTAGGCGAGAGTGGTGTAATCGCCTCTGATTTGATAAGACAACACTTCACCATCTCTGCCCGTCTGTCAGCGAGGTGGAGACTGATGGCCGGTCTCTGATGTGGTGCAGAGCATTAACCATGTCATGCATTTGCACAAAATGGTCCTCCATCACCTCACCGGGCACTTAGCCTGGGCGGCGGCGGGGGGGGAGGCCCGGCTCATCCCAAACCTGACGCCTGAGACCATTAGGGTGATGCACGGCGGCTCATTCCTCATCCTACACGGGGAGGGTGATGGATCCACTTCAGCCCCAGGCTCCAAATGGGCCTCCCTCGGTTGGAGGAGGTATAGGTAGGGGAATAAGCGTGGGCGCATTTGTGGATGTGTGATGGAGAGTTATGAGTTTGAGCCGTGTGTAAAGGGTGCAGAGGTACTTCCCTGCTGACCGCGGGGGGGCCACGGGTTCAGCTCCATGCTAAAGTACTGTTAAAGATTTCAGATTTATGAGCCTTGGCGCTAAGAGATCAATTTCTTTACAGGGAACATTGTGAGTAATAGATGTTACGGTAGAAGCACTATTCATTTTAGGTAAATACCCTTTTTTATTTCATGGTGATGGGGAATTTAGCTTGCAATACAGAAGAAAAGAGGAAAGTCTTGTAAAAGCAGAGTAAAAGATACTTTAACTCGTTAAAATGCAATTTCAGCTTTTAATTATTGAGCATTGATACCAATTTAATTAATTTGACTTGCTTATCCTCCTCACTTACTCAATTTGGCTTTCCACCATGAATACTGTTACATACTGTTTTGTTGACAATTAATCACTGAGGTGAGAATAAATGTACAAACTGTAAAACAACCTTGTTAACAGAAAAAAAAGATACCTCTTTCAGCACAATTCCTCTCTGATAATGAAATATTAAATTCTGCTTACTGTACAAGTGCACATATACACCAGCCAACACACATCCTCATAAATATGTACACACACACACACACACACACACACACACACACACACACACACACACACACAGAATGCAGTATAATGAATAATCACAAAGTCATAATTACCTTCTAACAACCTTTTTCTCACTACAGTGCATCTTTGTGATTGAAGTCCACCCACATTGAGTTAATTGCATTTATTCCCCGATGCCACAAATATGCAATTAAAATGCAGGCATTACACACAGCCCTGCAAAATCATCAATACGGTACTGCAGTTAAAAATAGGGCCGGCGTTTGCCTCTCGAGTGCAACCTCAAATTTGTTTCTGGAGAAGTGAGGGCAGTGAAAGACGGGGCTCCGTTTGCACTCGTCCATTTGTTTTGTTGTTCTGCATGAGCATCACTGTCATTTTACTTCAGTGGGAAACACGTTTAAATTAGCATTGTGTTGTAAAATCAGCCTGGTAACAAAAAGCGGTTCATTTTGAAAGGGAAAAGTAGATCATGACCTTTTTAAAAATTGATGCGTCTCTGGAGTGAGTCAGGATTTCAAGCTGAATACACTAAAAGAATGTTGACCCTGGCTGGTAGCATTACATCAGAATCCTCATGTTTTATTTGTCATAATAGACATAATTTACTCAAGAGGATTCCAACAGGTTAAACTTAAGAGGCTGCAGGTCACATCCTCATTCTGGTCAACTGTTTAAGAATGTAGACTCTCAGGAGGCCAACCGGAGAGCAATTCAACAGGAAATTTAAATATATGGTAAAAACCGCAGCTGCCGATACTGGTGTTAGTCAGACATAAAACTGTAACCAATTACATAAAACGTTTGTCGATATGTCTGTTAAAGAATTGCGGCTGTCTGGCTTTTGTGTGTACAAAAGATTGTGGTGATAACATTTTGGAGAAATCTGTCAATGTTGTATGTTTAATGTCATTCAGTCATTCACAGTCTTGTTTGTACTCCTTAATTTAAAAAAAAAAAAAAAGGGAAACTCCACTGATTTTACACATCAAAGTCTATCGTTTACATGTCTGGGTAAGCATCACTGGAACCCTTTTGCGGCTCAAGAAGAAGCTGATAAATTGAGACAAAACCAATAAACTGGCTTGCTTGGGGCTGAAAGACTACAAGTTTAAAAAAGAAAAACAGAGTTAGAATTAACTGAGTTTACCAGACCTTGACAGCCCTAATGATCTCTGATTCTGTTGCATCATTTCTATTGCAACTTTCTTTCTTCAACCAACAGAGTCATTGGAGTAAATGTGTCATATGAAGCAATGTCTACTTTACACAAATTGAAAGCTGAAAGAAGTTTGAGTAACTTTCTTTATCGGAATCATTCATTTTAGGGAAACATACAGTAAGTTCCATTATCAGTTTATCTCCTAATAATTATTTTTTGATCAATCAATTAATGGTTGGGTCTAGGGAAACAGTGAAAAATGTATTTTCGCAATTTCCCAAAACCCAAGGTAATAACGAAGAAGCTGGAAGAAGCTGCATTGTTGCTTAAAAACTAATGTTTCAACTACTTTGTTATTCCTACTTTCCATCTCGAAGATACACTAGTTATCAATCATAATTCTTGTGTAGCAGATTTGGGATTTTCTTTCAATTTCCTAACCAGGCAAATCACCTGCCTATATTCTGGTTTCAAGTTTGAGAACTAATGATGTCACGCAATCCATAAGCCCTCCTGGTGGAAGAACAAATACAGTTTGAATCTAGAGACCATCTTACGATGGGATCACACCAGCCACTATGCCAAATCGACCCAGGGGCGTAAAGTGTGTGGGGGGGGGGTTCCCACTGCAGCGCGGCCCTCCAGGACCATATGTTGCCATGACGCAACACAAACAAACTCACAAAGAGGAAAACAACAACAGCCACACTCCATCGAGGCTGGTAGTCGGTAAGCAGTGAATAAAAAGTGGATCATGTATTATGGCTGCATTCACAAACTTTGCTTCATGGGAAGCCATTATCTGCGTTGTTTACATAATCGTAAGGACAAACGCCGATGGGAGAGAGATGGAGGCCGAAGCATAAGTCACCATCTCTTCTAATGACACACGCCGAGTGTCCGTATTGATCGGAGCGAGCCAGAGGGGCCTGTAGACATGCGTGCATGTTTGCTGGAGGCTGACATTTAGAAGAACTTATGCTGTGCTGTATGTGAGGGAGCAAGTACAGTAGACGCGTTGAGCGCAGAGGCAGAAACTCTTAATAATGCAGCTTGTCGAGCAGGTTGGGCCCCTTCTCCATTTGCTCAGGCAGGTTTGGAGAACTGCTGATGAGGCAATGTGCTGACCCAAATACACTACCTGCTCCCAGCAGACTGCGCCAGCTGGGGCAATCTCTGTCTCTCCCCCTTTCTCCCTCCGTCTCTTTCATAAACCCTTACCCCTCCTTCCATTCCTTTCTCCGATCGTTTAGCTCAATTGTATAAGGTCTTTCTTTATTGTCCTGCTTTTGCCCTTTTGCTTGATAGTGCTTATCCATGTGTAACCCGATCACACTCGCAAGCCTTCAATGTCTTCTTTCTGGTTTCATTTTTTCCCCCCTCACAATACCCTCTGTAGCCTAGTCTGACAAATGGTCATTATATGCCACAGCGTTAGACGGGAATCAAAAGCAAAGATGCTCACTCGTGTAATACAAAAGCGCTGGGGACATTAAGACTGATGAAACCTCTCACCACTCGCTGACGGGAGGAAAATTGTGCAGAACATGCATCAGAGATAAAATAAGAGCAGCCTTTTGATCAGCTACACAAGATAGCGGCGTCCAACATGCTGCTCGACTGCGCTCTCAGGCTGGTTGACTGCAAACGAAACCAATGTGACCAATGTCTCCCTCACTACACAGGCAGAACAACAACAAATAAATATTCACTTTTTATATTTCTTCCGGGCGCCCAGGGGAACCGCTGTATGGAGCTGAAGCTGTATTCACATTACAATACAACAGACATTGTACCAGTAATACTTACAACAGAAGCACACTTGTGACTGGAAAGTATTCTTTTAAGTATCTCCAGACTGAAATGGAATAAATGTGGTCAGAAACAGAGAACTTTTTAGGTCCAAAAATCCTGACTGGTCCAGGTTCAAAGTTCAACTCAGTCAAGAGTAGTCCAAGTCACATCTCAAGATATGTCAAAGAAAGTCTCAAGTCACGTCTAAGCGAGTCTTAAGTCAGGTCTGACTTTGTTGTGGTAAAGTCCATATCAAGTGTCAAGTCAGTCTCAAGATATCTCAAGATATGTCAAAGTCTCACAAAGCAAGTCTGAAGTTAAATCTGAAGTTGTTAAGGTAAAGTCCATATCAAGTGGCAAGTCAGTCAAGATAATAAGTTCAAGTTAAGTGAATAGTCGGTCACGACAAGCCCAAGTTGTGTCACGTCGGTTGAGAAAAGTCCAATTTGAAGAACAAGCAGTTTGAGACAAGTCCAAGTCAGTTGGTAAATCAGTTATTCTATATTTTCTACGCATTTTACCAGGTAATGCATTCATACTTTTTTAATTGCTTTCAAGTACAGACTTAATTATTGCGACTCTATATTTTAGACTTTATTCTGTATAGACTTGTCGAGGGAATCAAGTCTCACAACAGTCAAGGCCAAGAGAAAAATCTAAACTGTGTGGAAGTAAGGATAACAATTATCTTCACCTTTTGAAGTTAGGTTGACAAAAAGGAATGAGTTGGAAAAAAAGGGCAAGAGCAACTGTGTTAAATTGCCTTATTTCTTGACTAAATAAAATAAAATGAACTCATGCTCATGCTCTTTACATTGAGATGGCGAGCCTGAAAAATGAAAGCCCTGCATTGCGAAGAATTCTACAACCGAGAATAATGTCTTTCCAACAGAAAGCCCACTCAGGCTGTGCACACTGTCTGCCACATTGGGTTCATCTGATGATGGGAATCAATAAAATGGACAGCTAATGGTTCATGTACTGCCTCTTCTGACTGTATTATCATAAAGAACATTGGTTGCATCTCATGCAAGACAAGAGTATGGAAAATGTATCCCCGTCAGAATATCAAAACTCAAACCATGAGATAACCGCAGTAACCGCAGGAGTTCTGAAACTTGAATCCTTTCTGTGGCTGGATCAGTGTGGTTTTTAGCGAGGGGGCTTATGCGTATAATTACATAGACACACTTATTTTCTGCATGACAGCCTTCCTGCCATAATAGCTTCTGTTTTCAGGGGGAAAAAGAAGAATGAGCATCAGGTAAATTGGAATTCTCTCATCATGTTTTTTTCACTAAGCCCGTGTCCGGAATTACTTTTTCCCTTTCTTTTCTGAAAAGGATGATTGTGTGACCAAAATGGAGAAGGCTAAAAAGGTTGATACGGGCAGTAAATCTTCATGCAAGTTATCTTTTTCATTCAGTGTCGCGGACAGCCTGATGAATCCAGACTCCTCGTTTGGCACCATCAACACCTGGTTTAACAATCAATCATTCCAACATGCTGCTCTTGATACCAGCATTTGCATATTTAATAGGGCTGGGAATCTCTTGGTACTTCACTCAATTTTCATTTACATACTTTTTCTTCCTGTACGACGACATCCGCAATTTTTCGCTCACGGCGTTTTGGTTGTTAAAAAAAAAAAAAGGTCACTGACAACAAAACGTCTTCTCTCTCTTTGCGCTTATGTTTCCTCTAACCAGAAGGGCCGAGGGCAACATCAACTCGTTCATTAAGGAGGTCGTGGTATGCACTTATTATTCCGTTATCGACCTTGATCTGAAAATTTGCATCGTGCTTTATTCTTTATTCAGCGGTAATCAATGTGTGCAAGCCTGTTGAGTTTCAAAACCGGTGATTGACATTGATAAATGGGGGTGCCAGTACAACACGGAACAGAAAAACTGAGCAGAGGAGACAAGGAGGTGCAGAGGGACGCATCAGGGAAAGAAATCTAAAATCATTAAACCTGAGAAAGAAATGTGGAAACGGCCAACATTTCACTGGAAAAAGGGAGAGAAGAAAATAGATGATCCAAGTCTGGAGAGAAAGAAGATCACATGGCCCTAAGGTTGATGTGCAGACACCCGATCAGACAGCCCTTCATCCCTTAACCCCCAGCCAAGAGTTGCAAGATGAGAGGAGAAAGGTGGAGGGGGAGGAATCGGCTTTAAAAGTGCTGAAGCTGGATTTTCTTTTTTCAGAAAAGAAAGAAAAAAACATATAGACAGAAGGAAAGAGGAGTTCTAGGGAGAAATAAAGCACAAGTGCTAATCCTCCAAAACAGCGGAAAAGGTATGACTCAGTCAGATGAGAGCAGGTGGAAATGTGGAGCTGAAACAATGTGTTCGTTCCTCTGCAGCCCAGCTTTCCAGTCTGTGAGGCAAAGCTTAAAAGATTCAGGCTAAAAGGATCTCAACACACTACCATGTGCCAAATAGCGACGATTTCACTCCTCTAATTCAGTTGCCAGGCTCGAGTTAGATTGAATTCACAGAGGAATATGAAGGTCAGGTGCTGTATGTACACTCTCCATCTCCTTGGCCATTAGTGCTTACTTATAAAGCCATTAATGTCCATTATCATAATTACCTTTGCTTACTCGCAGAAGCCGTTGTGTGAAAGTCCCCCAGAATTCTCTCTGCCAGAATGTTTTTCCTCCCTCGCCCCCCCCCCCCCATCCGTCGTCTTCCGCTCCTTCCACCCGGTTGCCCTCACCTTCTTCCTGCTTTAAAAATACAACCCGGCGCCGCCTCATGCATATGTTGGCTTGCCACGAAAAGGTGCGCCATTAATATGCAAGTGCATGTCATGAATTAGTAACGCAGCCCCCCTCGCCAGTGCGGTGCACGTCAAGTTCAGTGAGAGCGGAGCAGAAGGAGGACGTTTGCCGCGTTGTACCGATGTACTTACCTGCCGACCGTTGAACAAGCTAGGGCTGTTGTTCCCCTTAAGGGGGCAATACATCCCCGTTCCATACCTGCAACTCAGCTCCCAAAGGGACGCAGCTTCCTACACAGCACAACCCTTCTGCTGTGGAGAACTCATAAATAGAACTTTTCAAAATCTCACTGTTGTCAGGACAAATTTGGACTTTGTGAGTTGTGCATTTTTTTTTTTTTATCTCCTTGCTTATATTTCCCAGTGTGAAAGAATCTCCCTCCATACATCCAATCCCTCCTAGACCTCATTAGTGAGGGTCTCTCTTGCGACAGCGCATCTCGCGGACATCCGACGGCACTATTTTTCTTTCCCTCGAGTGAGTTTCCCTTTTCCCCAGCTGCTGAATTCACCAAGCGCTGCAGTACTCGGGGGGGGGGGGGGGTCAAAGGTTGATAATGGCCAACAATCCAATTTCACAGCGCCTGCCTCTGACAGACACCGTGTGATCTTGGGTGGGACCCCTCCCGATCCCCCTCTCTGCATATCCTCAAGAACACTCTGAACTTAATCAAACTTTAATTAGCCCTCTGCTTTGGTGATAATTGGCAGTCGAGGCAGGGCCAGAACTCTGCTCCAGCAGGATGTGGTCTCTGGATGTATCCACAGCTAATCATGGAGGGGGAGATGCGGAGCCATTGGCCATAATCTGTTCAGAAGCCTGATGGGACCACTTGTGTGTAACAGTATGTCAGTTACATTATTGGAGGCAAAATTTACGGATATACACATACACAGATGTTGCCGTAAAAACCGGTCAGACATTTTAAACAGGAAAAGAAGGCACGAATACGCCCACTCTGGATCTTTCCATTCACCAATTGAGTTCATGTTGTGCTTCAGCAGGTGATTAGCACATTAACAACCATGCAAACAGAAATATTGAACCCTCGTCTTGAACACTATCACGTTAAGCATTTCCACGAAGTCAGTGTGCTGAAACTTCTACCCAACTGGGCAGTGCACATTACTTTTTCCTGAATTAAGGAGCATGCGATAAAATATAGAAGGAAGCAGAAAAAGGTAAAATAATCATGAGTTGAATGAGTCATGATGGCCTGATGCGGTCAAAGCCTGTCAGTGCAGTGAAAAGCTTGCACAAAGTGCCTTGGCGCCATAATTTCACATATGTCTGCGTTGGCTAAAGCAAAAGCTGAAGGAATATTTTGTTTCCAGTGGGCACCTCCACTCTATACATTAAAAAGGTTCATGGCTAATCCAATTGAGTTTCTCAATATAAGAGCAGTAAAGGAATTCCATAGAAAAAGATTGACCTATGTTGGTGGTGTGTGCGCGATATCGAACAGTAGTCAGAAAATATGATACATGGGTATGTTTTAAGAGCCAAAAAGTAATAAACAATTACGGTCTAAGCCTCTTTGACCCGATGGAGAAAATCCATGCCAACCCAATCTTGTTGTAGGTGCTCTGATCTACTGAATCGAATGCCCTGTGAAATGAAATCAATGGAGTTACTCACTCCGAGCCACATCAATCTGCTGCGATTGTGGTGTTGCATGTGGATTTAGAGGCCTACTGGACCCCTTAAGAAGACTGGAGGTCAATATCATTAATGTGAAAAGTTTCAGGTTTTTTTGCAACAGGCCACATTCCGCCCCTCAGGTTACAACACATTTCAAGTCAGTGTTCAGTGTTTTAACATCGGTCTCCTTTGAGAGAGAGCAAACTAATTGATGTCGATAGTTTTCATTGAATTTATAAGCCTATATGTTAGCAAAAAGAATATCAGGAAGTAATTATATTCTGCCTTATATCTACTACTACTACGAACCGCTAAGCATGAATAATGTATTAGACAGACAAATCTGAGTTCTTCTAAGTCCTTTTGCATCATTTCAACTTTCAGAGTTAAGTCCAACTTTTCATTCGGGATTATTGTCCAAATGTATCTGAACATGTTCAAGTTCATTTGAGCTCCAACTCTGAGCCTTGCAATCGTCTTAACACTGGCAGTATCAAACGTACTGTCTTTGGGCTTATCCTCTTCTCTTAGATTTATCCAGTCTTCAGTTGTCATATCGGGGAACCAAAAAAGCAATTTTACAAATCCATTTTTGTCCGCAGCCAGTGTCATTACATGTTACATGAGCCGTCTTGCTTCTTGCTTTGCAGCAATGACAATGTGTGTCAAATGCTCTGAATTGGATTAATTAAACTAAATGTTGTACATTATAACCTCTCTTTGCCATGAGGCATTGAAGCTTTTTGAGCAGCGTTTCTTGTGACTGTCTATTCAACCGCGGCAAAAAAAAAGGGGCTTGCTCAGTGACATATTGACGAGGTGAACAGGACAAACGGAGAATAGGTACAAGGAGCCTTGAGACTTTGCGTCATTCAATGTAATACCTGATGCTGCTGCACTTGGACCAGGACAAAAAAAAAGGATAGTTTAGCTGTAGACATCTGGCACTCCGGGGAACCCGCCATACACCGATTTTAAAATTCCCTTGTAGAGCACAACAAAGTTACCTCCGAAGGACATAGCAATAGTTTAAGGATACCAGTTTGACACAGACTGGGCAGACTCGTCTCCCTGCTGGGCCGGTAAAAAGCAAATGGGGGGGTAATAGGGGAAAAAGCCTTTGAGGTGCAGGTTTCATGGACTCGTCAATAGCTGGTATTGACCCTTCCCGCTTCTATTTAGTAGGGTTCCCATTCCGAAGGCTTGATTTCCTGGATACTCATTGCTATGCTAGCTGTGCTGCAGCATGCCGTCATACTGCTGATGCCACGTATTTCTGCATTGATTATACCTCTGGGATTAGCTAAAATGCAAATGCAAGCGTGTGTGTTTGTGAGCGCATGTATTAAAAGTGCCAGAGAGGAGTGAGTAAAAGAGTATCTCAGCCTTATCCACTTGTGATTGTTTGCACATGCTGCACTTTTTTTATATACACGGTTGATGTTTTCAAACAAGCTTAAAAAATAAATCCTAATCATGTCTATCAATTAACACCATCCCACACCTTAAAAACAATGGGAAGCTTCCAAACCATGCAAGCATACTGTGCACTGGCAGCTGTGAGAATCTGGCCTCCTTGAAAAGCCTGGGAAACGTTACAAGGGAAGACAAACAACAGGCAGAGTGAGTCCCCAGTCTTATAATTACACTGTGGATTAAACAATCAGGCCTTCTGAATTGATCTTTGTGAAAGCATCAGCAAGTTGCGGCGTCCTTGCGCATGTACCGAGTGCAGTAACTGTACACTCAAGCATTTTACCTCATTAAATAAATCCAATTTTGACGTTGTGAATAGCGCATGTTCACAGATGTGAAGGTCAGTGCAACACAGCAGGCTAATTTCATTGTTGGGGCCCTTTTTTAAATTTGGTTACCTCTTTTGTGTACAGGAGATGCTTCTTTTGTGTGTTGTGCCAGAGATTCAGCAGCTGTGCATGGGAGTAACAAGTTACAGGGAACGGTGTTACGTAAATAAGATTAGAAATAAATATAACCGAAATCAGTTTCAGTTACGATCACTGAGAAACAATATTCAATTCAAGCTACTAATCAAATTGTTGGTGATTGCAGATGGGCTTCATCTCATTTTCCGAGCCACCACCAGTCTCTCCCTTTCTCCGATTCGCCGAACCAGCAGCCTCATCTCTCTCAAAGCGAACACAACAATTAAACCGAAAGTCAATGTCGTCTTTTTTTTTTTTGCCGTCGGCCAATTTTATAATCTTACTTAACTGACACCAAGCTACAGAACAGGTGTACTCATTTTAAACAACACCACAATCTTTTCCTGAACCTAAAAGTTGTTTTCTTTCAATTCACAATGCTAAGCATCACATCCACAACGGGGTCCAATAAGCATCCAATAAGCATCCAATAAGAACAAAACCAGTTCCTGGATCCAAAACAGGACAAAATCCATGCTGAAAGGGCTGGATGTAAGAGACGCTCCTATGCCATTTAATGCAATAAATGATCTCAGATCAGTTCTGAAAGAGATGTCCATATGCCACCTGGGGGCATGTATTACTGGATATACTAACTTACATAAAATAATGACAAGACCTTCTGATTACTTACAAGCAGCTCTGCGTTTTAAAATCCAAAAGGAAATGTTAAGTAAGTGATACAATTCCCAGAGTAATATTTCAAAGTCACCAGAAATCATTCAACCCGACTGCACAGAACATTCTGACTCACCCCTTAACAACCTCATCTTCCAAGTTCCTCATCGGGCCAAACAGAGAAACAGACATACTGTCCACAGACTGTGGTCGTCTTATCTAGTCTGCTGCCAAATCGGTTTTCATGAACAGATATTCATTTTATTGAGAAGGTTTCAGACTGCAACTTCCCCTCACACATGCACACCAACATGATTTTCTTGTCTGGAAATAGCGAAGTGAGAGGCCCTTTGGCGTCCCAGGGGAACCTTACCGAGCTGAGATGCCATATGGAGGTGGGTGTACTGTACCATGTCTGGTGGGGGAGTGCGGTGGAACTACAGAAACAACCCAGGTATGGAGGATGTCGCCATTAAGCGTCACCCTCTCGAGGGACGGGGGCATTATGGGAGTTGCGGTACGCCGTCACTCGCTCTTCGACCCGGGTTCCGTTTTTACACTGCCGTCACAGATGCTTGGCTTGGATGACAGGTGGGGGGGCCATTGATGAAAGAAATGGAGAGGGATGCGAGAGAATCGTTTTATAGTCTGCCAATGTAAAGTGGGAACATCTGTTGGCAATAAAATATCGACAAAGAATCAAGCTACAAATCACTAGAGAGAGAGTTTTGATTTGTGCCAGAATATAAACTGCAGCCTTTTGGTTGGACCAGACCCCATATTGTGGAATTCATAACTTCCAAATATCAGGTACAACTGCGCTGATCTTAAACATACACAAAATTGCGACATCGACCGTCTGAGGGGGCGGTCACACAAAGTCTAATATGACAGAAACGTATCTTCCAGTTTTATTTATCTTTTCTTTGTTTGTTGTTTTGTTTGTTGTATTTGCCATTCCCCTGTGTGTGTGATGTCTACGCCTGCTGAAGAGGAACTGTCAATTATGGCTATGATGCTAATGTTAATGGTGAGTGTGGTATCATCTTATTTAATGTGGAAATAGACGACTCATGTGTCACATCTTGGTGCACTGTATGCTGGCAATTGTGGTTTGGTTCATATTAGATACAAAACCACTCCCGGATAAGCAAGTGACTGCTTGTGCTATTTGGTAAAGGTATGAAAACCTGAACACTGTGAGCTTATGCTTCTGCACTCTAGGATCAGCTGTCACATCAGATGCAACAATGTTGTTTATTCAGAATACAGCAAGCTTGCACAACATGGTTTATCATGACTGTCTTGTTCAGGCCCGTGTTGTCCAAAGTGCTCCAGGCACTTGTGGTTTGGAATTCTTTCTGTCCCCCGATCCGTCCGATCAGCAGCTTCTCTGTGTTGTGGGACAAATCAAGCGCCGAGCTAAGTCCCGATTAAGGTTATTTTAGCCCCAGCTTGAATACACGTTTGATTTAAATGACAAAAAAAAAAAAAGCTTATTTCGACTTTTCAAACGATGGGATATTGATTAAAAACGGCTTTCGATCAAAAATGCAGCTTTGGCGTCGGATGAAATAAATGTGCCGAACCCGTGAAGAAAATAGAACCACGGTCCCAAATCAGAATCATCACTATGTTGTTCAGCCCCCCGAAACCTCTCCTTAAAAGCAATTTCCTTCCCTTCCCGAAGTTGGGGACAATCTTTTAAAATCCTGCGAGTAAGAGGAAAAGGAAATATTGAACTGACATCTACAGAATTTCAATGTGGTGGAAGAAATATATCATGCAGTAGGTCCCTGCATGTTTCCGCGTGTATATCAGGAGGATGAGGAGGCAGTAGCTGTGTTATATAATGGCAAACTTTCTTTCGATAAAAAAACAATGCAGAACTTGTGTGTATAGGATATACAGTACATGCACTGAATGTCGATTCAGGGTGAGTGGGTGAGAGTCTGAACAGTACGTCGTGTGCCTTTGTGCATATCCTGAAGTGTGTGAAGCATGTGTGCAGGCATATTTGTGTCTGCATATAGTGCGTGTGTGTGTGTGAGCATGCTGAGCGAGCCTGATAACCAAATGTGCGGTCACCTTGTTCTATGATTAAAGGTGTGCGCTCTTTAGCTGCCTAAAACGAAGCCAGTTTGTCCTCAAAAGATACAAAGGAACACAGCAAGAAAAAGGCATGTTTTATCAGTCACAGCCAGAACTCAATATTTTGCTATTTTTCTCAGATTGGGCTTATTCACAAGGTCCTATAGGTGCAATGCCTTCAAAGATAATAAAGAGATTAAGATCACATTGAGAAATCCCTACCAGGGAGAGAGGAAAGATTTTGAAATGAACAAAGCAGCCAAACTTTCTACAATCTCACACATTCTTTTTTTTGTTCCCGCTTTCGCCGAGTGCTTTGGATTTGGCTTATGCTTAGCCCCTTAAATGTCCACGGAAAGATCTTCTGATGCATTCTTCTTCCCTCGGTCACCAAAACCATAAAAGACGGAATGATTAAAAAGGTAAAAAAAACAAACAAAAACACATTCATCTTCAGCAAAAAGGTTTCCGACTCGATAATAATCAAATAAAAGCCAAAATTTCTAATTCATACGCTACCTATGTAACTTCAAACCGGTAATAGACCGTCTTTACCTCTTTCTCGGTGTTGAAAATGAAAACTCATCCTCAACATTTGTCATGTTATGGTTTCAGACTGATGAGAAAGACAATCAGATACCAAACAGGATTTAGAAGTTGAATTTTTTCCAACCATCATGATTTTCCAAATGTTCATATTTTTAGGCGTTCTATTGTCTCAAAAAGGCTACAAGGCCCCTGAACTAAACAGATTATTCCATTGGATCAAATGAAAGCCGTGTATAGGCTAAATCCCTCTCCAAGCTGTCATACATTGTCTTGCTGTCAGAGGATTTGGAGGGACACCGTGTGGCAGTTTAGACTTCGTCAAACCGCCAGTGTTCCTTTTCCTGCTCCCTAAATGATGTAACTAGCAGGCAATCAGGATTCATATAAATGGACACCAATGAATTGGCTTCACATTTATTTTATCAAATTCCAAACTTCATTCATTTCCATTTTCAGTCCATTTTCATGCCATGCCGTCAGATTTATAGGATGTGGGATGCAGACGTTAATAATGACTTTGGGATTCTACCATCACCTTAATGTTTTTGACACTTGTTGTCATCCACTGACAGGACTGCCGTTCCTAAGTTATTTAAATGTCTTCGTCCTTTTCCTTCATTCACTCCTTCAGGTGAAGTGAGAAAGGTGAGCGGTCAGTGAGGGCGGCGTGCCCTCCTGTAGCAGCAGAGGCGTTGAAATGAACCTCGCACACAACCACTAATCATGACTGTCACAAGGGGGGGGGGTCCGGCCCCCATCGACACATCGACAGCCTTTGGTGAAGAGCCGCTGCCCTGCCATTAATAAAGTGTCACATTTACATAAGTTGACAGGTACACAGTGCTGACGCCCTGACCACCCACAAGGACTCCACACACACACACACACACACACACACACACACACACACACAGTGAAGTAGGGTATGGGTTTTACTCAGTAAAGCGTACAGAGCTCCTTTACCGTTTAAGAAACGATCCATCATGCCTTTCCTTAATTTATCACACTGGATTTGAATATTGTGATTCATCTTTGGAGTGCTGAATGCCAGTGTGACAGTCTGTCATAGAGTATTAACGCAGTATAAAACCAAACATTATTTTATAATTATTACAATTATCACGACGCACAAAGCGGCAGACTGTTTAGTTTTTTTTTTGATGTGGTCATAGATAAAGGGATGAATTAACAGGCAGAAGTTGTCTCTTTTTAGGGACACTATCTTATGGCAGCTAATCATCTCAGAGTCACAAGAACACATTCATTCAAAGACATGAGAGCATCAACCCTTCTAATTAAGCCCCAGAAAATAAACCAATCATTATTCAAACCATCTACAAAAAACATACGGCCGCATACCTTTCAATACAGCCAGTCAAATGAAGGCACAGCAGGTGAATCAAATACTTTGCAGTTTATTATGTTTGTATTCAAACCTGATCTGTCATCATAAAAAGGTTCAGATATCTTTAGAATAAAGGAAAAAACGTTTTGAGTGTCAAAATTAGAAACTGCTCCAGTCTTGGAGTTACTTTTCTATCCTGATCATATCAGCTGTGGTAAAAAGGTCAAGGGGTCTGTCATCTGCTCCAAAGTATCATCCGCATCCAAGAATTATTTGTTTCATATTACCCACCTCAACATCTGTAATGCTGGTATTCGCCCTGATGCTACGAGGCAATTTTTCATGATCCAATCACACAAGGTTACGCACCGTCAGATCTGTCGTCGGATTGCGATTCAAGATTCCACATTGTGTTTGATGCGTGTCCCTGAGATTCTACGATGTTCTTTGTGCACTGTATCTGTACATCGGCACGTCACGCGAGAGTGTAACGGGTGTGGGGACGAGAAATAATTAAAGCATTTTGCAGTTTTCAACTGTCAAATTTGAAATGTGTATTCAAGTGTTGTGTTTTTTTTCTTTAATGTTGTTTACAGTTATCTAACAGAGACAAATACACACAAAAAAGAAACGTGCAATAGTAAGCTCTTGACAGTTTGTTTTTTTCAACAGAAAAAAAAAGTGTCGTAGGACATGTTGTCATCACACTATGGTTGATCCAAGACTGTCCAACAGTGTGACAGAATAGACACTTAAGTCTCTCCAGGCTGGCAGAGGAACATTGCCACTTCTATTAATCATCCACGGAGATATTACAGTGCATTCGTTTGTTTATTCATCTTTTTATCTACGAGTGAAACTAGAGGATTTCCGTCAGGGCTGACAGGATGGAAGGAAGTATAATCACTGTGTTGAAAGATGTGTTTTTTCCCTTCTCAGAATATGTGGCAACATGTCACCTTCAGTCGAGACACAGCTATGGAGACCGGAAAGTGTCCAACAATAAAGTTTAAATGTTTTAGTCACAGTCACAACTATTATTCTAATTTAAACTTATAGCAGTATTTATCCAGTAGAAGCATCCTTGTCGAGGGCGGGTGGCAGGAGGATTGTGGATTTTTTGATATAATCGGCAACAACAGCCACGAGTAAATATGTGCAAAAGCTGTGTTTTGAGTCCAAATAGGAACCGGTGACAAATTGGGACTTGAGCAGATTTCCCAAGGTTGAACCATGCTATCAGTCGACAGCAGTAGAGCTCTAGAAGGACATCCTTTAAACATTTTGAATGCAGCAAGCAACCCGTTTGCACTATTTACACCACTTTCATGATTCACCATGTACATATTTGCACAGAATTTGAGAACCAATATAAGCGATCCCACTATGTAGGACTGTTGGTAGAGATTTTAACAAGATACAGCCTAATTATTTTCAACGGTCACTGTAATTTCATCAGTACAGAACATAAAGATGCACATTCAGGATTGAAGACATGGGCTGTCCAACGTCAGTGCATTTACTTGACAGTTGTCCAAAAACCAACTCTTCATCTCTCTGTAGAGTCCGTATTACAGGCGCTTCCTTCCTATCCACAAGGCCCTGCAGTACCGGCTCGATTCTAATCAAATAGAATAAAAACGTGTTATTCAAAAACGCACTGGGAAATCCAAATTACATGCCCATTTCTTAACGTAATGACAGGTCTGGCCATGAATTGTGTGCGGCCCACCATCTCCCTTAAGAAGCTCATTTAATAATTCAAAACTTATTATAATCGGCACAGCCATAATATACGTGTTTCTCCGTAAACACTGATGGAGGCTGCAGGTAATTCAATGCACCATACATGGGAAATTTATACTGCTGGTCATCAGTAGCTGATTTCCTTGGGGAAATTAATCTCTGTAGAGTCTGGGATGAACACTGACCGCTGTCTGTGTACATATTGACAGGAGGGGAGAATGAGGTGGCTATAACTAGCTCATATATGAGACTGCTACATTTTGTCTGCCCAGAGCCTTACATTCAGAGCACGCTCGGTATAAAATAAAATCCATAGCCGGACTGAAATGAATCAGTTGGGGTCTGAGACTTGACTTGAGAAGGGGCTTGGAAACAGCTATGATGGAGTCAAGTGCACGAGCTTCGTGTTTAGCAGCAGACTTTACTTGATGGAGTTACACACAGGCTTTGTAAACGTGATCATCTTCACCGATCCAAGTCACTTAAATACACAAGCACAGCCAATCAAAATGGGAGCAGTGACCACATGTTGCAGCTTGCTTTGCAACTTGACTTTTGACGCCAGTCTCAAGCAACATCCAACAACATGACACACACAGTGGCAAGCAAAGAGATTCTCTAACTGCTGCAAAGCTCTGTGGACTCATGACTGTGGTGGATTGCCACAAATCCCACAACAGCTGCCTTGGATCGGGGCATACCATGCATGGCTTTGAAGACTCCCTTGGCATGCATTCACTGCTCGGCTTTATCAGTGGTTTTATTGTGCCAGTAAGATCCTATCTTTTTTTTTTTTTTAATCTTTTTAGCCATGAATCATCTAATTATGCAGAGAGATCTTCACCATTCAAAGAATTATCTCAGGGTTGATTGCACAGCACACCCATTTGCACACTTTGGTAACAGCTAAACTGATTTGACATACAGTACGCCTTTATTGGGGTGCCATCCCTGATAAAGCTTTATAAATATTATTAGATGCATGAAAGATTACAAAGAATCCAAATCTACTAAAAGTTATAGTTCTGCATGATGAACTCCAAAGCAAAGTGAACTGCAACAACAAAAAGTGATGACCGACAAACTGTTGTTTCTAACTATCTGCGAATTATTCCCCCAGAGACATGCGTTGCTTTCGCTCCTTTCCGTCTATCCCTCGATGTTGCCACCCCTCAAAAACAATAACACCTGCCACATTATGCGTCGACGTGAACCAGCCTTCCATCCCCTCGCTCCCATCTGCCAGCTGCCAACATTTTAACTGTTCGCTAACACGGGGGTTAATGAAACCCCCGTGTTAGCGAACGCACCTCTGCGTTCAGGGCTCAAGCTGCTTGGAGATCCACATGTAGCCCTGAAGGATTGGCTCCATTATGGATGCCAGCACGGGGCTACACACACACTTCCTGAATAAAATAATGCTCACACCTGCTACCTGGGCTCAGCTGTTGCCGCGCAACATCGAGATGATGCATACTGCTATCTGTTCTCATGCTGTGTGCACAATGTCTGCAATTACAATACCATTAGTGGATTTCCAAACGTGTTAACTTGAGTAGGGCCATTGTTTTTGCTCCTATCCAACATTTATCTTGTGATTTAGCAAACTCTTGACTTAGTTCGTTCCAAAAAAGGTGTTTCTTAAAAAAAATGAAACAAAAAGGACCCCAATTAACTCATGAAAGCATGGCTTTTCTTAACATACCACCATCAGACCGTACACTTTTTTTTGGCCAGCTTTAATCGAAGACCAAGCACAAATTCCTAACAATCTGACTTCTGCTGCGCCTCAAACTAGTGTTCCAATTCAAACAGGGGCTAGCTCAATAATCCGTTAAGTTTCACCGCTTAAGGAACCATGCTGGGAGTCTTGAGCATGCAGGCACTCGAGGGGAAGCCTGACCATTTGCATCCGGCTTCACAGGGTGTGAGGAGGAGGGGGGGGTCGCGCCATCAATACACGGTGCATGGTCCCTCACATCTTTTCCTTTCTCTGTACACTTAGTGAAAGCCAGATGAAAGATCCAGACCTTTCCTCTCTGGCTTTTGAAAACCTTTGAGGATGCAACCCCGACATTTATCGCAGGCAATGTCTTTGAAACAACATGAAAAGGCTAAATTTCTGATAAAAAAAACGGGAAGGGGGCGGTGTCAAAGGTACCCTCCAACGTAAAAACCGAAGAATAACGAGTGGTATGTTGTCCCCTCACAACAAGCATCATTACAACCCACATCAAGTACAGAACTGAACCACATTTTCATTTTTATAGATCAGAGCATCACTGATAAATTGCTGATTAATCATGTTTATTGTGTTTTTTTTCCTGGCATTTCAGAAGAACGTCTCTTTTTACACAAGTGCTACATTTGAGATGCTGGTAAGTATAGTAGTAACAGCTAGTTGGGTCTTCAGCTGGGATCCATGTCCAGTCGCAGCCCATTTCACAACAACCTCTGCTTCACATGGGAGAAAAAAACACTACGATTTATTTTCAAATGCGTTCAATGACACAAGGTATGAAGAAGCTGGTTTACAGGTAGCAGTGCCTTTGTAATGAGGTATTCTGTGACTTTCTCTGGTGATACTACCCATTAAGTGTATGGGAGGATTCACCATCACACACACAACCGTGTCCTCTAACCCACCGTCTTCATTTCCATTCACTTTATCTGCCATTATACAGAGGGATGCTCTCACACACTAATCAATCTCTCAACAACAACAAAAATAACTTCTCCAAGGAGAATCAAGGTGTAGGAGCATTCATTGTATGTAGATGGAGTATTTTAAGCGTATGTAAAATAGGTGTGTGAAAAATCAGCAAACGTGGGGAGAAGAACCTGGGGAATTGTGCCACATCCGTTTGATAAGTGATTTAGGAGTCCAAGCGAGAGGCGGAGGAGTCAATGATGCAGATGATGGTCTGCTGCAAAGGGCTTTTATCTATAATTACAGGTCACTTGCATCGACATGAGCTCATTTACCCGGAGGAGCGACTGCCTCAGTCTCTTTCACACCTTTCCTCAACAGCCCATTCATGCGTCTTTGCTGATTGGAACCCAGGGGTGAACTTGAGTTACTGTCATAGATGTCTGTGATCATCAATCCAAAGACCCTCGGAGACGTTGGCAGACAGTTCATGGAAGGCATGATGACATACCTATCACATACATCAAAATGGAGGGATGTAATCCATCCCATCCAAGTAAACCAGTCAGTTTTCTAGCCGATGATCTAGAGATGCTAATGTTAGCTCGTTGGTCCAGACTGAAATGTCTATGATTCATTTCTATTATATAAAAACAATTGGACAAACATTCGTGGCCTCCAATGCTAAATTGCAAATGTTACACAGCTTTAGCTAATTGCTAGCATGCTACCACTCTACATCAAGGGAAACACTGTGGGTCTGTCAGAGGAGTTTAAGATAACTCCACCCCCTGATAGAATGGAATAGGGAATTGTGCCTTCAGGTGGACCTTGCTATATTTCTCCAGCACTGACCTTTGTTTGAGCTCTTGTAGTTTTGGTCTGTAATGCTTTTCGTATTAAAATCACTTCATTTAAATCAATTTCAAGTACTTCATTGTATCCGTGTGCTTTGTGTCAAACCGTGTCCACGTGGCGTTAACGGCATATTAGCGGAGCAGCAGCAGCGGCTTCAATGCTCCGTGTGAGACTCCAAAGGCTGCCTTAAGGCACAGTATTGCGTGTAAATCATCAGTGTTTTGGCATCGACTTAGGCTCTTATTTTACCGTCTTCCATCTTTGAACGGACACTGTATGAGTGTTGAATGACGCATAACAATATACTCTCTGATGTGCCCGACTCTGTCCTGTCTAAACAGTTTAGCGTCTACCCATGTCTGGGATCTTTACATTCATCTAATCTATTACTCACATTACATTCAACTATGGGAGACCCTGTTGCTTTATTACTGTGCAAAACTCAAGTATGTCTGGATGAAAGCGTTGACTTAGCACAAGGGCAGTTGTCATTGATGTCTTTGTAATTTGATTCATCCTGACTAGTTACTCCACAGATTGGATACGACAGCGACGACCTTAAAATATCACGATATGTAGATGACGTCTCATTCAAAAAAGCCTCCACGGTCATAATGTTACCTCCACTCAAGGGCTATTACCTTTTAAGCTCATGATGTGTTGATTCAGGTAAGTTTTCAATATTTAAACACATGTCACTCAATTTGCTAACATCACTTTCCTTTGGCAATGACAAAGTGTTTGATTTGCTAATTTGCCTTTGAATTGCAAATGGGGTCTCCTTGGAGATTTCCGCGTGCCTCTGCTCAATTTGGTTCCTTTTCATGTGACTTTTGGGTAGGTCAGCGCCCAACAATGGCGCCATTCCTCGGTGAAATCCCCTGACCCGATAAGACACGGAGCATGAAAACCCCAACAGAGCACTATCATGTGTGGTCAATGCCCGGCGAGATATTGACGATGTGAAGGGATACGCAGCCAAGCTTGGTCAAAACTCCCACGGATGAAAATGTTGTAAATTCTTTGTATCTGGCAATTTTTACACAGTACCATGGGGAGAATTAACAGGGCGCAGGCACTTTTACGCCTCATGCTCGCCTTTTGCGATATGTTTTTCTCCCTCAGCACTTAGGGCTGTAAATGTCCAAAAGTCTTAACACCTAACTCAGTTCATTCGTGGCTAAAAAGCCCAATTAAATCCCCGGCTCAAAGATTCAACGACAATTCCTTCAACTGCTCTGTTCTATTAGTCTTGACCTGGCAACAAATAACGTCACGTAATAACACATGCCAGTCAGCTGCCGTACGCCTTGCCCTTATGACAAGCAGTAAAGAACCACGTAATTACATCGGCCGATCACCCGAGGCCTTTTTTTGAATCCTGCTACATCAACAGATGGCTTGGAACGGCATGAAAAGACTATAGTAAAATAATAAAGCACCTACTGTGATAGAGATGTGATTGTTCATTTGTTTTTATTGCGAGACCTGTCTTTTTTTCATCACAGCACTGACATCCCTTTACCTGGATATACCTACAAGGCCTTTCTTGAAGACTTGAATTACCTTGTACAAAAGAACAACCTCAATCCTTCTTGTCCTTTGATGCCATCCCCTACTTGCAACCTTGGTTCGACACAAAGCATGCGCGTTGGGGACACACCCGTCAACGCTTCCTTGTTCTCGCCACGGCTCTTTGTGCCCGTCGCATTTCTCTTTCAGCTTCATCTCTTATCCTCTATTGAGCCGCTAATGAGCAACATTAAATAAACAAATAGGCCAGTGTACTAGTGCCCCAGCCAAACCCCACATTACGGCGACATATCATGCTCAAGTTTGGTGCCCGTTGCTAATATACTCTGCATCGTCTTCCCAGCGTCATCAAAAATCAATTTCGATAGCATGGCGATGAACATTACCTGGCACTGAATGTAATACGATTGCTGCGTCAATTACCAGTTGTGTTTGCCAGTGCCCTTGGTCATATTGACGTTCTTAAATTGAGCTGTATGAGGATGAAGGACTCTGCTACTGCCTGAGTGTATTCTAGAGGAGTAACCCGCCTCACCGCCGAGCGCAACTCTGGCAGTGCATGCAGCAAGGGATCTGCATGTCATAATGGGATATCATTACTTCACTAGCCTCATTACAAGGTCCTCATCTGCAGAGGCTTGAGTGTAATGTTAATTATTACGGAGGCGTAAGACCGAAGGGGGCATTGTAGCTCAAAATGCCATTTTGATTGGATTCTGCTCCTTTTCATCTCATTAAGGACTCAATAATGGCTCGTTTGGGTGTCAACAAGACAACGCTTTGAAACATGCTTCTCATAATACGTCTCTTCTCTAATATTTCCGACATCAAATGCTTAGTTACTACACAGTTGTTACTACACAGTTGTTCCCTTCAAGTCCAATTTGAAACTGGCCAGCAGCTTTTTGCATTGGAGCTCAGCTGCATGAGACTTCTTGTTCTGAAGCGAACTTTACAAATTTCGCCATTAAGAAATCTTAGTGAAGGACTGGATCCTGAGAAACGTTCATGATGCTCTAATTATGTTGTAGTTTGGTAGTTGCACCACAAACTTTGTTTAAACAGGCCTGGTTTCTTACGTAACCGAGTAAAACAGTTGGAACCAGTGACGGACTGAAATATTGTGTATCCTTATCTTAAAAAACAAACTTGCTACATAGTCAGAAACTTTGTAATATAGGCAAGGCAAGGCAAGTTTATTTGTATAGCACATTTCAACAACAAGGTAATTCAAAGTGCTTCACATAAAACCATTAAAAGCATCAAAACATAAGGCAAAGGAGATTTAAAAACAATTAAGAACATTCATTAAAACATTAAAAAACAGTGTAAGAAATAAAATGCAGTAGTAAAATGCAGAAATGCAGGAAATTGATTAATATATGAATTGAATGTGGTTCAATTAAAGGCAGCAGCAAACAGAAAAGTCTTCAATCTTGATTTAAAGGAGCTGAGGGTCTCAGCAGACCTGCAGCTTTCTGGGACTTTGTTCCAGATATGTGGAGCAGAAAAACTGAACGCTGCTTCTCCATGTTTAGTTCTGACTCTGGGAACAGAAAGTAGACCGGTCCCAGACGACCTGAGGGGTCGGGGTGGTTCATAAGGTAGCAGAAGCAGAAGGTAGCAGCAGATCAAAGATATAGTCAAATTTAATTGAACTGAATACATTGTGTTTCCATGTTCCACCTCAACTAAAGGTGAATGGATTATGCCAGATGTTAACATGAAATCTGTCACCCCTAACGGATCGTACAATCAGGACAGATTTCTAGTTGACGTCCAGTTTTAGAAACACCTGATTAACTGCCACAATGATGATTGAGCGTCTTAAGAGTTTGAAATTTCTCACATGGCTGCTTTCAAAAGATCCGTCAGAAACTGTTGTAAACTTGTGTAGTTATTATTCGAGTAGTATTTTACATGTTGAGGCAAACCCAGGCTTTGCCTTGATGTATATAACATAATCCGAATTCATCAAACAAATCTGTACGGGTGTTGAGTGTTAATCTACAGAGTTGGAGCATAACAAACCTAGTTTAGGCTGTTTAGAAATAGCAATGTTAACACAATAAACTACATTTAGAAAATATTAGTGTATGAAGAAAATGTGTAGTTACACATGTAGTATGCATCTTTTTAACCAAAACACAAATGCACTATATTGACAGAATATGTGAAGTCTTTATCCAAAAAATATCTGTACAACTCATCCCCTGAAGGGAATGAATCCCTTGACACCTTGCTTTTAGGTGAACATGTTACATGTCCAAAAGGTGTTCTGGTAAGTAGAAAGAAGGCAAACACAACAAATTACAGCGGTTGTTCACATGCCATTGTGCTTCCAAAAAGAGTTGCAGACTTGCTGCATCTTCGTGAAGTGCTTTGGAAAATGTTGACTTTTTAAACACGATCCCATATTTCTTATATAAAGTCTGGTAAACACCAACAGGTTTAGCAGCGATGCGCGTTGAACTGCAGTCTGGCATGAATGGCTGGGTTGAACGTGTATTGCTGCGTCACACACACACACACACACACACACACACACACACACACACACACAAGGTTTGTGTGTGCAAGTCAGTTTGTGGCACTCCACACCTGACCCTATGCACTTTTGAAAGAGTGTTTATGGTATGTCTTTCATCTGTGACTGTCACATATCATGGCTGTACATATATATTCAGCTTCATCACTGAAACACACACGCACACACACACACACACACACACACACACACACACACACACACGGTCTTTGAATGGAAGAACCCACAGGCAGGCTCACATCCAGGCTTCTCTGTTTGAGCTCGGCTGTCTTACTCTCGTCTGCCTTTGAAGTGAAAACAGACAGTTGGATGTTGGAGGAGCCGTGCGCTCCTTTGGCTGAGGAGAAAGCGCGGAGAAACATCAATGGGCCCCCGCTCGACATGGTCATGCGAGCACACACACACACACACACACTGTAAATACAGGCTTGACGAGTTGCAGCGATTGAGATGGACAGAAAAAAAGGAGAATAAACCCAAAACTCAGAGTGTAAACAAAAACCACACGAGCTGCTGGAGATCTTGACCTTATCAGTCGAGGAAAGCCCAAAGGTGTTGGAGGAGCGGAGGTTTCTATTAGGTCCAGACAGCTGAAGCGCAGTAAAACTAGCTTCATTGAAAAAGAGTCTGAAGGTTGATGAGAGTACCAAGAGCAAAAGGTTTCCAGGTGACTGCTGTGGGGGGGATGGAGGAGGGTGGTGTTTGAGGGGTCAAAGAGCAGAAGTAGGAGGAGATGAATATATACGCAGGGAAGAAGGAGAGAGTGTAAGTCCCAGAGGGAGCGCTCGTCTCTTCAGCAGGAATGAGAAGTCTTCTAACACCAACAAGAAGAAAATATCGCACACTGACCTCAAGTATGAACAGATGGTTCGTGTTTTGTTTGTTCTTTGCTTCCGTCGCATCAGGTGTGAAGCGTGCTAAAACTAACCCAGTGAAAATATTAATTTTATTCCTAAAAACACAATTCTGCAGTCCCTGATATCCACAACAAGAAAAAAGGCAAACCATCTGCTATTCGGTGTTTTATCTTCCGCTTTATATTAGCGCAATGACAGCATGGAACAGTGTGAGACGACGCCGTTTCAGCTTCTGTTGTAGTGTAAAGCAGAACTGGATTTTCTGCAAGGGTAAGAAATATCTAAAAGTTGAAACAAAGTATAGTTCATGGTCCCTCCAATCCACGTCAACACTATAGGGTTGAAACTATTTTTTTGTATTGATTAATCTGCCTTTTTTTTGAGTAAGTTCTTTTTAAAACCTTTACTCCAATGACTTTATGCGTTCCAGCAAGAAAGTGCTCCCACTATTTTGTCTTGGAACTTCCTGTCGACACCTGAAGTGGTGATGTGTCGTGTTCCACATTCATTTACAAATGTCTGACCAGTGTTGTAATATAAACGCTCAGTGTGATGGGCTGCCGGAGCTGCAGGGAATTAGAGAATACAGCTACATCTATGCATAATTTGCTATTTTTGAATCCCTGCATCTAGAGCAGATGTAAGATTGAGGATGGTAATGTATTAATATCTTTAACATTGCTTCTGGCTGTAAATTGATATACATTTTTAGATGAAATGAATGGAGGAACAGTGGAAGAGTACCTTAATTGATGCACCATTTCTTCAAGATATACAAGAGTTTGTTTGTCTGAAACCAACATATTTTTGGAGAAAAAAAGAAGAAGAAACCTATTGATTTCCGTGACCTTAAGACCTTTACTCAAGCGCCGGTATCAGGCCAAAACCTCCCACTGTCATCTCCTGACATTACTAATTCTGATAGTTCCTGTGCATCATGTGCTCTGTGTGAGCAAACTGTAGATTTTGGAGACCCCGTGACCTTTGTTCTAGCATCTACAATGGGTTCAACTTTTACATTTCCCAGCACACCCCATCTCCATTGCCTGTAGTCATACAATGCAATAGTCACATCCAACTGGAATACATCGTAAGATAACATAATATCCAATACTAATGCATGCTAAAATGCATTATTGAAATGGTTTTTAAAGCATTTTTAAGTTTTGTTTTTACCAGCAGAGAAGAGCTAAAGTAACCTGAAGGTATGTCTACAGAAATGTTGTAAATATCTCTTAACGCAAAAGAAGTAGACTATATTGTATATACCCTGGGTATTCTACTGGTGTGCAAAAGTTTGCAATTTTTATATAAGAGTAAAAAAAAAGGAAGTGATTATCTCCAATGACAACTAGGCAAGCTTCATCTACTGACGAAGATCATGTAATGAGATCTAGGTCCAGAACTTCTGTTATTAAATGGACCTGATGGTGAGATTGTGTTTCCAACTTTAAGAATGAACTTTGAAACCTTAGCTTCTGAGCAAACAGGATGAAAAGGCTTCAAAGTGCCCCAGAAAAAAGGGACAGCCGAACATCCACAGTTCCATCACAACTAGGAAAACAGGACCTCATGATTAAGAGCATGATGATGCGACTGAAACTTCCAAGCTAATAAAACGGACTTTGTTGTTCTTATGAGCACTTTTGCACCAAGGCTGCTGAACGCCGACGAAGATGAAAACTACATTGAAAAATGACTCCTTGCACACAATAAATAATGATTACAGAACAATCTGAAGCGCTCCAGTTTCCTTCTGGGCTTGATTAGCCGTGGATTCAGAGCGACACTTAGGATAATACCTCCTCAGCCAGGAGGGAACAAGCCAATCAAAATCAAGCAGGGTGTTAAGGAATGCACTGTGTATTGATTTGTTTGTTTTTTCCAACATTCTTCAAATCTGACAACGTAAATATTTCACTTTCAGACCATCAGAAATTATGTTTTTTTGTCATGCTTTTTTTCCCCCAGCTTATGGCCATCTTAATGCATTTCATTTTTGATTTCTTTACTTATGTGGTGGGCATTTTGTCTTTGAACAAAACTGACTTTGTTCAGCTTGTTGATAACATTTCTGAAAGTGCTGCGGAAAATTGCTTCTTCTAATCCACCGGTGAGTTACTGTGATTTTATCTCAATTTATATATGTGTACGAGCTCTTTTGCTCTCTACTGAAGTGGGCTGGCTCTGTCTCTTCTCTTTTCCCCCCCCCCCCTCTGTGACCACTAACAGGAAATAGCCTTTTGTGGCCGTATGTGAGAGGGAACATCATTAGAGGTTGATAATTGCACAGCACTCTCGCTCTTCTACAGCATGTAATCTTGGAAAAGCTCGGCTAAAAACCTTAATAGCACCAGATGATGGAGCAAGACAGAGGAAGTACAAATCTGAGGAAGAAACAAACTTTGTATAGAAATTAATATTGAGTCATACATGTGGAAAGCCTGGCAGTATCATGAGAAAAGGTAGCAGGCAAGATAAGGGGATGTACACATGTAGACTGGAAAGCCTATACTGGCCAGATTTAGACCAACTATTTAGTAATAGAAATATAGTATGCATATTAGTGGTGATTCCCTGGTGTTTTTAATGTATTACTTGTCATGAATATGCATATATAGTTTCCCCAGCTTTGCTAACAACATGGCGTCTGTGGTCTTCCTTATTTCAACAAATAATACGACCGTGGCACCGCTATCTTGTGATATTTAAATCAATGGCCATGAATCAGAAAATCTACAACGTGCTTCTGTTCTCATGGCTCTGATGCTCTCCCGCTCACACATTTGCGAACATGGCATGGTGTGAGGCCATTAGTCGGGGGGGAAATAATTAGCTAATTTCCATCCGTCTGTATAATAATGGGGCTCATTTGGTCGGGGCCAGATTAAGAATGAGGGGAAATATATCTCATTCTAAACAAAGGAGAGATGTCTAATAACAATATCTTGAAAAGTATATACGAGACACTGCAAACTACATATAGACGACTATAGAGAAACTCTATGACCATATGTTATGGTCACCAGCTTTAATTATTTAAACTTTATCCCCGACAAATCTTGCTTTGTCCGCCAGTCTGCCACGGCACTACAATACCCATGAACCTTAGCTGCTGTTGCCGAGGAGAAGAATCCTTCCATAGGCCCGAGTGAGAGCTGTAGAGGATTCAAAACACTTTGTTGTGAACATAACATGTTGCCATGGTCGCTGAGTTGATAGGAAACTGCTTGTACCCTTTGACTTTTCATCAAACAAACACATTTTCTGACACAGCTGTTCATCTTCTGTACAGATGATTCAACCGGGAGAGTGTCATGTCCATCAGAGCGCTGAGGCGCTCCAACTTTGAGTCACCCACATTGTTTAAGGTGAAAAAAAAAAAAAAAACCATAACAAGGGATGCCCGAAATACCGCCTCCCAGTTTGCAACTCCATTGGATTGGGTAAAATCAATTAATATGGAAAAGCAAAAGACACATCACTCTAAAGGTTTTTTTACTCGTATAATATAGGTCTATTTTATTAAGGTAGGTAAATACTGAGCTGGCTCCTTCATATCAAGCTTACAACACCTGACATGATGATGGTAATTACACTCGCCATCTTCCAAGAGCATGCAAGTGTTTCAGGACTATGGCTAGTGTGCACTGCATTAGTGAATTTCGTCATTATCCCCCGTAAAGACAGTGTAATTACACATGTGCAATAGTTGTGGAGAGCCAGGGAAGTGCTCACGGCTGGCACATGACAGCGTATGTAAGCCTCGACTGCTGTCGAGGTGAAGTGGCGAATGTTCTCGACTGTGTTTCGATGTGCGAGTGAGAAAAGAAGAAGAAGGGGGGAGGGAGAGAGAGAGCGCACCCCATGCTATAGTAGCTCCGTCAGCATGCTTTCCTTCACTTCACCCACACGGTGTGCCCTGCACCTCCCCTCTGCCTTTCTCGTTGCTTGGCACCATTACCCTACTGCAGATTCCAGCCCCGTACACACTGAGTGTATTGAAACTGTGATTTAAGAGGTGATGGGGGAGGGGGGGGGGGGATTTAATGGTGTGGGAAGCAGGGAAAGGTTGCTTTCTGTTTAATTCCACCTGGGCAAAGTCCAGCACCGAGCAAAAGCAGTGTTGGGTTCCAAGCTGTCATAAAACAAAGTGAAAGACACCTGGATGAGGTTGCGATCGCCTATGCGGGCATATCAATAGGCCCCGTGTCCCTCCAGTATTCAGCACATTATTCCTCCCTTTCTTTCTTTCTTTCACAGCCATCCTCTGGCTCAGTCGCTCGTTTCATTTCCTCCGTCTCCCTCTCTCATTTCCTCTTTGCGTTTTCCCTCTCGGGCTTTCTCCTCTTATTCCCCGTTTGCAGAGGCATTAACCAGACCATTAATGTGACGGCAATCTACATATGAAATGTAATTTGCACAAAATTAATTCATACCCTCCATCTGTACATTTGCTCTCGTCCTTAATTTGTTTTGGAGGAACAATTCCATTGGTCACCATCTGGGCGTTTGTTAAAAAAAAAAAAAAAAAAAGAACAGAGATGTATTCATTTAATGTTAATGGCATATGTGATTGGCTCCACGTAAGAACAGACAAAAGAAAGGACAAAATAAATAAAATCACATTGAGGGAATGCAGATGTCATATTAAACATTTAAAGAGGGGTGAATGGAAATGTCCCATTTACAACACAAACACCACTTCAAACGGGAAAGACAAAAATTCAGAGACAACAGATGCGTAACATAATATCAGTTTTAGGAAACTCATTTTTGGGGGGTGATAGAGAAGGCTGCTAACTCATTATGCGCTGCACCCACTTTAAAATCACCACAGTTGGTTCCTGCACCAATGGCTCCCCTCGGTTACAGGCTGGTGTTCACCAGTTTGCAGCGCCAACCCTCACAATAAACGAGAAAACATTCTCTGCTGTCCTGCTATCGTGGCCCTGGCAGCGAACATTTTGGGAGGCAAGAGGAAGTGCGGTGTGGAAGAGCAGAGAAGACACAGAGCAGAGGCACATGTCTTTGGCTCGTATCGTCCGAAACCCCAATTAAAGCATTTCAATCAGCCACTATAGGCAGTGTTCTGGCTGGGTCGGCGCCAAGTCCATCTTGGGGACAAGACTTTGGGAGGAGGGTGACCAGAAACAAGGCTGCATAACAAGAAAAACAAACAAGATGGTCAGAATGCAAGGCTTGTTACAGAGTAATCTGAGAAGTGGCAACAGTGAGCTTGTGTGCATAATACAGCTGGATCTCTTTAGATTCCTGAAAACAGGAAAACACAAAAGCAAAGACAAAAACCACCCAGTATTTTGAGATGATGGAAGTGCTGCTCAAAGAAATCAATGACTTCATGGTTACACAAAGACAGATAAAAGGAGAGTGACTGGGTGGGAATGGGCAAAGCCAGAGACTAAAAGAAACAAGCCCCTGAGACCACTAGCTTGTAGGTAACCTCAACATGTCCATCTGCAAAGCAAACATGAACACCAAGGGCCAGCAGTAAAGAAAAGGAGACTGGGGTGCGATAAGAAACACACACGGGTGCAGCCATGGCCTTGAAAAACATTTAACGTCATGGGTGTGAAAGCAGCATTGTGTTTATGGTGATACTGACGGGAGATTTCTATGTTCCTCTGACTTCTAGATTGTAGTCCCTGGGTGCAAATTGGCAATTTCACGAAAACTTCCATGCTAATACAGTCCACTTGGTTTTATGGTTTGGGCTGATGTGTAGGTTGGAGTTAAAGTTAAGTGAGGAAATGAGAGGCACAGTGGCAGTCACAAGAAAGCGTGGACACCGAGAGAAACCCAGCAAGTGAACCACTCAAATTGCTTTTGGAAAATTGAATTGTTATTGAGACAGAAACCACCCACTTACTTTCTTTTGTTACTTTGAAATAATCTCCTTCCAAGCATGTATGCTGTAGAGCCCATGGTTGCCCTAACTTAACAGTAGATCACATAGAGCTAATTAGACCAATTGCTGTACAACAAAAAGTAGGACAAATGTGTGTTAGTGTGAATATCACAATTCTTCTTCACAGCGTGCAGAAAACCTGGACAAACCAACCTAATTACCAATTTCCTGTATTACAAATTAGCTAAGCATTGCTCCATCTGGACCCCGTGCGTATGCAGCCCTCCCTTCCATTTTTCAAACCTGTACAAATAACTGAGTCATCAACTAATAACACATCTGTAGCGGTCATCAGGGTCATCATTTTTTCAGCTTTCTTTTTTTCCCCCCTCAAAATCGTGTAATTACTGCATGCAGCAAACATTCAGGCTCCGTCATGTGGCCCCATAGTGTCCTTCAGATATAAATTTTCAATAAAAGACTATGGAAGAAATTCTGCACATGTATTTGGCGACCCTAATGACCAGTGGGTCCCGATCCAGTCTTTTGGGAACAACTGCTCCACAAAGGATGACTGCAGTGAGGTTACCCCTCTATAGCCTATACTCTCAGGATTGACTCCCATAAACCCATTCAATTTGAGATCGGTAACAAATTAAACATATTGCATCAAGCCCTCTGAAAGTGTGAGGAGGAAAGGTAGAGCTCCAGCTAGCTGATGTACCCCTTAAACCACAACATAAAGCGTGATTAAAACACTGCATAGAGGTTGTTGTTTTCCCCGAACAGACTTTTATTGTTCACAAAATTAAACTATCCAAAGCATCGCTGGGATCACACACACAGGTTAGTTCGGTTTTATTTCGCTTCAGGGTTAGGGCAGTGGACACAGCACGAAGGGAGGGATTGAAATATTGCTTGCAGACTTTCCTTCCACCTTATTGATTCCCTTTCTCTACTCACTACATCAGTGTGTGCTCCTCTGGAATGTGCAAATTTGCATCTCCACCCGGGAGTTACGTTTGGAAAGGCCCCCGCGGGGGGGATCGAGTGGAAGAGCAGCAGAAAAGGGGTATAGACTAGACATGAGGTGTGGGGGGGGGGGAGGCTCATGTGCACCTGCGGTGTGTGATGAATGACGAGGATAATGACTGATGATATCTAGGAGAGCTAGGGGGAGAACACCTGAGTGGTTCTATCAAACACACGCACACATCTACACGGCCCTGTGGCTTAAACGTGGACATCGCCGTGATAACACGGTGCAAAGTGTTTGATGGACCTGATCACAGTATTGGCTTTGTTTATCAATCCAAATAACTCAACACTTTCATTCCCGGGGAGCTTAGCATTTTTGGCTTTCCACAGTCGCTAACTGGTTCAGAGTCTAGTTTGGAACTAAATCGACGCGGCTGTTGGTATTTGGCTTTGGCTCGCGTCATTGTGAAATATCTTGCAGAGAAGAACAACCAATAATGATCGAAATGCCACGTGTGTTCAAGGACACACTCGTCCTTTCAAAAAGGGAGAAAAAATAACTTGGTTATACAACTTGAACGGGTCAACGAGCCGATGGTTTAAGAATTTATAGATTTTTAAAACAAAGAGTTTTAGACCAATCACAGTCTCACAATTACAGTCATTGCAGTTTAAAAGGAACAGACGAGTAGAATAAATGCACGCAGGAGTTTGGAGTGGAATTAAATAAACATTTGAATGCTACTTCTCAAGATTGCTCGGTAGCTTGAAAATGTGACAGCACAGCCACTTTTTCGTGCACACAGATTGGCGACGGAGAAGGAGCCAGATGTCCGATCCCTCGCACAGAATGAAAACATTAATGTGGCTTTAAATGCTGACCGGAGAGTTATTCAAGTGGGAGTTATTCAAATGAGTGTCACATTTTAAATGCTTACATGTAGTGGAAATACTGCAATGCAAATGCCTTTTAGATTGGCTTAAAGCCCGTTTCACCTTAATAGCTCGTCAGAATACAAATGTAAAGACCGCCTGCACTTTGTCAGTGTTAAAACACTGGGCGAGAGCCAAGGCATTTGCCCCCATTGCATTAGCACATAAATAGCCTACATGGTGTATGTGACCCCCATCAGTGGACATTTCAGTTTGAATTCTTCAGAATAAACGGCACCCGTTAACTCATTTAGGGAAGCTCAGAATCAGTTAGAATTCACATCCTGAAATTTACAGCAGACATACAACTACATTTTTCTTTTTATGAAAATAGGTTCGACATTGCATGTTTATGTGGCGTAGTTTCTGAAACTCTACTCGACTGTCAGAAATGTGAGAGAAAAACAACAGACCATGAACAAGCACGCGATAAGCTGAAGTTCAGTCGATTACAGTACAAAAAAAAAGTGATTCAAATCAATTCTCAATTGATTTGATTGACAGCCATAGGATCAGTGTTCGTATTAGAAGGAATTTTCGCCATCATGACCTCATTAACAAACGCCGCAAGTACCACAATCCATAAGTGTCGGTGACTAAGTTAAAGTGCATTGGCACGCTCCGATAATGAAGAAACTAAATGTCCCAGAAGTGGGTGGGCTGCAATAGCAATAACATTAAAATTGCAGATTGGAGGCAATAAAGAAAAACAGCAATCTTGATTTCCCGGGGTTTCATGCATTTAAAGTGCATCCTTATCCCACCCCTGACCCCGTATCTAGCCTCCACTGCACCGTCATTGCAATCAGTGCAATCCCGCGTCTCATTTAACTGCAAGCCATGCACCAAAGACTAATTAATTCCAGTTAGTGTAAAGTATGTTTCATGACATATTATGCGTCTGGGTCGGCGCAAATAGATGCGGAGTCATTTGCATTGGATTTTGCTCATTATCCGCTTTGCTTCTGTACGACTGAATTACATCAGCATATGATGTGGGTTTTGCATTTACATTTTTTGATTGTATCCTCGGGAGGGAGAAACGCCTTTGATATGGTTTTTGGTTATGATTTGCCGAGTACACACTGAACAATTACTGATGGAGTTGCTGCTACTTTAGCCGTTTCTATACAGGCACAGCCACAGCGATGAGCTGATGTCCGTTTTATATACAACCATTTTATTTAATCCAAGAGCCATTTCATTTACAGTAAACGCCGTCATTAACATTTTTATCCTGAGTAATGTTTCCTTCCTGCTGTCTCACCAGGCAGCAGTGCTGAATTTCATTTCATTTCTCCTCAATTTGTGATATGAACTGGAAGAAGTTTTAAGGTCATGATCGGAGTATTCAAAGTATTAGATTTGGCCTTTTTTAAATGATAAGAGTAAAATGTTTCAAGAGTTAAAATGTTGATTAATTTGTTACAGAACATCTGATTCCCCTCGAGCATTCCTCGTCTATTCAGTGTGTTTTACAGTCAGGAAGGCTGTTCAATAAACCGCTCAACACTGCAAACTTTGTGTCCCGTCCTTTGTGAGTTTTTGCTTTGCGTCATGTTCACAGATGTGTTAGATCAGGGGCGTCAAACTCATTTTCACTCTGGGGCCACATCAGCATCACGGTTGCCCTCAAAGGGCCGGTTGTAAATGTAAGACAGTGTAAATGTAACTACTCCTAACATATTTAGTTTAGTTTCCCGGGATATCTGTGACTTCCTCAAGACCTACTTAGCAGAAATAGGTTATTTTTTCCATGGTTAATGGCGGACAGTTGAACGGCTTTCAGGGCGATAAGCCACGCCCCCTCTCCGGCGCATCCAGTGCGAATTAACACAAAATAGCCCCCGGCGAGACCGGCGGCACAAATGGCTCATCTCATAATTTCAACCATGGGAATATTTTTATTTTCACATCTAACTTTTAATTTTTGTAAAAAAAAAAAAAAAAAAAAAAAAAAAATTAAAAAAAAAATTTTTTTTTTTTTTTGCTGGGGTATTCGCGGGCCACATAAAATGACGTGGCGGGGTGTTTGACACCCGTGTTAGATGATCACAGTGAGCACGAACCTCTGTGACAAATATATTGGGTTTTCTGTAGCTCGTCAGAATAAAATCGGACTGGTTTTTAGCGAGTTGAACGCTTTAATTTTTGAGAATGGCAGACTCCGCCACCATGGCTGTCATTACTTTTTCTCTCTTAAACTTTTTAAAAAGCAACTGGAGACACCAAAACCAACAATTAATACCAGAAAAAAAGATCTCTAAGTTTATAAGCACATACAAAAGCCACGTGACACGTTCCTTCCTTGTAGTCAACATGTGTTGCGTTCGTTCAGTTCACCGAGCGTCAGACAACCCCACTGAACCCACGGGATCATTCTCTTGCCACCTCTCTGCAGCACCGCCGAACTGCGTCTGTGGCTTTGTGTCTCGCTCCTTGTTATCTCTGAAGCCACATGAACGCGGCTCCCATCGTCCAGGGAAATACAAAACAAAAACACAGCCACACTTCCACAGCACAATTGGAAATATGGTATTGAAAACAAGGAATAAGCGATCGCCACAGCACTTTTGTTGCTCCAAGTTTACTTTGACGGCGGAGAAGATGAATTAGAGGGATATTTGCAGTGAGGTTGCATGGGGGGGGGGAAATAAAGAAAACTATTGGCGCCCGGTGACACAAGTAACTCAGTTAAAACCTGAAGTGGATAAACCTTCAAACGCTATTATCTGCTGGGTGTTCAGGTGAGATTGCTTTATCTCAAATTTGTCAGGTCAGAATTCCAAGAATTCCTAAATCAAATTCTGCGTCTGTGCGGCGCGATACAGACTATTTTTCGCGGGTACATTTTTATCATATCATGATGGATTGGCTTAACAAAAGGAGCCCGGCTCTGGCTGCAGGCTGAGTAGCAATGGGGGAACAGGAATCATGTAAAGGGAATGGGGGGGGGGGGGGGGGGGAGATTTGCTAGCATGATTTGTGCATTTGTTTGCCTTTCCTCTGGAAAGCAATTAAAGCCTGACATGAGCGCACGACAAAACCTCAGCCAATCACTCCTGTGTGTGTGTGTTGCCCGCGCTCACATTCCTAATTACACATTAACTGTGTCTCTTTTGGAATATAATAAAAGCGAAAGACTTTTGGTGCCACTCAGCCACAGTTGGAAGCGGCGGACGTGCTGGCAGGAACAACCCCACTGATGGACGTCTTAAATTAGCACGCTCCGACACTGGAGGAGTCCCCCCCCCCCCCCCATTTCATTCATTCTGAACTGCTGCTGATTGGGTCAACTCTATTTCAGCGCTGTCCCCAAATCTGCTAAGGGCCCGTTTAATGTTCCTGGGTTTAAAGTCACTCAAAATAAAACAAGCGTGACAGTGAGAAAACGTGTGATGAGCTTGCAACACTGAAGACGAGTTTTTTCTTAAATTTGATTCAACATTTTGTACTTTATTCTGATTTAATCTGACCTCAAGGGTTTCTTAGTCAGAACAATTACTGCTCTTTAACATTAATGTCTTACTTTAAACGGCTTTTAGCTCAAAGAGAATATGTCCTTGGATCTTGTTTGGTGCGGTTTTGCGTCATTACTTTCTCGTCCACACACACACACACACACACACACACCTCTTTCCACTGCCAGCATTGACAACTCATTAGACGGGATTTTCAACGTCGTCATAGTATTAGCACTTAAATTCCTGGGTTTTCCTGGTGCCTCTTATCCCCTCGTGAAAATTTGGCACGAGCAAAGGGGAAAGAAATGGTGGATTTTTTTTTGGGGGGGGGGAACGTATTAAACAAATTCTCTAAAGCATTGAGACCAACTGGTGTGGAGTGCGCTGATAACAGCTGGCCATTTTGGAGTGTCACCTCGCTTGGCAGCTGCACCAGCAGAGAGAGAGCGAGGGAGAAAACGTTTTAATGGCTCTGGCCCACAGATTTGAACACTGTTATTTTGGCAACTTTTTAATTATCTCCAAATGAATGGATTGATAGGAGCAGTCGTAACGAAACAGAGATATGGGGAACACTCTGTTGTGGCAGTGTTTTTTTCCCTCATGCAAAGATGTTTTAGCAAGATGGCCTCCAGACTAAATTGTTTGAAAGTTTCGGGGGCAACTTTGCTAATGACAAATGTAATCACGCACTGTCGGGGAATTTTAACTTCATGTGATGGACAAAACTTGAAGCTGAAGACACAAATGGGATTTCATCACACACACACACACACACACACACACACACACACACACACACACACACACACACACACACACACACACACACACACACACACACACACACACACACACACACACACACACACACACACACACACACACACACACACACACACACACACCTTCTGGGAATATTAAAAAGCTTGAAAAACTTAAAGAGATTCAAAAGTTGCAAATTTCTTATTTTCTGCAAAGAACACATCATATTTTTGAATCAAACAATATTCAAGGATAAAATAGTCGATTTCATTAGTTTAAGAAGTGTTTATATCAGTTTAAGAATGTTCAAGTACCAGGGCTTCTATTCAAATGCAGGATGAGTGAAATTAAATGTGTCCGAATTACAAACGGTACACACAGAGCAGAATGATGTCCTGCCATCACCACATGTCCCTTCAATTTCCACTTTCAAACATGACAGATGTCTCCTTTCATGTCTAAGACGGATCAAATTAAAGCTACATTTTGAAAGTGTACAAAACTTTTGAAACTAAAAAGTTTCAAATGTTAGACAAAATTCTAGAAGTCACCTTTTTGAAAATTCTTTGTGGTAGAAACTCAGTTTTTTGGAGCGATGCACAAATTGAGCATTCAACACTGTAGGTTCAAGAAAAACAGTTAAATGCCATCCGTTTCATTCGTGGAAAAAAATGATTATTTCTCTCTGCCGCCTTTGCATCATGCAATTTGTATTGGTCATGTAATGAAGCTAAAATGTTCCTCTCCAGTTTATCGGTAATCTGTGGCCTGTGTTGTTCCAAAAAGCACTCTGTGATGAACCCATTTGTTACAGCACTCTATAAATACATCTGTCTGGATTTATGAAAGCAGAAATGTCAAAAACGCAACCAAAGCTAATGAGCCAATTCTCTGCCAGCTGAAGTGTCATTGGGAAAACGTCACAGTCATAAGTCAAGTGTCTCGTGAGGTGAAATAACAGAGCAAAGATGAAAATGTCATCGTGGCATCTCTTCACGGCTGACGGGTCCAGCCGTACACTGAGCGTGAAGCTTTTCAACACAATATATTCCTGGAAAATCTCCTGTATATTGAGATAGCCCATCGTCTTTGCCAAAGTTGATAATATGCTGACAATATACGGTCAAGTTATTAAACAGATAGATTATATAATTCCATTTGCACCTGTAGAAATGCAATAAAATCTCTGAATGCCTTTTTACTTTAGATTGATTTTTGAGTATTTCAAAAACCTTGAGAAGTTACTGCGTTGTCTTTGAAGGCGTGTCTCGATCCCCTTGGTGCTCTTTGTGTGTGTGTGTGTGTGTGTGTGTGTGTGTGTGTGTGTGTCTTTGTTGGATTATGCAACACAGAGGTTAATGCGACAAGATCATTTTAGTTTCTAAACTCGTTGGTAATGAATCACCTCAGAGTGAGGTGCCTCAAAGACAATGACTAGTAATGGCCACACTCTCTTACTATAGGCCAAAGAATAATAAGTGTACAGTACAATCACAGTGAAAGTACTAAAAAAGTATCTTGTGTGTAAAAGTCTACTTTTGGACAAAAGGAGGGCACTTGATAAAAGTTCATGGAGTTTTTTTTTTTAAATGGCAGCAGAGTCCGTCTATTGGACGATTGTGCAGAATACAAATTTCATCCAACGGCAACACGCAGTGCCAATTGGCTTCCTTTATTATTCAACCATCAATCAAAAAGCATTGGCTGCGAATGTTCAGACACGTGGTCACCGAGTGTATTCTGCGGTAGGGCTGTCCGAGTGCTAACACTAAGCTGCCAAGCTGAACCGACACTCACGACACCGAGCCATCTGAGACGTGCCGAGTGAAAGCATTTTGGATTAAACACCGTGGATGAAGAAAATCATGACAACAACAAGAGTCTACAGCCATGCTAGCAGCTTCAGCTTGAGGCTGTACCAATAGTCCTTGGGCCGGAATGTGGTCCCACTTTAAGTTGTTAAAACTCTGCAAGAAGTGCAGCTCAGGCCAATGGGAGTTTTTAGTATTTAGTGATAAAGAGTATTGATAGATGACCAAAATAATGACAATTCATCCAAAGGGAGCATGAACAGAATATTTTGTGATCTATTTGATTGTCGCAAAGACATTTCACTCAAAACCACCAAGTCAACCTCATTATGGCAAATGTCAGATTATCACCAAAGTCAGAAAAACCTCTTGGGACCATGAATGTCAGTTTACATCTTTGTGTCAATCCATCAAGTATGTTGAGATATTTACAGGGAAAGTAAAAACGTTGACATGTTTGACGGCGCTTTCGGATAAGTCAGTCTACTCAAAACATTACTAGTCATCCTCTGGGTACCATGAAAACCCACTGCAAATTGCATGGCAATGCAGCCAGTGGTCTTGGGAAACAACATGCTCTCAAACGAATCAAGTTGGACAGATGAGTTGAGCGACCAGCATTGCCATCCTTATGCCCTGCTGCTGCTGGCGGATCAAAAACTGCAACCACACGTGGCCATGAAACATTGAATGTGAAAAACAGCTTAATTATGTTTCCTTTTGTCACAAATAGCTGAATGGTAATGTGTTCCCCCGACCTAGGATGAAATTCATACATAAAACATGAATAAATAAATCATCTTAAGAGAACGTTTTTTTTTTTAAACCTCATAAAATGTAATGTCCACACAGCTCACAGTCAACATGATATGGGGGGGGGGGGGGGGGGGGGGGGGGACATCATCATTTTCATTTTAACAGTGTGGTAACAACTGATTGACATAAACCCCCCACCCCCCTCCCCTTTTACATCCATTCCTAGCCTCAATGACCATCGCACTCTTTCCATTCATCCCTTCTTCCAAGGCCCCGGGTAAGAACACTTGAGCGTCGTGTGCCCATGGCTACAAAGGCTCTTTTCAACTACAAAGTGGAGAAGAGTGTGTAAAGAGGTCCAGGGATAGACCACAGGGCCTTTCATCCTATTTATTCCGACCACAAATGCACGCTGGGGGCACACGCACAGCGATGCTCACATCCAAACACGCAAACACCTTTTATTCCTCTCTCCACGACAGAGTAATCCACTAAAACTCTTTAATCATAGAAACAACAGAGCCATGCACTCCCTCAGTTACCTCCCGAAGATTAGTCCAATCATACTTTCTAATATTCCGCCAGAGGACTAAAACTATTTCATAGTTAAATCACAAAAGCGTTGCAATGTCAGATAGCCTCAACTTTACAATGACATTGCTGTGAGTTTGTTAAAAAGGAGGCTTTTTGATGAATTTCTCAAAGAGCTAATGGTTTGTTTTCCCCAGTGAGAGGTGGTGCCTTTATCATCACTGCAATGTTTGGTTTGATGTGGCTCTGCTCCTGCGGTGAGCCATCACAAGTCGCAACTGAGAATTTCAGAGATTATCACAATACTGCATGTCCGACCAGACGTAATGCGTTTGAAGCCAAGACACGCGGTGAGGGAGGACTTTAGTGTTGAAATGCTTCAGGAGTAGAAACTGATTGAAGTCTGCTCCTAAAAAGGAAAACCTACCCCAGGATATACTTCATGATCTTAGATAGTAACATCAGCGGCTACAAACGCAGACAGTTGTATCCATAAGCTGCCGTCCGGGGCACTGACTTCAATAGATGATGCCATCAAGTGACACCTTTTAGAATTGGCCCATTGCCTCTGAATTAACAGCTCAATCCATCAATTCTCACGTAATAGGCCTGCATATTTATTCTAATAGCTCACAATCAGAAAACGCATAAATATCCAAGTGTCCGATAACCTCTCCCATTATTCTCGGTCCTTGCGGCATCCCAGGGATTTGTCTCCAAATCATCTTTTCATTCTGGCCCCTTGCTGTTCGGCTTAAAAAGGTACCCTGTTGAGTTTTCATTCTAATCAAACAGTTTTGTTTATTACCGAAATGCATTGTGGACACCCCCCCTTCAGGGTTTGAAAACAAGTTTTTCAAAGCCATCTATTTGGAACCCTTTAAAGTTATGACCCCCTTTCCCATTGTTTACATTGTTCTACAGCACAGCAGTGGTGGTGGTCAATGATATTCCACAACAATTCACAGTCAAACAACTCAACAATATTCAATATCATAGTGTCATATCAAAGCGAGGCTGGATGCTCCCCTCACTACCACTTCAGCATGCGCTGAAACCAAAATAACAAGCAGGTGGAAGAAAAACTAGAACTGATTCCACAGCTGATCCTCAGCTCCCAACTGTTTTCAATCCACTGCGTCTCTGGCCACAGAGCTGAGAGAGCGGCTGGGGGTCGGATGTGCACTCGGTTGTGTTAGCAATAGTGGCGCTGACCTGCCGGGGGCCGGTTAATACGAATAGTTAGTGAGGAGTCAGCAGGCAGACAATGGAAGTATAAAACGGGCAGTAAAAAGGTGGTTTTTTTTTTAATAAAGTGTGACTGACGGTGGAGTATCCTGCAGTTTTATTAATGGTAAACCCAAATCCTGCAGTCCCCACTTACCAGAAACCTTTAAACTCAAAGACAATCATCCCGGGCTCCCAATTGTATCAAAAGCTGAGTTCCCAGCCGTGGCCCTACAGGTTGTCCCCTGTCTCTCTCTGTATTTTCCGGTGGGTCCCGTCTATCTAATAACTGCAAAAAAAATAAAATAAAAAAAAATTTAAAAATTTAAAAAAAACTGGTAACCCGTCCCACAAAAAGAGACAGCAACTTATTACCACACAAGAAAAACAAACAAAAGAGAAAACTACAGGGACAAATCACAGACACATAATTGTGATGCCCTACGCAAATGCATGCAACTGTAATAAACATATACAGAAAAAGATAGGAAAATATATAAATGTTGACATCATCCGGCATACTGGCAAGTCTTCCAGAACACCAGCAGGAGGGATGCAAAATGCAGTGAAATAAAAAAAAAAATGCACAGCAGCTATTAAGGAGGGAGTTCAGTAAAACTGCTCTCTAATGATGATCTAAAGTGCTCGGCTGTTTCGGGCCCTGCATGAAATATAGCATGTCGTTCTGTCAGACGCTGAAAAATGTATGCACTTTATGTGCCGTTGTATTTCCTTTGCTCGGTCTCGTGTCGTGAGGGCAATGCACCCCGTGCCCGACACCCTCCACTGCCAGTAGCTTCCTGTCCCCTCTATTACACATCCTCCTCCTCCTCCTCCTCCTCCTCCTCATCATCATCCCCCCCCCTTCCTTGCTGACAAGTTGGACTAAATGGCAGGTTATTCAGTCACAAGCTATTAACGGTGGTGCACATTAAAGTTGTTTTGCAATCGAGGAGTGAATTAAAAATATTCTCTCGCTGCGTTGTTTTTCTCACAAAGTGCAGAGATATAAGAAGAGAGAGCGAGACAGAGAAACTGAGAGGGAGGCAAGCAAACAAGGAGAAGAGAGACAACACAAAAGGTCCCTGGAAGTCAGCGAATGCAGAAATGTACAGTAAATCTCACTTGACATGATGCACGGCTCGGTGTTTCTATATAAAGTACGTCTGAACATTTGCAAAGAAACAAAAAGGACTCCAGAAATTCATGAGAAAGAGAGAGAAGAAAAAGTCTTTGGGTGAATTTAGGTTACTTTTCTAACAGTTCTCAAAAATACAACGGCCCGGTCCCATGGGAACTTCAGCTTAGCAGGGCAGGGAAGAGGGGGAACAACAACGTCACATCCAACAGCAGACCACATGCAAACTATTTCAGCACACTTCTGAGCCCATTGTGTGAGAGGTTTGTCGAATAGCGTATTTAAATGGGAGAAGAGACACATTTTCCCTCCAAGTTTGCATTGTGACTTACTTACTCTGTTCTCATTTCACCAACAAGAAAAAAGTAACTCACCTGCATCATGTGCCCGACATATGCACCAGCATGTTTTACCCATGACAAATGTATCCTGTGATACTGCAGTGGTGGAAAGTACATTTTGGCCTACTCCTCCACTTGTGCTTCTATTTTAACAGATTATCATTTTGGCCAAATGATTAATGGTAGTTTAGATAATCAGCAGCTTCGCATTTAGAATTCTCATAATTGCCAATAATCTCCTCACGACCCCTCAGGTTTATCTTGTGATCCCTGGTTGGGAGTATAAAATACTTGAAACTAATTCCACCTGAACTTGGTAATATTCACAAATCTAATAATGTAATATTTATTAATATGTCAGGCACCGGGGCATTTTACTGATATCAAAAGTTAGAAGTACTCATTAGGTAAGTTTCTTAATACCTTTGTGATTTGACGTAGGTAGGACGTTGATTGGAGGAGTATTTTGACATTGTCCAAATGGTACTTTTACTACTTCCACAACTAAATGTAGGGCAAAGAAATTCTTAGCCAACTAACTAAACTAAAACTTAGTTTGTGCTCCAAAGGTTTTTGGTCATTCAGCATGAAAATACATTAAAAGAAAGTTGTTAAACATCATATTAAGAGGCAGATTTGACATATAAATACCAAAAAATATAAAACTAAAGCGGTTAGGGTGGCTACCGTTTGTGATAAGAAGAAAAAAAACTTGAGGCATGAGGAAAAATGATGGGGGGGGTATAGTTATACATGATTTATGGCACTGCTTGGAGAGCAGCCTGCTGTTGTGTAAAATTTGACATTAAGCATCTCATGTTCTTCCTGTTTTTAGTCTGGAAACCCCAGGGCAACGAATATGCAATGTGTAATTCTGTTCCACGAAGAGTCAGCGGGGTGAATGAGAAAGTGTTCGCAAAAGTGTTTGGAGCTTATTGGAATGAGCAACAATGTGATGGTGGAATACAAATCATCCGCTGGTTGTGACTCGCGGAGTTGAGGCTAAAAGGCAGCGAGTTTTATCCGCTCATTCCTTCCATTAGAATTGTCTCTTTCAGCACGGACATATTTACAGATGAACATTACCACCCGTGTCCTGATGGGAGTTTTATTCTAAGATGCATCTCTTCTGACCTCAGTTATTACGTCTGCGAGTGACCCGTGGCCTTAAAATTTGCAATCTTACCGTTTTGACATTTATTGTACCCGTTTGTTTATGTGTTGGTACGAGACTTTATTAGTGGAGACGTGCTTTGCACATAAATAAAACCCTTGCTTTATAAATAAGGTTGGAGGCTAATGACTATGGATATTTTCTGCAGGGTATATTTTATTCTCAATCGAGGCATTTTCCATCACTGTATTAATTACTTTTTCTATGTCGGCATCACGGCATTTGCATTTTCTCTTTCTGATGTTGCTGATTTTAGACAAATCCCACTGCTGGACTAGACTTTTTACTCCCTTCTTCACTTGCAAGATGTGTCTAGAAGGCAGTGAGTCAGTGATAAACCGGCTGTTGCTTTATTAAAATCACACTAAATTCAGAGATAAGCACAGCACGTAAGCACAGATTCATAGCAAAACTAGTCGGGACTATCTCAACAAAAGAGAAATTGGGATGCAGTATTTTGGACTTGGCTACATCATGATATGAGATAAAGTTCTTCCTTCTAATCAGACCTCCCTCCTCACAGCCTCCATTGTTTACTTCTGTTACAAATTACAGAATCTGGTGAATCAGTGTTAATGACTAAGCTTAATGTCTGCCCCCATCTTTTGGCAAAAAGCACCTACATGCAGTGACACAGTGCTGAATTTCCACTCCATCAACTACAGAAACTTGCATGTCATCAACATCTCTTGTTGTTCAGTCTCCTGAAAAAGCACACGGTGTGCCATTGTCATCAATTCCGATCGTAATGTGCTCACCATCTTAGGAGCGTCTGCTTCGGTCCCCTCTCGTTAATGCAATTTAATGCGGTGTCTTTCGCATTATATTCCCAATTGCAGTTACCATGGTGACATGCATGAAAAAAAAAAAAAAAAAACCCATCTCGCAGCAGCTTGTTATTGCTTCATTACAACCATGTTTGAAGTTCTCTTTCTCTCCCTTGTTTTTCTTGTTCTTTTTTTGAAAGAACCTTGGGTGGGAGATAAGCAGACCATGACTCCATCAAAGGATGTCCTTCCCTGCAAGCAATTACCCCTCACGGATAAGCTCTTGTTATTCCCTTTTATAGGGAGCGCTGATTCCAGTCCATCCAAACCATCAGGGCAAGCGCACACTCAAGACTTCAGTGGGCATCGTGATGAGTCAAATGATGCTGCGTAGGACACAAAAGTTCAGTCTTTTTTGGGGGGGGGGGGGGAATTGGTCGTTTAAAATGAGTGATTTCATCCATTACTATTATTAACAGTCGGACGTCACCGCTTCCATATTGTTTCAGGAGCGAACCAGAGACGTTATTGGACTGTTAGTTTTGCTTTTACAACAAACCATCAATAACATTATTACAAGGGATACAACTATTTTCATTGTTGATGAATCTGCCTTGAACTCAAGTTTTGAAATGACAATTTTTGAAATAGGTTCCAAGGACCCACGGACTGTCAATAACTCGTTAGACAAAGAGAAACTGCAAACCTTCACATTTGAGAACCAGAACATTTGAGCATTTGCTCTTGAAGGTTTGTTTTAAATGATTTGACCAATTCTAGAAATTGTTGCTAATTAATTGTCTGTACACTAACAATCTGAAAATAAACTTGCAGACAACTGAACAGTGGTGTAAGTATTCTATGGTTTTACTGTAAAAAGCTTTGACCAACAAGTCTTGCAATCAAAATTGGACTTAAATTGGACTTGTGTACATATTGTATGTATAAGTATATGCTAAAGTATAAAAAGTAAAAGTACTCATTATGCCAAATGGCATCAGAGGGTTATTGGATATTATTTGAATATTATTACAGATGCGTAAATGTGCAGGCAGTATGTTCATATTGTTAAAATGAAGCTACATTCTAGCTACTTCATTATGCGGGGTAGTTAAAAAATTATTTTTTAGGTGCAATTTAATACTACAGCTCTGCCATAAATTATACCAGTAATGGATTCATAATGTTGAGTTGATGTTGACATTGTCAACTCAATATGTTCATTATTATTTAAGATTACTGAAGATAGACCGAAGACTGACTGTGCCATGTTCCGAAATGTGAAAGGAGGCGCATTTATGGGAGCGGAAATTCTGGAATCGTCCAGAATTTATGGTCGGCTGCCGGAGAGCATTGCACCAACAGCTATAACATAAGATTGCCCCAAAAACTAGAGGCAACAAGTTGTTCGCAGTGATGGATTAACAATCTCCAGGCTAGTTGCAAGTCTCTGTAAAACCCATACAAAGTGTCATAAAATGTATGGGAGAGCAAAGGCTGCTGGGAAGGTATCAATCAATAGTTGAGGAAATAGGCGGCGGCATTGTCAGTTAAAGTTGATGGCCTGAAATGTGCACAACCACAAGTCTGTCAACTTATTTCTATACTTCTTTAAAAAAGTATGTTTCACTGAAATCCTATTTACAAACCAGAGTAAGACGTGTTATCCCATAATGACTCAGCCATGAATAGTCATGCAGCAACATAGTGGGCAGTGAAGTGAACTGTTGATGCCTTCTGTCTGCATGGAAGGATGTTATTTATGGAGCCTATTCAACTATTAGACTGTTTAAGAAACTAAAAAAAAGTGACTCCACTTAATTGGTCATAGGTTATTCTAGACTAGAGACAGAAAAATGTTTTCCACGAATTTAAAAAATAAATAAACTGAAAAGCTATACAGTGGGTGTTTGAATATAAGGCTGTTTTTGACCATTCAAATGGAGGTGGGAGAGACGCTTAAACTTAAAGTGCACACACACTGTGCTTACGTTACATGAAGCTAAAGCATGATCTGCTAAATCAGTCAACAACCTTAATTAATTCCTAACCACCAACATCCTTGTATTTGGGATTTGTTATTATGCAAGAACTGAATCAAGGACACACTTGAGTGCAGACACGTTTGCGCAAAATATTTAATTGCATTCCCCTCAATTTTCCTTTTTTAAATAACTATTTAATATTTTACAAAACATTACATCACCTGTACTGCATTGAAAACTATACATGTAGAAAACAAGCTTTGACGTACGCAGTAGGCCTACTACCGTGTGAAAATGACCACGGCTGAGTTTAAGTGCAATCCTTGCTTACCCATAAGGTCGTTTGTACAGGAGTCACGCAACGCGTGTGCGTAGCAAGTTGATAATCATAAGAACACAGGTACGAACAATTACGTAGTTTAAGAACACGTCATGAATGAGACGTCAACTTTTCTTCCGACCTTTCTCGTGAACAAATTCAAGAAAAACTGAATGAAACCCATTGTTCTGGTATTAAGGCATGCAACTGGAACCTGTGATGGTAAAAAAATGTTTTAACATGTCCTCCACATATTCTGTGTGATGTTGCTGTTAGAAAATTCATTTGTACAGGCGTCTAGATGTCTGAACACCTTGACACATTTGTTCCAGACAGAGGTCACTCTCTATCTTATTCTATCAAGCGACTGACGTGTTCTTTCTGTAATCAACTGCTTCTTATTGGACTAAACATTTGCGGAAGACCTAGTGATGTCAGTGAGGGTTCCAACAAGGACACGCGCCCCCACCTTTCTGCATTCGTCTCCTGTGTGTTATCTGTCTTCTCTGTGCCGGCCGGTATAAATACCTTGTATCTTCACCTGAACTGTTAAAGGAAATATTCCACAACAAACCGTTACCTCAAGGATATTACGATTTATCAGCTTTCACAGAGGGTGGAAAAGATACTTTGCCTTTGAGCTCCATGGCTTTCATCACATCCTCAATCTCATTGGCGTAGTACCACAACATTTTGGATCCCACGGTGGATACACGACGGATCCCCTGTTCACATGGTTGTGTTGTCCATCTCACAATCGTATGTGCGTTAAGAATGGCAGTTAATCATCTCATACAGTGGCATTCTGACACGAGACCGAGACAGATTGGAGTGTCGCGGTCTCGTGTTCGTCGCAATGCACGACAGATGAGACAGAACCACATGACGCGAGAGCCACGTGGAGCACAGGACTCCGCGAGACATGCAAATACATCTTTGTTGCCTGTTCTCTCCGGAGATGCGCCTTCAGAGTAGACAGTTATTGCGTTTCACAGTGACACGCGTTTCAAGGACACACCGCATACTTCACCGTACTGTAAGCGTCTGTCAGCTCATCGTGTCTCTGCTGCACTGCCTTCTCGCCGTTTGTGCGACGCTTTCATTTCAGTGCTCACACATTTGACAGTTATTCAATTTATTTGTGTTTTCTCAAACCTCTATACTCTCGCTATATCCTCAGCGGAAGCCCAGTAAAGAGGACTAGAAAGTGCTTTTTTTTTTCGGTGTGAATGGGTGACTGAGCTGGTGAGTGTGTTTTTCTTCCCACTAGTCCCCGAGGTAGAAGGCAGGTACCTTTAACCTAACCCGTGCAGTCCTGCACTCTACAGATGGTGAGACATCTGTACGCGTCGACATGGAAACGCTGGACGACCGACAGGAGGTTACGTTGTTTGATTTCAATTGGCAACAGGAAACCCTCCCTCTTTTCTTGTTCCCGTTCCATCTCCCTGAAATATTTACAGGAGTGTACACCCATTCATCTGCAGTGATAACAGTGGCACGCAGGCTTCTTTGTTAGGTTTGCCAGGGGGATGCATAATCAAAGCGGGAATCGTAGCGAGAAACAATTACTGCGGCTCGTGTGTGTGTGGAGGTGAATGGTAGCAATGAAAAGCTCATTGTCAGCTCTGCGCGCCAGCTGTGGCACGGGCAAACGCTTTGAAAAGGCTGAGGAGGACGGAGGGGGTGGACACAGGAGGTGCCGGCTCTCACCCTGCCCTCCATGGGAAGCGCTAACCTTTTCCCCCCGAGCGGAAATCTGCTTGGCCCATACTCTCCTATCCTTATTCTAGCTGTCATGGGGTTGGACAGGGCATACTGGACTGACTGACTGCTTCCCTGTCAATGTCTTCTTCAAAGCTCCCGACAGTGGGCAGAAAAGGAGGTCAAGTCCACGGCGTGATCCTGCCCCTCCCAATCTTCCTCTCCATCAGTCCTTCCCCACCATAATACCAGTCATTTGTGTGACGCAGAGCTCCAAACCTGTAATTTTCAGGAAGTCAAGTTGTTGTAAGAGCGAACATGATTCCTCCCAACGCACGTTTTTCATGCAGCCCCACAGTACATAAGACAAGACTATAGCCCTCGTGAGGCAACGATCCTCATTAAATTCAAAATTCTCACCATCACTTACAGAGCACTTCACGGTCAGGCTCCGACTTATGTAGCTGATCTACTTCGCCCATATTCACCCGCCCGCACTCTCAGGTCAAACGCTCTAGGTCTTCTGTCAGTCCCACGCACACGATTTAAGACCCGTGGTGACCGAGCCTTTGAGGCAGTGGCCCCGAGGCTGTGGAATGCTCTGCAAGTCTACGCCTCACAGATACTGTGAATACCTTTAAAAAAACAGCTCAAAACCCACCTTTTTAGGCTGCGTTTGAGTAAAAACCCATGTCCTAGACCTGCTCTTAAAATATGTTTTAAATTTTTATTTAATTTTTTATTTGTCTGTGTATATAATTGATTGACCCTAGGGTCACATTGTGTTTTTTAAGCTTTTAACTTTCTGCTCTGTTAAGCACTTTGTGATGTCTGTGAAAAGAGCTATATAAATAAATTTCATTCATTCATTAATTACACACCAGAAACCAGATGTTGATACTCCTCACAACATAGTATACAAAGGCCATCATTTCACAGCCAACAAATCTTCAGATTGTAGTCAAAATATTTCAGTCTGGTCCAGAGCTGGACAACAGCGGAACACATATTGGCATTATGTAATCACACACACACACACACACACACACACACACACACACACACACACACACACACACACACACACACACACACAGCTGAAGAGGCATTATAGATTCCAAGTACTGGCATGATTGCTTGTAATTTACATATAATGCAGCTCCTCTGAGACGCCTCTCTCCGGCGTTACGCATCTTGTTTTGTATGGATTCATTTGAATTTTTCACTTTGCCTCCCTCCTCCCTGGAGCGATTAATCAAGGTTCAAGCCATGCCCTTACTTCCGACTATACTCTGCATCGCCGCTTTATTTACTTATACCTTCAGGTGGGTCTCGCTTACGTCGAGAGGGAATTTTAATTTCCTATCGTCTTCCACGCGCTGACGTGTACGGGAGTGAAGTGTGGGAAGCATGCGGGAGAACAGGATGAATTCTACAAAGTGACAGATGACAAATGGGTGTGAAATTGACACTCGAGTTCACTCCCGTCAAGTCCTTTACATATCTGGAGGACACATTGTGCTCACGGGAGAATCAGAGTGCAAAAGCATTATCCGTTTTTCATTTTGTGGCTGGGATTGGGAGTCTTATTCGATGATGTGAGCTACTATTGAACAGAGCGATGATAGGGAGGTGGGAAGGGAAGCAGGGAGCACTTGGAATTTGAAGTGAGCTTTGATTTACGGCTTTGGACATCTGGATTCTGTAACCTTACTGTCCATTACTTCTTAAACAACTTTGTCTCTCTGCCTAAAAATCAGCTTCCTCCATTACCCAGAATTTATTCTCCATCTTTCCAGAAATATTTCCTTTTTGAGAAGTGAACCCTTGCTCCAATTAGGGGGTAAACACCCTTGTTTCACATATTTTCTTTCCCAAGAACACCAGCAGTTGAATGGAATGGGCTGTGGAAGCACAGTAGTACTGTTGGAACATGGGGGGTTACAATATGTGTATCCTAAAAATTACGTTCAGTTTTGAGGGAAACTTATTTTGCAACAATGATCCACCCCGAGAAATCTGCATTGCCGATACCATGAACGCACATTAGCGACTTGGCTTCTTTGTGCTTTCTCGCCTCACAAGCGGTTCCGTCGTATGCATTGAATGTGTTGTAACTCTGTTATGTTGTTCATTCTGTACTCATGACATCTATCGCACTTCTGTCCATCCTGGTAGATGTTTCAGTTAAATGTTAAACACATCTCGTCCAATACGTCAATATTAAACTTCATTATTTAACCAAGACCATGACCGTTTTCTAACCTTAAGAAAGTGCTGTGAGTGCATGAACATAGTATGAAAATATTAAAAAGCAGATGTTTGCCTTGAGCAGATATGGCAGAGAAAGCAAATTAAATATGTTGTCGGTCAACATTTTGCGGATACGTTTTGCAACGAAGCCACATTACGTTGATAAAAAAGCACTTCAATTACGTTTCCTTCAAAAAGGACATTTGCTCGACAAGTTCCTTTACAAGTGGAACAAAGCTACTTTGATCACCGCTTCTCCGACCACGTGAACATGGACGGAAATACAGTACTTGTGAAAATGCACCGCTTGATAAGTGGAAACGGGATTTGTTGACCCATGATATTTGAACTGCTGGTTCAGAACTATTTGCAGTACAAAAACATGATGTGATGTTAGAGGGACTGCTCAATTTAGCATCTTTTGTGTCCATAAGTCACCGCGGAATTCATCGCCGGTGGACCAGCTGCCGCTTTAACATCGCAGTCGCATAAATTAAGAAACAAACGTTGGAAAATCCAGATTTGTGTGCACTTCTGTGTGAGTGTATGTGGAATGATGTGCGGAATAAAAACAGAAAGCAGCCGTTATCCTTGTGTTACACAGCCACTTGGTGCACACCGAGCATGAATACACCCACTCCCACCTCACCTTTCACACCCTCATCCATTATTCACAGACAGTGGACAACACACTCACATCAACTACAGACTTTTAAAAAGATCTATGCAGATAATACCTGCTTGACTGGGAGAAACAGTTGTCAATATTCAAAAGCTCACAATCTGTCATGCTCCGTAACATTCTGAAACTCTTTTTCCTGCCAGCCCCTGCAGGGAAGGGGGGGGGGGGGGGGGGGGGGGGTAGAGATGTTCCAGTCGCCTCGAGAGAATACTTTCAGCTTCCATCACTTCTGTTGACGGCGATGTGTGTGCAGCTCTTCCCTCCCCCCCACCGGGCAAGGTCACCTGGTGTCATTTGCATTTCATAGAAATGTTTCGGAGGAGAAGATTCTGATTTGTATTAATGTGCGTGTACATGCCACTTTGTTTTGCCGACATGCCCTGAATATTCAGCACCATCCAGGGGTAAAGTCAATAAAGTCATTCAGATCACACGGGAGTGGATGTGGAGCGGTTTCCGCACATAGAAATGATCGTCTTGGGGTGAATATGTAGACTCGGGTATTACAAATCCACAAGTTGTCCTTGAGGTAAGTTTTGTCTGCATGAACTCGTGGATTTCCTCCAACTTAGAGCGGCCATGAACGAATAGCTTGAGAGAGATATGTTCACTCACAACACTACCCCCCCCCCTCTCTCCAAGTCCCTTGCATCATCAGAAAGTGACACTGTGTGCCGCGTTTTCATTTTGTGTCAGAGTGAATGGATCCCCTGGCACCATTCACTCCGCACGGCCCCGTTGGCCGCGGCATGCTAGCAATCGTCATACGCGACTAATCGGCAGAGCGGTGGGTTGACGCGCCAGGGATGGGGCCGGGGGGACGACATGATGCCCTCTGGTGAAGTCGATTCATTTTTCACATGGGAGCATTCTCAACACTGCAGCTCGAGATTCTCTAAAAAAATATAAAATTGAAAAATGCTTCTCGCTGCCTGTAGAAGTAGAGAGAGTTCCTCAAGGCGAACGCACGTCGTATCTATTCAGAGGTTCTTAGTGGGACTACTTTTCCATGGTTTAGATAAATTTACTCTTAAATAATCCTGAATATCACTGGACTGATACCGCCAATGTAGGTGCTTTTTTTTCCCCCACTGAACATAATATTCTGAAAAGGAAACCTGGAGAAAAAAGGTTTTACAAAAGGACTAATCAGGACCATCTTTAAGGAAACCACGGTCATATTCTAATTCCCAGGTCCAATTCCACTTTTCACACAACGGCACCATTTATTTGAAAATATAAAGGGTCTTTAAAACCTCACACTGCTGTGTACAGCATCTACACACCAGAACGTACAATACTTACTGTAAATTACCAATAAAAAGGGATAAGAATAACCTGAATTCAGTTCAACTCTGCTCTAATTCAACCATCTCTCTTTCTGTCTGAACTATGATGACTAATGTCTTAAAAGTGAGAACCAGGCATTTATTTCGGACAGGCTAATAACTGGAATGAAACAGAATTCCTGCCATACTTTGACCAAAATATTATTTAAGCTAGCTTTTTCCATCTTTCACTATTTGGAACTGATCGTTCACATGCAGGTTTGAAAGTAATGTGCATTGTTTTAAATAATACATGTGCGACAGACCGTTGGTCAACTTAAGAGTGTCCAACACTGCGTCTGAATAACTGTTAGTTTGGGTAAGTAACCCAACACTATAGGTCAAAACAACCCATTGTCTTTGCTTTGATTGTCTGGAAGGGTTTCTACAGGCGGGTAATCGGCTGATGCAGATTGGTATGTAGGTGTTGTAGGATGAGACTCGTCGTCTGATGGATGGGTCTCTTGGGCTGCTAAATTGAGCTAATTCTACACCGCATAATTACATACTTGAGAACAACAAGGTTGAGGGTTTAAAGAAGATAGTTTCTTTTCTCCAATATGGAATAGACGTCAAGAAGACACAATGAACTGCTCAGCTATCGGATGCGTAGAGTTATTCATGGCATAAGTTGGAGAACATTGTGTCGAAATAAATTCGGCGTCTGCAGGCTTTTTAGACCGTCGACTTGAGTTTTTGCACCAGGCACTGTTTTGTGAAAGCGTGAGACAAGCATTACTAACTGCAAACTATAATCCCTGCCACAGACATGAGCAAAAATACATCTTAAAAGCATCTATAAGCTCATTATCTTTTTGAGTGTCAATGGGAATTGAAAATCGCCCGGATGAGCTGCAGGTTCACACCCGGCAGTGTAATGTTTGATGCTGATGCGCCACAGATATCCATTTTCTGTGCAGCGGTCTCCCATCTTCAGCTCACAACACATTCTTTTTTTTTTTTTCCAGGATTTATCTTTCTCCTCCCTTTCTTTCCATCTTCATATCTATCGCTAATCGCACCCTCTCCGCCGTGCACACTTCCTAAAACAAAATAAATAATTAAAAAACACACAAATCTGCTTTGAGCCACGGCTGCAAAAGTGAAGGCTGCGAGATAACTCTCATTTCTTTATCAGGCGAAAAATAATAATTGGGTGGGAAAACAAGAATGGAACAACAATCAAACAGTTTATGCGCCTTAAGCCCCGAAAACAATGTGTACGGTCGGCTGCGTTTGCCCGAAGTTTACTTCAAGTTCAATCATCAAAACAGCAAAGATTGTTTGCCACTGCAAACAGCTTGGACACCTGGACAGTCAGAGCAATTACAGTATTGTCCAGTGACCTACATAGCTTGGTGTCACCAACACAGACAGCTCGTTCAATTTGCAACTCGACTGACGAGCGTAATGCATGTTCATTCATCACTGAAGGACATTAGAGGGCATCTACTCTGCACGTGAGGTCTAAAAAGTGTGCCGGCAAATATTTAGATGATAAAACAGTTATTTTACTGCCTGGTTTGTAGCCTATTTTCTGCTTCGCGGGGGGAACTTATTGAAAACACCGGAGATGTTGGAAACTCTTTTGAGGAGGAGGAACTGTGAGAAACGAGCCCCCTAGCAGAACGAGATTAGAATGAAACAAATCCACAGCAGTGTTGCTACAGCATGTGGAGCACCAAAAAAAAAAAAGTGCTTTCCAAATGCTCTGGCATAGGCCTTGTTCGGGTTGTTTTGACATGTCACAGAAGGAAAAGAACTTTTGTAAATGTTCAAATTCACATGGCTGAATTCCATTTAGCTGCTTCAGTTTCAGGGTTCTGGTTTTGTGTCTCTTTGTAGTTGCTTTGCGTATCTTTCTTGACATTTGATGTCTCCCTGTGGCTGTTTTGCTCCTTTTCATAGGTCGTAACTGACTTTGAGGTCACTTTGCAGCCATTTTGCATTTCTTTATAGTCGTTTCGATCTCTTTGTAGTCGTTTTCATATTTCTCTCTGGTCATTTTGAGTCATTTCCTGGTTGGTACGTGTAACGTTTTTGGAGGGGGATGCAAAAGATGCATCCTGGACACATCGACACTTCGCTTTATTAACATGCGATCACCATCCGATCCACCCAGGACACAAGAAAAAAAATACAGCAAACGTAAAAAGTAAAGTATATCTGTTCCGCTGGCATACCTGTTCCGTACCTTAAGCAACAATCTCAGTCGATAGTGAACGTTGCATGTTAATCACAACCTTTGCCTCGTGTTTGTAAAATACAAGCCAGTGTTCAATTTGTCTGCCGTTTATTAGATAACGCTGCGAGGTGCACACGTACGCAAGACCCCGGCTCTCTGCTCAGAATGCTTAATGAGTGGAACATCACATCAGACGTCAGACACAAAAACAACCCCGGTCCTACAATTAGGTATTCATGAATTTCTTTGCTCAGGGTGTGATGTTGTTATTTGTTATGAATACCCTTTTGTTTGGTTGTGACAAAACAAGAAAAGTGTGGCACAAATACGTGCAGCTTTCTTATATCGGGGGTGGCGTATTAGTGCGATTGGTTGTTGGAATGAGACTTTACACGTTTCCAACGAGCAAAAGCCACAGAATGCTAATCACCAGGCTGCTCACAACAGTGCCAGTGACAACGTAGCCATAGTAACACTGGCAATGAGGCAGCAACTCAAACGTTGCCGTCAGTATGAATTATTCGATTTCATTTTGAACAAATGTGCTTGAAATTGTACTCGTACATTTAATTTCCAATGGGTTTTTTTTCTCAAATGATGCATCTTTAAATACATCTGAACCATGTTGTGGGTACAAATGAATGTAGCGGCACTGCAACGAATGTGAAAGGCTGAATTTGCTGCCTGTCGGAGGTGTCGGTTACATTTCATGATCAATTTTTGAGGGCGTAGTTGTGACTATTGTATTATATTGAGACATGTCTACTATTGTTTGTTAAATTGTGTAAATTCAAGTTTACGACATATTATATGTGCGTTTTGAGTAAAGTCTAACGTTACCAGCTCAAGTCTGTCTTGTATGTCAAACATAACCACATGACACAATTGAACCCGACAGTTATTCCGGAGAATGAAGTCCAGTATCCCAGTTTGCCTGGAGAGGTAATTTATTTTTTGTACTTTGCATCTCGCTGAGCTTAACATTCGTTTCAATCCGTTAAGTAAAGTTTTATTTGGAAGAGGCATATTTTTCATTTTCGCAATCTAAACTCTTGCATGGCTGCTTTGTGCCAACCATCTTCTGTCTGCAGCTTGTCATGCTCAACTCCAATGTACTTAAGCTCCGAGCATGTCACTGCCACCGTCTGCAACATCCATCCCCAAGACACACACACCACTAGCATCATGAACAAAAGGTAAGGAGACAAAACTGAGCAGACACACAAGACAACAAATCCACATTGGAATAAAATATCAAACACCACAATGAACCATTTATATAGACGCACACAAGCTTTTACACTCGTCTCTGTGGTGCATTTTAGTCTCGCTGAAAAATGTAAACTGTTCGATGCCTGGGCACAGCTCATTATAATGCAAATGTATGACCGTGCTGGTTGAACGTTTGCCCATAGGTTGACAAGAACAAACGCGATATGGAGATTCTCCCTCATTCTGCTTCACCTAGACAAGCCAAGGGCGAATGGAAATGGTTCAGTGGGACGGATCGGCCCCCCCCCCCCCCCCCCCCCCCCAACATAAACCCTGGCAGGGAACTTTGGCACTCATTAATTAAAGAGGAGACCAGAGTATGGGAATGTAAATACGCAGCTAGGCAGACATACAGTGTGCAGTGGACGGGAAAAGCCTGACTGCGGGAATGTGCGTACACATTTGACTTTCTATTAAATTTAAATTTTCACTCATGCTGTTCATGACATCATTGCTTCTTGATCAGGTGTCAGTATATCAGCCAGAGCCTTGATCCAGCCTTGTTTGATTTGAATTAAGTCCCACTCGAGGAATATGTTTGCGGTCTCGAAGCACACAACTGACCAATTGCAAAGCCCGCTTTAGTTGCCGTTACTATACCCGTCAAGCCTTCCATTCTTCAACGGCAAATGATGTTTCTTCTAGCAATGCTCTGCGATTGTTTTTTAACTACCGGTTCCTTGTTTCATAAAAGTAGGAGCACTTAAACATGCACCGATAGCTCTGTGCCAACAGACTTGATGTCCCAGTCCCAGTGGTATTCAGATCCACAGATATAAATGAGGCAAATATAATAACCTGACATGGGCACATCACCATTACCAAACACAGAGTATGAATATAGCAGTTACAAACGACATAATTCTCAATTTTCTTTCCCATCCGTGAGACAGTCTCGGGTCATTGCATAAAATAAAATATCCTATCGTTCATTATTCTGTGTTTTATGAGTGATGAGGACTTCCCCTATGGTTCTTTTTTCCCAAAGATAGAAGTTGACTGGGTGCATTAACGTTGTCCAACAAGCTGCTCATGAAGACTTCCTCTCTCTCTCTCTCTCGTTTGCTCAGCATCAATTAAAACGTGGGCCCCGAGTTTAATGTGTCAAAAAGAGGCAGACTTATGGATCATCAGTACCAAAAGGCTTTTTAATGCACCGCAGCCTGAGCCAAATGAAGAATGACAGCGTTTCACCAAAGGGAATCTTAGGCTACCGTCGAATAGTCAAAAATTCTCTCTTTTCCTGACCTCGATGGAAAGCATCATAAGGATCTCCTTGCATTTTGTAAAGGATGGTCCAGTGTAAAAGGTGATTGGAAAGGAAGCACTGAAGCACCTTTGCCCAGCTCTGATCATAGCTGCCACTTACATGTAGACACTTCTGGGTCATTTCACTCAGTTAGGAACCTTCCTAAGGAAGCCCTACTGTATTTAATGACTTTATAAAAACACATTGCTGTGGCCCTTTGAGGGCAAATTAGTTTTTAATCGTGGCGCGAGATCGCCCAGGGGTAAAAACACCATTTAGACTACAGTAGTGTCATTACCCATGATAAAACAAAAGAAGTATAGGCTCACTATAATGAACTCAGTAGAAATGAGTAGGTTGTGTGTGTGTGTGTGTGTGTGTTAGCCAGACAATTCTGCCTCTAGGAGAGTAGTGTGAAAAATATAGCTCTTTATTATCCCATGTAAATAAGCAGAATGTGTTCTGCAGAGGCAATAAGATTTGCTGAATATCTTTAAAAACAACAATAGTCCCCTGTGCCATATCCCTGTGAAACCCATTTATTAATAAAATGATGATAACGCAACAGCGAAGACAGGAAGCCAGAAGCCAATTATTTATCTCTTTGCAGAAAATGACCCTGCGCGGTAAAACAGGTAAACTGATGAGGTCAATCGCTCTCTCGGAGTTTAAAAGCAAAAAAAAAGGGTGCTAAACGGGCTCAGAGAAGGAAAAAAAAAAAAAAAAAAGCGGAGCGGAAAGGTGTTTTTACAAGTCAGCAAGTCCCCGAGCTCTGACACATCACCAAGGAGCTCACTAATGAGGCCAATGTTGTTATCAGACAAGCCCCCCCCCAAAAAACTCACAAGACAGCACTATTCAACTCATTTCTCTTTAGGGTATCATGTAGGAAATCGATCCCCCCCCTTACCAATGTTCTCATTTGGCCTCACAAACAAGGGCCACTTTAACGAGGTTGTTTATGGTTGACCTTTTTTTTACAGGTTTGTCAGTTTACACAGTACATGCAATAGGTGTAGCCCAAATGTCTTAAAGCAAGCAGAGCAGTATTCAAATTACAGTGACAGAGAGAGAGAGCTATTATTATAGGACGTGCAAGACAGTGAGTGATGTTCAATTATAACCAATCAGAGCATTTCTGCAACATGTCCCCTGAATGATTAATCGCAGTCAAAATATCTTGTTTTTGAAAAACATAAAGGCAGAAACACGCGCCCTAACAAAACTCTCCCCTATAATCAATATTGTCTCAGGTAATGAGGTGTCATTTGCGTCACTCCATCTGGCAGCAATGACGAGAACATATTCCAGTGTGCCCGTTGGCGTGCGCCATCCTCTGAATGTCAACTACGTTCAGATTGCCGCTACTGGGCGATCAACTCATTAGATACAGAATAATGGACTCATTTTTTACCAAGAACGGTAATGGCCTCCTGCGTTATTTATTCTTATGGACATTTATATTGACAGAACCTTGCGTGAGTAACCTTTTTCCTCAACCATTGTCAGATTGTTGTTGAGAACGCAGGACGCAGATTGTTAATTAGATATGATTTTTAGCAGTTTTAACAGTCGGAAAGTCCATGAGATTGGCCGTTTACAAATTGCAAACTACTTATTATCATAGAGACAAGGGCGCATTTAAGTCCCGCCCACACCAGAGGGGGAAATAATACTGCTCCATTGACTTTGTATTCGCTTGAGATTCTGGTTCATGAGAATGCACCGCAAAGACAGACGGACAACCCAAAAATATAAACATCTTTTCCTATATTTCTTAATGTTTATAGATAAGAGCTATGACATATTTCTCCCCGGGATGATGCCATTGTGGAAGGCATTATGAAAATCAAAAAAAAAACAGAACAAACCCAATTCATATCCACTAAATCATGAGCTATAAATGGTTTCATGGTTATTGCATTGACAGCAACCACATTCAGACCATTGGCCGTGTTGCCCATCGCATCAATATCTTGATTGACTGACGTGGAATCAGTGCCGGGTGTGGTTGAAGTGTCAACTGATCTTCATCATGGTTTGCACTTTGTTACCGTGCAGCATGTATAAAGAGGACAGGCCTTCATCATGTCCATCTTAACATTTGATAAAAGAGTGATAAGTTAGGCATTGTTTAAAAGAATTGATAGTTTGGTAAAAGAAATTGGAATAATCTGTTAAACAAGTGCACAATATGACCGGGTATGTGATCTAAAGGGGTTGAAAAAGCATTTCTAATTTCATAACTTTAAATCACAGCAGAGGTTTCAAAATTATCAGAAGTCACCAACTAATGTCACGGCAAGAAACTAGCTTTATTTTGAAGTCCTAATAACTTATAATCTTATTTAAAACTAAAATATCTATATATGTAGGCATATTTACAGTGTGGAGCCTGACAAACACATTGCAGAGAATGCAAAGAGGTCATGTACAGTTCCTCATGAAAACTGAAGTTCCAAGAGACAATAGATTAAGTTCATCGCCTTAACAATTGAAAATGGATCAAAATCTGCTTTTTAAAAGCAGCGGGAAAATGGCACCACAACACAGCACACCCCAACCTTTACACATCCACCTCGAGGAGTCATCGTCGTCCTTCACACACAGACTGCGCCTTTCAAGACGATTTGCAAAACAAACCCAGACTTGTTGACGAGTTTCCTTCAGTCTGTGTGTGTTGGGGGGGGGGGGGGGGAAGGAAGGACAACTTCAATCCACAAAGCTTGTAAGTTCTTCTTGGTTTTTAGACTCGTCTGAGATGCGGCGGCAGCAACGGTGCATCTAATAATAATAATAATAATAACAGGGCCTATAAATACACAGGTAAGCCTCTCCTCTGCAACCGCAGGGATCAGACTTCGCCGTCCACCGAGGGAGCTCGCTGACTAATGAAGTTGGGAAGCTTAGAGCAATTAGACACATCAAAGCCCGAATCTGAAAATTAATTAGGCTCTCCTCTCTTTCGGAAGGAGCATCCGCTCATGCAGCAGCAGCTCATTAGCATATACCGCCATCAAAACACGCAGGTGCCCGTGTTGTTGCTGCTAAGACCACTCGGAGAAGCGTGTGCTGATCACGCTTTTCTGACAATTAAATAAAAGGGGAATCATCAAAAAACAGGCAGAATCCTTTCAAAAGAGGGATGGATGCAGGTGACATTAATGAAAATCTCAGTTACAGTGACACAAGGTTCTAGCACTAAAGCCTCCTGTGGATTGGAACCGACTCGCTGACAATAATAATGTACCATGAAGGTCTTCGTCCGCCTTGAAGTATTGAAGCAGTGCCATTGAAAGTCTACACGGGTTGCATTTGCTTGCAGATGATGCAAAACGCGTATTACGGTTTCTTCAACTATGTATCAGAAGCTCCCTTTAAACCTGGTTGTGTCACATCAAAGGGGACTTTAGGGTCTCTTTTTTGAACTCGTAATGTCAAAAAGAAGCTCCGACATTGACTGAACTCGGCGGTCGTTTGCAGTCCTTCGCCGCGTGAAGTCACATCAAAGCGCGGGGCAATCACATCCTCATTCACACTAATGAAGAGCTCCTTCAAACACAAGTGCTCATTATTAACGACACCTGATTTTAAATGCGAGGTGCATTATGTAAATTACCCCCCACCCTTCTTTTTTCAGCCCTATGGTAGATGGTTGTGTAAATTCTGGAAAAAAGCATTATTTATTCATTTTCTCACATCTGCTGACGTAGACTGGAGAACAATGGCGTATTGAGTATTGTGTAAATGTCCTTGTTCTAGCTCACTTGACGATGACAAAATATGTAAATAATGCACAACTTCTCATTGATCCGTTATATGATCTGTTATATGTAATCAGGGCTTCTTAACCTGTTTCCTCGCGATAATATATTAATCATTTCCCTCGGCCACTCTGCTGTGAAAATTAATGTAGCCCAGTATGTTTTCCCTTTAGGCCGCACTTTGATTAATGAGCCTGGTTCATTCTGCGCTGCTGTGCCTCAACAAGGAAAACACATCCCAATAAAGTTACAAAAAGTTCACAAACTACCCACGTCCATCAATTCGGCACAAGCGAGGTACAGTATAGGGATATAAAAAAAAAAAAAAACAGGACACGGAGCATTCGGACGGTTGAGAGAATCTCTTTGAGGTGATAATGATTGAAACTCAGCAGGCAGCAGGAATTAAGACACAACTCAGGTTTTACAAGTCAACACAGTGGAGGCCCTCAGGAAAACAAAGTTCAGACCCAGGGCGGGAGATAAATCCCAGCTGTAGACAAAGCCTATATTTCTGTGTCCCTGCAGTTTTGCTCTAATCTGTCTCTCTCAGCCCAGTAAGCTATTAAAGGCCAGACAAAGGCAGTCCAGAGCTAAGCACCCTGTGGGGAGATCTTATTTACAGTGTAACTGCCACTTTGACTGCCTGCCACCTCCGTCTTGCTCCTGTGCTTCCTCGTTTTTACCCCCCGTCTACTATTTTTTTTTTCCTCTCCTTCTCGTCTCATTCTTCACCACCTCCATCTGCTGCTGTGGGTTTTTTTTTTTAATCTCGAGCAGCTGAAATTCCATCTTTCAGCTTTGGCTTGCCAGCTTGAAAGGTTCTGGTGTGGAACTTCTTGTTTCAGACTTGGCTTTTAATGGAACTGTTGTTCAGTTTGAGGCACATCCCATTAGCTCGGGCTGAGAGTGGAGAGAGAAACATAAGTAATAGGCGGCCGCTCTCGCCATTTCTTTCAGACTCGCCACCATTAAGAACGTACCACCCACCCGCCCCCCCCGCCCAACTACATCTTCACAGCAAATAGCAACAGGTTAAGATTTGAAATTGATTGTGTCTGCAGCCAGCAGTCGTTTTCGTCCTCTTGCCTTCATCCGTTACGTCTTAATAAAGTTAACTTTTCACTGTCTGGGAGTAGAAACTACTCACTTAAGAAAAACTCCGATGCTTTAGTACATATGTGGGGAAAAATAGTTCCAACCTAGGCCGGGAGCAAAAAAAAAAAAAAATAAAATAAAATACATGACACCGAGCTTTCCTCCAAACTGTCAGCAAAAAAAAAAAAAATATACCCGGGGATGAATTCATCATTTGCATAGTGTGGTACCTTAAAAACGGCCTGACACAAGTAATAAAAACGTATTAGCTTGCCAGTACATGCGGGGCTATGTTGTGCTGAGTGTGTTGCCTCGCAGTGCTGAATAAGCTAAGGCTACAAAACCTCCCGCTGGGTTCGTGACACGATTCTTCTAGGAATTGATCTTGTAATTTTGAGACTGACACCTCGTGTGTGTGCGGTGTTATTGCCGACACGTCTCCCATCCAGCCACCTCTTGCTTCACCAGTCTGAACCTGCTCCGGTTGCTGTAATGCCTTAGGCTACCAACTCTCTGTTGGTAAACATTCCTATTCAAGATGGTGTCATTGTAGCAGCACTGACAGGTAAGAATGTTAGAGTATTTTTTGGGAGCGAGTGAGTCATAGATTTAGCATCAACCTGAGCAGTTCCCACTGGCAATGCATCAGCAATAATAATAATAATCAACGCTTAAGCAAAGTATTCCAACATGCTCATTATTAGTGGCTGTAAATAGGTCAATCCGCATTCAGACCATTGATTTGCAGCCATGGCCCCAACTGAAAAAGGTTCATCAGTCTTATTTTTCCAATCCTATAATGACGAATGAACAAGTTTCTCAAAGGATCCTCGGGTATTCACGAGGAACACACTTTTGAACCGAGCATTCAGCACAATGCTCGTTTTAAATATGCATTTCTGTCACGTCAATAGTGGCAAATTATCAAATGTTAACAAAGGTCATCAACAACAGAAATGTCTTCCCAGTTGAAACGCTTTTGGAAGGTACGTCTGTTTTTGTCATCATCGTTGGTTGAATAAGATGCGAGCACTGAAATAAAAATAAATTATTTGTGTAAGAAATAAATATAAGTAATGGCAGTATCAATGAACTGCTACCCAACTTTACATGCTAGTCACGCATTGCAAACTTTAAAATGATATACACTGAACAAACTGTTCAGACATAAGCTGCTCTTGACACTCAAGCGCCACAGACAGTATAACACTATAGCACAATACCCATTACCCAGGGACAACTATAAGCTGTTTATTGAGAGGCTTTGGGAAGGCGACATGTCAGCAGATCAAACAAAAGCTCCGATGAAGTACCTCGGAAAACAGCTGAGACAACCAGCGTCTCTCCAGGCCTAGCCAAAGATGCAGGACATGGCAACGGGTTGAACAGAACAAAAATACCTAACGTGATTTATGTTTGGGCTGCTTTTTAAAAAAAAAAATATATATATATATACCTCCTCACTCTCTCCTCTCCTTGTCTGCAGCAGAGACATTGTTCAAACATCACCCACTCAAAGACTGGCAGCTAAGTCTCACCCTTATTATGTCTTTCTGTCCAGATGACTCCAGAGCATGAAAGGGTCTGAACAGGTGAAGTAAGACGAGCGCAAGAGTTTTCTTTCATGCATCTTTGAAAGTATTTTGAGATGCCTGAGAAGTGGGTTTTATATATTTTTGATGAAAAGCAAAAATAGTTTTTGGAACGTGTAGCCGACAGCGAGGATGTCTCCCCACACAGAATGTGTGGAAAGTCACTTAAATTGGGCAGTATTTGACTTAGCAGAAAAATGTAGGACAGACCACATGGTGGGCGATGTGTGAAGAGGTCAATTGCTGGGGAGGCACTGGGCTGTTCTGAGAGCCAGACTTTACTCAAATTAAACCCTTGATGACGGAAACATTTTGTAACCATCAATACATCTCATGTGATGCCAAGCTGATGTTAAATGACGGAGGCCGGGAAATAACGCACTTTAACGGTGGACATAATGCATCAAACGGGAGCATGCATGAAAACGCTTCATCCTTCCACGGCTTTGCCATATTATTTCAAGGCAAGTCACATGGGGGGGGGGGGGGGGGGGGGATGAGGATACAGTCAAATGCATTGCCGAAAATATTATAAAAACTGCATTCTATCGAGTAAATAAAGTAGTGCCGCAGTCGGAAACTTCTGTAAACTGAAACAAACACTCCAGGTTGGAAAACTTGCAAGCCTAACAGTTTCAAATAGATGGAAACTTCACCAAAGTCACATTTCAAAGTATTTTTGTTATTGTAATTGCCTTTTTTTCCAAGAACAACCTCCAATAAGACCCATAGACTCATCACAATCATTTAGGACTGGTGATGGCAGCCAACAACAGGAACATCACATGGATATAAAACGCAGCATGTCGGACAAAGAAAATTAAAATGGCACTTACTGTTTGTAGGTCTACCTGAAAAAGAAGCCAATGCACTTATGCGACCAACATCGCACAAAGAGAACCACGGTTTTCTCGGCTCAAGACCTATACTGCATACTGTTGATACTGGAACAAGCATTAGTCCCATCACGGTGCAAAATAAGGTTCGGCCATGGCACGGCGGTCATATTCGGCACAATTATGGCACGGCAGCCCAAAAAAAAAAAAAGACCAAATTATTGCACGGCGGCCAAAACATAACACCACGTTAAAAAATAAAATGTAAATGACACTTACCTTTGTTGGTCTACCTTAAAAAGAAGCCAAAGGTGGGTTCAGACTGAACCAAAGCTAATTTTAGAGATGGCAATATTTGGTACAAAGCTGATGGAAAGACACAAGCGGACATGAGACATTTTAGCTCATGGCACATCCATGTGAGCTGAAGTGTTTGGAAAAAGAGAGGAAGGAAGGAAGTTGTAGGCTTTTAGTCTGAGTCAGGGCTGTCACACACTCACACAGTCAGTTTGTCAGGTTAACTAGATAAGATGTAGGGCTGAGCCTGTGCAGTAAATGAATTAGGAGTTCTGGCAAATAAACTCAGACTGCAAAAAATAAACAGTATTCAAATTCCCAAATAATAAAGCGCGGCAAAATGTTACTTCGTGTTCAGTCTGAAGGCACCTGAAGAGGTCACAACAACCAAAGACCCACAGCACAGTGGTCGGGAAATAACACAATAAAGCTTAAAAAAAACAAAACAAGATAAGATATCTATATCTGAAACAAAGCCAATTTGATTGACAGGCAGCCACTGAAATACAGTGCCCAATGCACATCACACAATTTAGCAAGTCACAACAACTTACAAGCATTTGGTACACTCAAAATAAGTTTTCTTTTGGGTGTGTGTGTGTGTGTGTAGGTCTACCTGAAAAAAGCCAATGCCCAAATCTTGAACCAAACAGACATTTTTAGAAGGAAATCGTAATTAGTTAGACAGCAGTTTGGCTTAGCAGCCACTACAGCTGCACAAGTTTGAGACATCACAATGAGCAAAGCACTGCAGGCGGGACAATTGAGGCCCGAGACGCGGCATGGCAGCCAACATGACTCAAACAGAAAGGTAAGGGATTGGGCTCATTTTGGAGACTTAGGCTGCAGACTGGTAAGGAAAAAGCCCAGTCATGGACAGGCTGCCAAAAAAAAAAGGCCCAACCATGGCACGGCGGCCAAGTCAAGGCCTTTTAATGGCCGGCAGCCAAGAAAGCACAAGCAACACAACATAACGCAAATAGGAAAGACTTGCACTCACTACTTGTTGTTCTACTTGAAGTCCACGCGTCGCTCTGTCCTCGTGAAGCGGTCTGTAGCCTCGTCGAAGTCCTCATGCTCTGTCGTTAGAAACTTGATGGCCAGAGCTGAGAAGTCCTTCACAGTTCAAACTGTGTGTTTTATTTTCAAGATGATTCTCTCCACTGGTCGCAATGTTAATGTTGGGGATGCAAACCATGTTGCCGGCTGTAAGCAGCGAGCATTGGATACCAGACAAAGCTTGCTTCCAGTAAGTTCTTGGTTTGAGATGATCAAACATTCTCAGACATTTTCTTTTTAAAGCTTCAGTGATAAAATATAGACAGCAAGATTAACCACAGGCAAGTTAGCCAGAGGAGTTTTCTTCAATACCAGCTCTCATGTTTTTAAAGAGTGAACTGCACTGAAATAAAATGTTCCTCACATGGGAAAGACTTCTTCTTCTTCTTCTTCTGGTTTTACAGCGGTTGGCCACCTTCTGCGCCGGCGGGTGGAACAGCCAATAGGCTAACAATCTTTCCCCCAAACCAAAACAAACCCACATGGGAAATACTCCATGTGGAACTTAACTTCCTTTGGGGAAAAAAAAAATATATGGTGCATCCTTATTGGTGATATGCTGCACAAGTGGGTGGGGTTATGCCCACTCCAGCCAATAAAGCCCTCACAGACCCTTGAAAAACGCCCCGCCCGTCTACTGCTTCTGTCAAATAGAAACATGACATCACATCACATTGAGGAAGTAATTAAGTAATTCAAAACACATTTGGTTAACCGCTGGAAGCTTGCTTTCAAACAGAGTGGAATGAAAATTGATTTCTGGCTACAAATTAGATAGAGTGTTTTGATTTTACAAGGGTGTGTGGCTTTGTTTTTGATATATCTTAAAACTCTTAGAATTAAATGTATACTGTGTATTACTACAAAACATCTTGTAATTCTCTCTTTTCATACTGCCCTTCCACTCACTCCCATGGCCAGAGACAAAGAGAAAAGCTCCTCACAACAGGCATGGTGACGTCTCTCCGCTGCGATGTGGACGGACGTTATCGACCGCCTCTATCTCGTGATAAAAACCTCTGTGCAGGGTGTGGTGGCAGGGGTCAGTGTGAGGAGAGAGAATGTATAAGTGGATGGGATAGATTGAGGTATAGGAGGGGTGACCCCAAAGGCCACTGGGCTGTCAAGACGTGGTTTGCGTGGCCAACATTATAATATCACATGAGGCGGGGCTTGCCGTAAAATGACTTCAGCTGCGGATTAGCTGTAACCGCGCTGCTCTCATGTCGCTCTTACAAGAGTAATTACAGTTTTTCAGCACATTAGATAAAAATTGAACAATCAATCTCATCCCAATCCAGTGCTTGACTTTGGACCGACACAAAAAAAAACATAAATCAAAGAGTATTACGGAGGGGAGGGGGTTTTTGGCGAACTTCACATCCAGACTTTTTGTTGGTTAATAGGTTGCATTAAGCCCATCAAGTGGTGTGGTGCGTGATAAGCAGTCTCGCGGGCCCACTAGGGGCCTGAAGAAGCTCTTGTAATGAATGGTTGGAGCACTGCTGATGCGCGGCAATCATTAACAGCCTGATAATTACTCTGGATACCTCGGTGGATTGTGTGCATGCGTGTGTACGTGATGCAGATAGAGCCATTACCATGTGTGAGGCCTCAGAGAGAAACAGATAAGCGTTGTGTTTGTGTGTATTTCTGCTTTGCTGGTTCACATATCGTGTGTGTGTGTGGTCTAAAAACGTCTGGCTTTGTATTCATATTCATGCTTACAGTTGCAAATACGAGCATATTCTCTGAGTGCGGCGGTATTTGAAACCGTCTCTGGTGTTGCTGCTGTTAAACAATACAATACCGGGCTGATTAAGGAAGCATGATGGATGCTGGGTATTTAGAGCCTCTGCGAGGCAGCTGAAACGTTCCCACAAACAGCTCATTTTTCTTTCATCTGAAAAGCGACATCAAAACAATGCGCCGTCCCCACTTTTAGCTCAAATTAAAACCCCGGCCGCTCGAGTCTAATTTTGACAAAGTTCCCCCACATTGGTATGATCAAGACAAACGTTTGGATCTCCTCGCTCGTCAGTGTTTGAACACCAACTTGTTTACTCAGTGGGTTCTTTATTATTCACTTGCTTTTTTTGTATCGCTGACCGAAGAGATGCATCTGTGGAAAGGAACCCATCACCCAGCATTAGACGCAGCACAGCGGAATAGACCAATAAGAGGAAAAACACACAATGACACTCATGTAGCTCTCAAACGGCTCTAAATGATACAATAGGCAGCTTGCTCTGGGAATACAAATCTTTAAGTCCCTTAAAGACTGCAATAAAAACCCTGTTTATCCATAAATACATATTTTAAAAAGCAAGACATTCTTATTAAAGCGGCTGGCATCATGTGGGCATAATGTATGTGTTTTCCTGCTTCAAAGGAAAATTAATCTGCAGTTTTCATGTATGAAAACTAGACTGAAGATCGCCACACACATCACACACAAAGATGACACATTGACTGAGATTTGGGTTTGTATATCTTTACCCCGGAACGAAAAAAACAAAAACAACAGCTTGTCATATTGCACAGTACTCCCCCTTCCCAGTCACCTCAAGTTCAGATCAACAATGGCGCCGCGCTTTGTTTTAGCATTCCAGGCGGCAATGTTTGGCCTCCGTCCAGAGCGGTGTTTCAGTGATTGAGAGCCCAAACAGTGCTGGCCCGCCCTGCCTGGTTTAGTCTACCGAGGGGTAATTGAATAGTGCAAAGGCTGCAATAGCATTGGACTGGAGGAATGCTGAGCTGCAGGGGAATATATGGAGACGGTTTCAGCCAGCAGCAATTAAACAGAGAAATGATGCGTGAAATAGCAAGGAGGAGGAGGGGGGGGGGGCGTTAGTGAAGTGAGAGTAACTGTACAGGGGAGCAAGAAATGTCAAAAATAAATGTAAGAGAAACAGTTGAGGTTGGGAGACAGAGATGATGGTGGAATTAGATTAGAGTTGTGTGAAACAAAAGGGAGAGAAGTCTGAGAGTGTGAAAGTGGCCATGCTGAGAAGCCAATTCTAAAAGGCAAAATGCAGAGTCAGCCTGTTCTGTAGATATCATGTGTGACAACGCTTCAGACTTAACTTTGTGTCAAGATGGAGGATTTCAAACCCGCTGTCCTCCAAGACCTGATGGTGGAATGAGAAAGTATAGCTGCCGTTCCGAAACAAAGCGCTCAAAGAACGTTTCAGTGCAAAGATTTGGAAACTTTTACTGTCGTACTAATCGATATTTCCTCAAAAGCTGACCTGTCCAATTTTTTCAAATAGTGCAGCGCAAACCCTTTTGTTGACTCGAGGAAAAAAAAATTTAAAATCTGTCACTTCAACCCAGAAAGCTGTCACGAATGGGATCGCTCATGTGGCGTACACAGTGTTTTATTGTTTGCACACATTTTCTTTACGCGGAAGGTAAAAACATGCGTCTACATTTTCTAATGCTTTGAGGATCCTTACTTATCTAATTATCTTGAGAACGTTTCATCGAAGTCCATCTCTGGGAGTGACGCTAATGCATGACGTGAAATGTACTAATTGCAGTCCCTCCATGCGGGACGACAACGAGGAAAATGACGAGAGGAGAAGCTGCTAATCCTTTCATTTGTCCTTTTACTGTTTCAGTTGTTGCTTGAATCAGATTGTGGGTCCAACTTGGTAAAACAATGAGTAAAATCAACCATATAATGTCCATAAGAGGCTGTACAGTGAAGCTAAACTCTGATTGGCGATACTTGACATCACCTCGTTCCAGTTCTGGTCAGTTGGAGAAAAAGAAAACCTCAACGTCTGTCAACAGCTTCCTGTACTGTAGCTGCGCTTGTGATTGAATGTTCTTTACAACTCAACACACACACACACTTACAGGTCTCCACAGGTCTCCATAGTAATTACGCTCCAAGTCATCTTTTATATCTCATTTGAACATTTTTTGAAATAGTTATCGATTTTAATCGTCTCGTATTTTACTCTCAAAAAGGAATTTGTGGTTATTTTCAAAATGTCATGGTTTCACGTGTCGGAGGAAGAAAGGAGCGCACTCAATTCAGTCTGGTTGGAAATATTTGGAGTAGTGTATTGCTCCGACACTTGAAGGTTGAGTGGTTGTGTTGTCTATTTTCAACTGACACCGGGGCTTGGAAGAAAAATGCCTAAAAGATGAGGAGCTTGACAAGCAGGAGGAAGTGATTTCTTGCTTTTTTTTTCTCCTGCATCTTTACACACAAAGCTTGTTAAGGGTTCATCCGAGCTCCTATCAGCAGCCACAGCTGGATATCTACGGAGGGCTTTCCACACACACACACACATGCACAAGGGCTAGGGATTCAGGGACTTAGGAGTTGATAGAGGAGAGGGTTTTAAAAAGCATAGTGTGGAGACTCTTGGACGGCACTCAAATGTCAGTGACCAGAGCGATGTTAAGGTCCTGGATGACTTTCTGCATGGACTGTGGCTGAGCTGCCACCCGTGCATGTGGGTCTAATGAGAGGAGCTCTGTGAGGCTGCACTGTGGAGAATCGTCCCAAAATTGGTCTTCAACTTTCAAAATGTTACACGAGCGAGAGGTAACTTTCGCTGTGAATCAACTTCACACTTTCTTTCCACAAAAGGGGGTTTATGTGCAAAAGGATGGAAGCTCCCTGTCCATTCAGATACCTACGCATGCATGATACACACACACACACACACACACACACACACACACACACACGTTAATCCAGTTTATGGGCATTTTGCTGCACGGCATGTTTGGATTTTATGTCACAGCTCCTCCTTGGACAATTGTTTCAGAGGAAAATAAAATGTGCAATAAAACACAATGAAGGCTGGAATGGAGAGGCGTGGAAGCAGAGCAGATCCATGACCTCTCTGAGCTGGAACTCTCCAGCAGCAGCCGCCCCACCCCCACCCCCACCCTCCATCTAATCCTGCCAGAGGAGTTTAATTTACTGCCCAGAGTTCCCTCGCACAATTTCTTTAAAACTACATTTTATGAGACTGCAATTCCATTTCATAGGGGGCCCTGTACAGTGAATCCTATTTGCGAAGCGTCATATGCGCTCACATTAACATGACAAAAGCACCGCTTTGCTCTTGCCCGTATTATCGCCTGCTGAAGCATTTTATAGGATACCGGAGTGCCAACTCGTGTCCATCAGGAAAGTTGTAGTGGCTACTATAGAGTCATAAGCGTCGCTGAAACGGGAGATAAAAGCTGCACGGCTACACAAACGGCAGCAGACACCAAGTATGAATCAATAGTATCGCAGCTCTCGCTCCCTTTAAAACTATTTACAGCCTAAATGTTGTCATAGCAAAGTTCAGCGGGGTCGAGGCATCAAAGCAGTGGAGAGATCGAAGAGAGCGCATTCATACAAGTTACAAGTGCTCAGGACAAAGTGCTCTTCAATCAGCACCAATCCTTTACGTTTTAACATTAATGACGTGGTTACTGCGTCCATAGTGGAGCGTCAAAGTCTGACGCTCTGGGATACCCAGTGTGTTCGAAAGTGAAGCCAAGGAGTCCGAACCAAGACTTCGCCATCCACGTTGAGGAAGCTGAAAGATGTCATCCAACTCTTACAGATCTTTTAAATAAAACATCAGAAAACAGTGAAAACCACAACATCTGCGAACACAGAATGACATCATCAATGATGTTGTTTTGTCTAAATAGTAGTCGCCAAACCCAAAAAATGACCATTTACTATCATGCAAGATGAAGAAAAGCAGCCCATTCATGCATTTATCGATTCATCTTTGCACTCTGGATGAAACATTGTTACCATAATACGTGTTTTAAACAGAATCCAAGTCCAACAAGGTTAAAAAAAAAAAAACAGTTAATTACACAGTTATGAGCTTCTTCTGTGTAACTAACAAGGATCAATGACAAAATCAGGAAACAAACTTTCAAACACACACATGCAATTTAAAAGTTTAGAAAAAGTCATAACTATATAGTCATAACTATTTAGGGAAAAGACATTCACAGCAGCTTTTTTTTTTTTTTTTGCAGGTTCCAGATGGGGAGACTAGGAGTCGGGAGCCAGAGCCATATGGTCCTGTTTCATCAGCCCATTTCATGTCATTAATGAGCTGTGATTGATTGCATCATCAGCACTGCCGTGTGTGGCACAGGTACCGGATGAAAGCTAAACAAAAAGTGTTAAAGTTAAGTGACCTCTGACCTCTTTATATCAGTGCTGCACCTATCTGTACAGCCTGATTCTAGAACCCTTCGTTTGGGCCGTAATTGTTTTAAGATTAACCTTGAATTTAAAGGATAAATATTTTCAAATTAAAATACAATGACATTTAGGCTGGCTAAAACTTCTCTGCTGCATATGTAGATTTACGATATCTTTAGAGGAATAGTCGGCATTTTTTGTAAATCCACTTAAATGCTTTCTTGCTGAGCGCTAGATGTCGAGTTGGTGTGAAACTGTACCCAGCAGCTGGTTGGGCTTCAATAGCGAAATGACTGAAAACAGCTGGAAATATCTCGCCTTGCTCTGTCTAAATGTAACTTGATTACTACTACCAACACCTTTAAGCTCAACATAACACATTATATCTTGTCTGTTTCATTTATTTATTTTGAAATGGGAAAACAACAGGGGGTAATTGAGACTATTCATTGGCCGGTAGGAGTTAAATAAGAATAATTCAATTATTTATACTAAACTAACTGGCTGCTGGCTCAAACCTCGTGTCCAATGGACAAATATAAGAGTGGTATCAATTTTCTGTAAACCTTTTGCAAGACTACCCATAGTGCAGAAAATAACAAACTTAAAATGTGTAAATCAGCTACGAAACAACAAGCCTCTCTCTTTCTTGATTTTCAGACGGATTTCCTCCACTTCCTTCTTCTTGTCCTCCATCTGTTTTAACTCCCAGCTCTGGTCCTTCCAGGCCAGGTTCTCTGTGAACGTGTCCTCCAATTTCGTGTTTTTCTCCTCCACATGCTATGATTTCACCTCCCAGTTTTTTTTTTGTTTTTGTCTTGGCCAGTTCCTTTTTTGATCTTCTTACCCATAACTTTGTGGTTTTTCCTGCCAAATCTTCACTGTGGCCTCACAGCTCTGTTCTTACACATTGAGGTCCTTTGTGAACTTTTCCCTCCAGAGTATTGTATTCTGCCTGCCAAGCTTTCTCGCTCTGTGGGAGTTCAGCTCCTTTGTTCCACAGCTGGTTTCTGGTCTCTGTGAGCATCTGAGAGAAACTGTCCTTCTTTCTTGCTGAGATCCAGGATTTCAGTGTCTCTCTGGTTGATCCGTTTCACCAACTGGCTCGCCTTCCTCCGCTATTAAATCTGCAGCTCGTAGGTACTCTGGCTCTCGACTGCCATCTTGAACGTGGCTGTTTTGATCTGAGACTATTTGTTTCTCTGCCTCATACCTTGCAACTGTCTTGTCATCCTCCCGTTTGGTCAGGCACTGGGTGGCATCCGGCTTCGCCTCCTGGAGTCGGAGACTTTTCTTGAGATATTGCTTCCAATCACATAGAACACTGTGATCCCAGGAGAGGTAGTGTCATAGAGGGGAGATACATTCCCTCCCCGTGGATGCAACAAGGACTACAAAGCGTTGTGGCATCCAGTAAACGTCTACAAAAGCCCACAGTCAACAGGACAATGGCTGCTGCCCAACTGAAACATGTAAGCTGAGTGTAGTGAGAGAAAGGAAAGGGAAACAGTGTATGTAGGAGATAAACAATGACTGTGGTGTACACATGTGGCAGTGGAAAAAGGGCTTTAGATATGTAACCAAATCCAACGTCAGGAAAAATTGTTTTATCCCCTGAAACTCCAGCTGTTTTGCTCTTTTCTGTCCATGCTCTTGTGTTCCTTTGAGGTAGAACACGACTATCAAAATATTGCTTGAAAACCACTTTCATCCTTATTTTATGTCGCTAAATCCTTGTTTTATGCCACATTTCCGACACTCGATTAGAACTCGGCGTTCCAGCTCTGGCGCATGCTCACATGTTTGATCAGTGCTGCCAAGTTTGCCCTTCTGATGGAGAAAACAAGATGGCCTCTGGAGTGGACTTAAAATGTAGCATGATGCCACATAGGCTGCCCTACATGGTGGAAAACGTTCTGCGTGCTAGCGCCCCACGGCATGCAGCTGGTGACCTTTTGGTATTTTTCGCCCCTGTCCCTCAGACAGCCCGAATCGATCAATCAATCGGTACACCCTTCCACCAAATCCGATCACATCTGCTTATCGTTACAAAGTCGAGTCATTCACCCTCGTGCGTCTTTGCTTTGCACTGATTCGTCGGCTTAGTTCAGAAGAATGCAGAGACAAACACGGCACCCGAAAGCGGCAATCAAAAGTTCAAGAACTGCTGTCCATGCAAGTTTACAATGGTAACCTTCCAACGTGTGACAGTATTTACATAAAGGATTCAGGCTTGGTTGGAATATTAATTATTGATGTGAACTGTAATGAATGATTTATAACCAAAGCCAATCAGAAGCTGCTGTCTCCCAGTGCCACCTGAGGGATATTATATATTTATAACTCAAGGACATGCTGTCATTGTTTAGGCCTCCCGACTTACTCCTGGGTTACAGCGGAGCAAAGCTTTTGTTTCCCCCTCCGTTGTACTTTGCCTTCAAAGACAGGTGCTATTGGCTGTTCAGCAGAAAATGTACTCAGGAGACAACGTGTGGCCTTCATTTTAAGTGTGCTCTTGTAGGGTGCACACATAGGAACTACAATGTCAACGCTCTTTTCCTCCGGCTGCGCTTCATACACACGTTTTCCTGAACCCCTCTATTCAGAATATACACGATTTGAAATTCACTGATGACCTTTACGACTGAGAAGCGTGGAATATTTTTTAAATGTTTTCTTAACTGTCTCTTTTCACGCTTTTTTTAATGTGAAATTATTCTATTTTATCGGACGAGGAGTCAAGGGCACACTTTCGGGCAGAGGACGACGTTCCGAAATCGACAGTCGCCAGTCACACAAAAACAATGAACAGATAAAAACAACACAGAATAAAAAGGTCTGTCATCGTCCAATCGCATAAATCTCAACGGGAACGACGTTGCGCTCGAGAATGCATTTAGCCCGGTACCATTAGCGCTGCATTTAGATGCGTGGCAAAGATGCAAAGTGGTTTTGATGAGTGTATTCTATTAACGGAGAGTAAAACAAGGTAATGTATTGATGTGGGCTGGCTGGAAATACATTTGCTTGCTTCAAAGTGACTCAGTCAACCCCATGGGAGTGGAGCAAAAAATGTGATCGTCGCTTGGAATTAACCCCACTCTGATTGGTGCTATTGTAATTGGAGGCCGGGCAGGTCACTGTTATACATGACGTACAATTGATAATTAGGAGCCTTCCAATATGCAGAGTAAATTAATTCCCATAAATGAGTTCCCACAATGTGCAGGTTCATAGGTTGTTAATAGGACGAGGAAAACACTTCGGCAATGTCTAACTGGAATCATTTAGTCATCCCTGTTTACAGTCAAAAATAATGTCAGTGTTTTTTTGTATTGATTGTCTGTAATTCTATTATTAAAAAGGAAGGAAAATAGATCTTTGGGGAAATGCTGCTCCTCCTCTCAGCTGTTGAAGGCCATAACTCCTTGGGCGTCTGTTTTTGTCTCGACTCTTTTGTTTACTTTCGAAGCATTTGGCAGACTAAATTAAAACGCAATCTCCCAATTATCCTTCCTCTCTTGCATAAGTATGCATTAATTGGGTCAAAATTGAAATGAAAATTCAAAAATGCACTTTACATAATTCACTACGAGCAATGACATTCTCTGCCATTTGACAGTTCATGTTCAAAGACCAACTGTGTTTCGTGGTTAACAATATTTAAATGTTCATTCAAATTTGAAAATTAAAATACAATACAAATATTGGAACCTAACTTCGCTTATTAAATATTTGAATTAGTCCACCAAATCTTCATTGCACATAACTGAATTCAACAAAGACCTATTGCGCTTGTATTTTTAGCCCGCTAGCTTAGCTCGTCGCTAAAGTAACAACAAATTCACACAATTCATCCAAAAGACGTATTTGAACCATCGACTTATGTCTCATAATTGTCTGCAAACCCCTGCTCTTTTGTGGAACAGCTAGCACTCAGACAGAAGGGGTTAACTATAAGTGAATGATAAAACACAGCTAAAAAAAAACAGAATGAACTGATTTGCGGCAAAATTGTGCCGGTTTAATTCCTGGTGTGTCCTCGCAAAGATACCAAACGCATCATAAGACCCATGAATATGAAACACCATTTTGGTTTCGTATTGTTTGTCATCCAAAAACCAAAAACAGGACATGTGACTAACAGAGCAGATACATGTGCTGTAGCATACAATGTAATCCAATAGGTCCCATACAACAGTTAGCCTGTGGGGATTAACTCCCTCGCCTATTCAAGAAACTTGAATTTACTGTTTTTAACACCCGAATGATCTCCACCTCTGCCAGTCTAACAAAGGGATACTGCTTTGTGTCATATATTGGAAAATCTATGTTGAAAAGATGCCCACTTCACTTTGGCTATTGCACAAAAGCCCACTCATGCTCTGTTGCCCGTGTATTATCCTCCTACTCCTTGACACCCACACACACACACAACAGCCCATGCTTTCTTTTTCCTTTCCAAAGAAAAGTTCAAGAAGTGAATCAGCATCCCCAGAGAGAAGTGACATTGTACCGTCTACTTTGTGATGCTTTAGTATATTCGTACCACTTGCACCTGATACGTTACTGTACATAGAAGGCCTGAGCAACATCCACAATGCTGCAGCTAGTTCCTCAATATCACGCACCAGACGGGCGAAGCTGCCAGTGAGAAGAAAGCATACGTACGGAAGATGACACGCAAAGGCATCAACCCATCAATCTCTTTGAAAAGGCTTCTCTCTCAGTCATAAATCAATAATCTTCCATCATCCGTAGTCACACAGTAAACTGCAACACTGCATGATTTTCCGCCTACAGCGGAGTTCAAAGGCTTTGCATATTCGTGAGAATTATGCAGGCTAGTCGCCCTCTCATGGCTAAGCCTCAGTCTCATGATGGTGCTCGAACCTATTCTAAAGGATCCTGTCTGAAGTGGGGGGGGGGGGGGGGGGGGGCATTTGAAGTGGCTTTGGCAGCTGCTGCGGGAGCTAGGTACCCATTGCAGGGAGATAGGTGGACCCATTGTTGAAGAGCTGGCCAACAGTTCTTGTTTCCGGTTGTTTGGACATTCTGCGGACATGATTTGGCCCTTCGCTCCACTTCTCATTTCAGTCGCCTCACAGTATTTGTGTCTGTGGCAGAATGACAAGCAATTAAGTGGATATGACAAAAAAAAAGGTGTGTGAAGTGTACATGAAAAAAAGTTTTGTTTTTGGTGGGGCGAGTAGTACTTGATGCGACAGTGTGGTCGCATCAAAGTACCGGTACATGTATGAACTATACATGCAACGTAAGAGATGCCCAGGATCAAAATGAAAGAATCGTTTGAAGTAAATCCTGCATTGCAACATGAAATGTTACAGGCAATATGTGAAATTGCTGCACAGGTTGTTTTTTTTTACCCATCCATCTCCCTTCTGGGTCAATCATAAGCAGCCTATCCCAACATGTTACACTATGTCAGAACAGACTACATGGCATACAGATGACACGCAAAAAGCAAGAAAGGAATTCTTATTGCACGCAAAATTACTTACAAATTGTTGTGTCATTCATACGCCAATTGGTGTGAGCGGGCTGCCTGCACACTGAATGCTAAAAGTGCTTTTCCAATATTAAAGGCCTACAAAGGATGCGGGGCTAATCCGTGTTTTTTATGTGTCTAGTTGTAGGGACTGTAAAAACTCTGTTTACTCAGTCAGAACCGCAAATTCGATACACCAATGTATGGGTGTTAAATAAGTACAAAAGTTTTTAAAAAAAACTACAAAATTTGCTAATTTCTAAGCAAAATAAAAATAATTTGTCATTCACAGCTGCTTTGAGAAACCAGCGTGTCTGGTGGCAAAATTGCGGTTTCATTTTTAATCTTAAAATGCAGTTTAAATTGCGAGACGATGCGATTAAGCCGAGTTATGGATATAAATTTTGGGGGGGTAAAAATTTGATGAGGTGAGTCAATAAACAAATGATCTTTTTTAGAAAAAAAGCTAATCTGCATATTCCTCACAGCAGGATTATTATGAGGAATTGATGCAATCATAGAAATGTGTTTGGCAGCAGCCACTGTCGCGTGCAAATTCACCACAATAAACACATTTGCATTGTAATGTGTCCAATACCTTTGATAATATTCATCTGAAGTACCATTAGGGTTAGTATTGGCCCTCCTTTAGAAAACATTGTTTGGATTATCATGGTTTACAGAGCCTCTGTCTGCCCCCCCCCCTCCCTTTCCCTCGCATATGTTATCTGCAGTCGCAGCTGTATGGCACCAAGTACAGAATACCCCCCCCCATCTGCTGATCCGGTCATGCACTCCTTTATTTTTCCATCCCTCTCATTCTCCAAAGCCCACCTGACGGACCCAGCGGAGGGGCTAACCTGCTATGAACATGGCTGCTCCGCAGCGTTGGCAAGAAACAAACCCTTTCCCCATTCCTGGAAGAGGCTGCGCTGCACTGATGTGCCATGCAGTGTGCATGGCCTGGCTGACGGTTTGCACTAAGTTCCACTTCTCATTGCCAACATGAACAGGCCCCAACTGGAAATGCTTTAGATTACGTGCCAGTCTCCCCCCCCCCCCCCCTCCCCCCTCCTGTCCCTTGAATGGGCCGTGAGGGTATTGGGCCAAAATTGCTGCTGGTGCTGCTTTGGAATACGCCGATTCATGATTTCACTTTTGAAACCAACGATATTTCATTGGCTGGATATTTATAATATTTGCTTCTTTATGTTATCAACCAACTCTGATTTATCCTCAAGCTGCTGAGGAGATGGACGGGCAGTAATGAGAGACTCATTAATCAAAATACTATAACAGGCTCGCACACATATGCTGCATCTTGTGCCATTTCTAAGATTGTTCCGAACGTTATTGCATTCATAAAGTCATTATTATGCCACTATTGTCTGAGTATGCAAAATCCTCTTCATTTTCTAATTAGTGAACATGCAGAACATGTTACCAACAGGGGGATTTCAGCACAATATTGATGATAAGCAGGACTGCTGAGTCTTTTTTTTTTTTTTTTTCAAATAACAATTTGCAAATGATGCTGCACAGAAAAATGATAGGATCTTACATTAGCCATAGCATGCATCTGATTAATTTGTTTGCTCACGTATGTTAAAATTAGAGCATTTTGCTCTCAGCACGGTGTCCCACTTCGGAGATTTCTTGTTAAAAAATGAACTGTAAAGCAGAAATGTACAGCTGGAGCAAGATAAAAGAGCTGCTTTATTTCCCAGAAATAAATGCACAGCATAGACAAAAAAAAAACTTACACATTGGAACTAAAGGGAACACAGGGGACCTATGGCAAAAAAGGAAGTCATTGTGTTTTTCCCTGATTAATCAGGGCTGAATTGAGACTCTGCAACTAGCAAGACATCGTTCTTTAACAGGAAATAATGTACAGAGAGCGAGTGAGGAAGAAGAGCAAGAGGGAAGTTAAAGGAGGAAGGTCCTGGGGAGCCAGAGCCTCGGGGGGGGGACCCAGTGTGTACAAGGCAGCAATTATACTTGATGAAGTGCCTTCCCTCCGCAGCCCCCTTCAGCAGTCATTTCCCACTAGTGCGCACCACGCCAGAGCCACATACATCTTCCTGTTGCAAAAGATCTCATTAAGGACCAGTAGATGGGACGTCACTTATCTTTATCAAACATATGCATAAGTGCCCCCTTATGAGTCTCTTCTCCCACGTCTCTCTCTCTCTCTCTCTCTCTCTCTCAGACTTAAGACGCATTGTCTTATAGGCAAATCTGTCATTGAGCAGCGTAAAGGCCGATGGGAGGTTAGTCCACTGAAATGGAACAACTTTTTTCACCACTAAGCAAATGGAAGGGTATTTCTATTTCTTCGTTGAAGACGGGTGTGTGTGGGGGGGGGTCAATGGCACTGTAATGGGCATAATTAGCACTATAAAGTCGAAGCAAGAGCCATGAGAATATGGAAATGAAGGTTGCTTTTAATGCCGTAAAATACTCCTTGAAGCACAGTCCTACTACATGTTCCAACAAGCCTGTTAAGTAGGTTAGTGTCCCTTCTTTTGGAGACTGGGTTTCAGTAAGATCAGTCATTTCCTGAAGTGAATGGACTCTAAAACACCAAACAATTGGAGCTCAAGTCACTTTGCACATACGAAAAGGACCTTCAACCGGGCCGATCAAATCGAATAAACCTTTTTTTTTCCTCACCCCTCAATAACTACGCATGCAGAGAATTATTAAGGTGAGGAAATCTGCTTGAATTCAATTTCCATCTTAAAAAAACGATCTACATCCTCATAAAAAAAAGGTTATTCAACGCGTTCGGAATGGTAATTAACGGAAGCCAAATGAGAAAGGTCTACCGCAGCTCGCTCAGAAAGCCAAGGACGTGTGATGAGATGAGGGCTCATCTCCACGTGCACCTCCGTGGCCCGCCTCGCTGTATCTAAGGCGCCATCTAGTTTCTTCATCGAAGACTTATTCTTTGCATTTGCAAGTCATGGGCTATCTCCTGTGGGCCTTTAGTCTTTGCTGCCACTTTAGCAGATTGTAGAATCAGTTGAACAGTCTCATCGAATACGTATCTATACAATCGGCCATCGAAATAAACAAAAATCCCTGATGCTCAAAAGCAATTATACTTCGTCACCTCTCTTATCTCTCTTATGCTCTTATTCAAGCATTGTGCGGTGGGTTTAATACGTTTTTGACACTGCAAGGCTTGACTCAGGAGGAACCAGCTATAGCTTATGGACTATGAACACTTTTCACTCAACAACTGCAGATGCTGTTGAAACACACTTGCTAGTTTTTAGGGGGAGAGTTAGATGTTAATTTGTATATAAGGGCGCAGCCAGGAGCTAAACAGCTAGCTTAGCTCCGTCAAATAGCACTACCAGCATGTTTAAAACAAAGCAATTACCAACTGAGCAAATCGTTTATGGGGTTATGAGCCTGAATATTTATTGGATGCCACTAGCAACATCCTGGATTTAATGGATAGGTTTTAAAAGACAATCAAAGTTATTAAACCAAATCATAATAATTGTCGAGGCATTTCCCTCAAAACCACAATTTGTCAACGTCGATGCGAGAGAAAAAAAAAAATCATTAGACCATCAAACACGGAGGGTTTCAGTCTCTGGTGACCATGAATCTCTGAAATCAATTGCATGGAAATTCGTCCAACAGTTGCGGAGATATTCTAGTCTGCAGTGGACTTACAGACACCAGAGCCACAATAGCGTGCTTAATAAATAAAGCCTCTCTCTATATGCACCATTTCCAATGGGCAAATGTGTCATTTCCAGCTCAGATGTATATTCAGCTGTTCTGAAATAGCCTACCGTTGCATAACACCGGTCTTATGAAACTCCAGCGAGCTGTTTTTCAACTAAAATACCAAAAAAACTTCTTTTCCCAGAGCAAACTAATCATACAGCCTCCATCTCCTCCTGTGACTATACCCAGACCTCTACCTCCATCTGCCTGTCTCCCTTTCTCTCCATTTTCCATTCCGTCCACCTCTCCTCTCTTGTCACTCACATGCTCCTACACTACAAAGGTGCCCAGATGCTTCAAATCTCCAGCATTGATCTCCTCCAGCGGAAAAAAAAGGGGCGACCCACGTGGGATCCGCCTCACTAATCACTGCCTGAAACCACTCTGGGCTCACAGGCCGAGAGATAAAGACAGCCGCGAGCTTTACTCAGCTTTAGCAGGGCCTCGGCGGCTGTCTCTGTCGGGACTGACAAGCGAGGCTGTTTCTGAGGTGAGAAATCGCCGCCGGCCAGCCCACTGCGAACTCCGCTTTCCATCTCACTATCCAAAAAAGTTCCACCACAATCTGTGGGACAAGCACAAAGAAATGTCACCTCTAAGCCGGCATGACGCACGCTGCACAGCAGGTTAACACCAGGCACCAGGGCCGCATGCATAATATTTGTTTCATTGTTTTTTAATGTTTATTATCATTATTATTTCACTCTTTTTTTTTTTCCCTCCTCAAACTCTCAAGAGGTGGTTGTGTGATAAACGATGAACAGCGATGCCGAGAGACTGAGCCTCGCATGGTTGCACCGAATCCACAATTAGCCATTTCATTAGCATCCATTAACATTTCATTTTATTGTGTATAAGGGAACAACAGTACAGGAGGTAAGGGCAGATGCTGCCTTTTCCCATTGACCCGTGAATACACACGAATGCACTCTTGGCGGCGCGCTTAATAGCAGCTCCTGTTGATGCATAAGATCACTGAACAAGAGCCAACTGGGGAGGGCGTTACTGAACGTTTCAGAGTTAAGAACACTGGGACGGGGGAAAACGTGCACCAGGGCGAGTCGCCGCACATGTGGTTATAGCTTCACTTACAGCTGTCAACATGCAACGCATTAAGAACTTTTGCTGAAAAAGGTTAACGGCACAATATACTTTTTCGTCGGTGGATGGTGATTTTGTAAAACGAGCCATTTAAACAGTGATGGCGGACTACCTGCTGGAGCACGACAAATCAAAGCTCTCCGTATATTATGACTTGTCTGGTGTACGTAATGGATGCTGCGTTGGTTGTTTTCCACCATGACAGTCACATCGATCACTGGTCTGCGGACTATGGTTTCGTCTCAAGTACCAGGCCGTCTCCATCTTGGTTTTTGGCCAGTGAAGCACAGGCACCACTCATTGCAGTCTTACATTTCATTGACTTCCAGTGCTGGAAAAGTCGGGCTGTTTAAAAGTGCATATTTGTGCAGGAATACAGCGTTGTGTGTTTCCGTGTGTGTGTGTTGGGGGATTCAGGGTCTCTGCCTCTGACAGTTTGAAGACACGGGCTTGAGGATCTATTAATTTCAGTGGAAGCTTGGTCATTACAAAGGTAAACGCTGACATTTCAGGCAGGGCGTTATTTTTGAATGACTGCCTATTAGAGGGTGTAATGCGGCGCGCAAATGTATACTTCAAGCCTCAGTGCTTCAGCAATGGACGGTGAGAGCGGATGGCTCAATCCACTGGTCTTTATTTAGCGAGGTCACTCGGGGCATTAGCAGGTTCGGACACAAGGCAATGCAACGGCACACACACACACACACACATATATATCCACACCGGCACTATCGATGACATCGTTGTCAGCAGAACTCTTTACCTTCTGAAGAGCTTGCACTATTAATAACCTGTCTCCATTTACAGTGTATTGTTCCTGTTTAAAGGAGATAGGAGATATAAATCCATTGTTATGGCTTTTTGTCAGCCTGTTACTTAGTGAAAAGCTCCGTAGTCACAATGTCTTGATCAGCGGTGCTCAGTGCTTGAGTAAAACCACCAATCATCAAACACCGAGCTGTGAAATTTTTGAACAAAATTTAACTTTTAAATTGTCACCGTCCGAGCTCAAGAAATGTAAACTACAACGGTTCACACGGAAACATCTTTTGGCTTCTCCGACCCACAATAAGTCCGTCGGTTTGCTTGAAATGATCCGTGCAGCTGAGGGATTACCAACAAATAATTGACCTATCTCTGGCGATGCGCCGGCCCCCGTCATTTTGAAGACGGGAGCTCTGCGTACGTCAGTACCCTATGTTTTACTAATCCTCGAGTCCCGCCGACTCCGAGCAACGGGTTTATGGGTTTCAGAGCCCCTTCAAGGTTGAACCGTGTGTCTTTGAGCCGCTGCAACTCAGCGGGCAGAGAGTTACTGCCTTGTTCCCCACCGGGAGGAAAGGGCTTTGTTTGTTCCTCACAAGTGTCAACCCTTCGGGGGGGGGGGGTGTCTTATAATGCTGTCCTGTTTCCCCATCTTGTCTTGCTTTTATAGCCAAATTGTTATACCGGGTTGTCGGTGGGTCACGGAGGGCTGGGCACACCCCTCATAATGGTCCTCGTTCAAGGAAAAATGAAAATGGAGGACTTTTTTTTTTGTATGGGTCTAATTGGAACTTGGCAGTGCGGCCATGTGGGCTGCTGGTAGGGATTAGACCGGTGGCTCAGTTGGCTGACTCCTGATGGAACACTATGGACCCAACGCAGACGCTTCCCTTGTTACCCTGGAGGGAGCGGGACGATGTGTGTGTGTGTGTGTGTGTGTGTGTGTGTGGACAGCATGGGGAAGGGGAGGTGGTGGGAGGCTATAGAGCCCTGCTCCAAAGCGATTTGTCTCGGCAAAAAAGGTTGCCTTGTCCTTCACAGATGGCTGGGCAAGCACCCCCATTAGTGGTGGAGAAAGAAGAGCAAAAAGGAACACAGAGGCAGAGGAGACACCTGTGTGTCTGCTTAACACATAAACTCTCGCTGTGATCTATCTATGGACTGGATTTGTTTCATACGGAATGTAATTTACGCGTCTTCACGGACAAAAACACATCGTGGAATCTGGGTCTGGGGAGAAAAGTTAACTGAGCCAAGTAGAATCCCATGACTCCTTTGAAAGAATTAGCATTGTTTAGCCCATAGGGGGGGAAGTGACAGAGTAAGAGAGACAGGAAAAGGAAGCGGGGCAAAAAGTGAGGATACCGGGGAGGAAAGGTTGAGGGGAATGGGATTTCCAGACTACACGGATGCCTTTTTCGAAGTTCGACGTTATGTTGCGGATGCCTTCAAACCCTTTTTCTAAAAATAAAAGGAAAGAAAATGTAGTTTGGCAATCCTTCAAGTGTTTTTTTGTTTTGTTGTTACCCCTCTTTCATTCTTCACTCAGGCATCGCAGGGCGGGTGCTGAAGGGTTGAAGCATGTCAGTTTGGCACAGTATAAATGATGTGTTATTTATTGGGGGGGGGGGGGCAGTAGCTCATTGGAGTGAAGAGTTCAGAGTGTGAGAGGGGTTGGATGCAAAGAACCTCTCCCTCTCACCCACCAGCATTTATTTCAGCGGCGACCTGAACTCCCTCAGATTGGAGCTCCCCCTACGGCGCAGACGCTCTAGTTCCATCAGAGGAACAGCGGCGAGGGCAGCCGAGGTAAGCATGCAACCGAGAGACAAGTCAAGGCTAAGGATTCTGGTTGAATCCATGTAAACTTCAATTCAAAAGAGGTGAAAGGATACCGTGGCTGTGAGAGAGACGGCTCTTAAAAAGAGATTTTGAAATAAACAGAACTGATTTCGACAGTAAGAGAGCTGGATTATAAAGCTATGCGACACATTGCCTCAATACGTTTCTTTAATCTTTGCATTATCCTGTCAGATAATCATGTCCCATGTCTCGCTATATGTTCCACAATCTCCCAATAAAATCATCAAACGTGAAGGAATATGCTTTGATGCAATTGTACATAAATACGGCTGAAGCAGAGCATGTCAAACATGACTGAACAGCAGTTTGTCGTGATTGCCACAACTGGCCAAATATGCATGTTGATGTAATGCAATGTAACATCCTAACTATGTGACCTACCTTAGTCACTTCTCAAGAGAAAGCTGTAGATAGTTTGATAGATGTTGACTATATACTGTATAAAAGTGGCAAAGTTGCTGGAGAGCTGCCTGAATCTGCTGTCTAAAAAGGGCTCGTGAGCATTAACAGAGCGAATTGTGCACTTTGATGCCCTGATAACCCGAATTCCTATTCACAGGCTGAGGAAAAAATGTGCAATTTTAAAGACAATGCATCTTTGTTTAAATAATCCTCTCAAGAGTTCACTATCTAAAAGGGAACTAGTGTGTTGATTGGCTTAGAGTTGACTGTTCTTGCACTTCAGGAGGCGTAGTTGTCGTGGCACGAAGGCAAGAAGACGGCATAATCATCAGCATGTTGACCAGGGTCATATGAGCTGTCTCGTGCTCTGAGACGCAGACAGTCTTTTTGACGGAGCTCTTCTCCTTGGTAATGATAATATATGTGGGATCATTCTCTATTATTCTGAACCAGCGTTCGTGTTCAACCCCTGAGACAAGAAAACGCCCACTTTAAAGCCGGCAGCAGCGTTTCTCATTCAGGAAGCTGCGTGACATGAGAACCAGGAAGTGAGCAGGAAAGATCAACAGGACACACAAACTGTGCCACCCAGCACTTCTGCACGAAAGCAGTCCCCGCTCGGCGGGCACATCTAGCTCGGTTCCCTGCATGACCTGGGGAACTGTCCAACATCTGATGACGAGCACCGAGGACCAATCAGAAAACAGGACACACCCCAAATGTCATTCTTGACCCGTTACCTGAAGAACTACAGCAGGTGAAGTGAATGACAGAGAGGCAGTGATGGTTCGTAAGTAGGTGATAATGGAGAGCTCCCTAGCGAGGGCTTTTAGAGACCATCAGCGCCGAACACATGGAGCGCAAAAGATCTACAAAAGCAAATTATGGATGACACCTCTTAACTGCACAGGTCAGAGCAGCTAATGGCCTTCCCAGACAGCACTGCAACCACAAACAACCCACAGAGTTCAGTTCACATTCTGTCCTTGGGCCCCTTCAGCGTACAAGTGTGCTTTTTTAGAATCGAGCGGCCCATTCAACAATTCACCGGTCAAGTCAAACTAATTTAATTGTGTTCTCTGAGCAAAGTGCTGTGACAGACGGAGTAGAGGGGGATACAATTGTGTGGAACAAAGAAAGGGAGTCGGTGGGGGTGGGGGGGTAAAGGCCAAAACACAAGCTTTTAAAAGTCAATTGTAAAGCCATTAGGCGTTGACGTGGGAGAAAAGGAGGGTGAGGTAAAAGTTGCGTCGGGTGAGATTAAAAATGTGGCGTGCACCTTTCATCCACAATTACCGCGCTTATCGTGAAAGAGGCACGGCTGCAGCCGCCGGCGGCAGGGACTCCGTCTTCAGACGTGCAGGAGTAAACAAGTGGCGTTTGAGACGCCGCCGCTGAAATTCCATTTCAGACTCAATTTTCCTCGAGGACAATTAATTAGCCTGGTCACTCAGATAGCGAATGAAAAAGCAAATGCTCACAATGGATCATATAATGTCATACGGTATCATTACAGAGTGCTTATACTAAGAGCGGGGTTATGTGGATAGTGGTTGTGGAGACAGACCCACCTGGATGTGGAAGCTGGAGTTCTAAAACGAAGCCTGCTGCACCCAGAGTTAGATCCTAAGAACATGGCTGATGACATGACGCAGCATCAGTAAGCAGCATCCTTGCATTAAACAGCACAAATCAAGAGCAGCCAGTGTCTTAAGCGCTACCAGTTCTCCCGAAAGTTTAGGATATCAATAATCATTCCATGTCCATAAATGCCCTTGTCCATATATTCCCAGACCTTGTCAGAGTTCATGGTCACTACAGGAGGAGGGAAACAGGCATGCATGTCCCTGGAATATAAGATGAGCGAGTCCAGAGAAACATGATGAGGACACAGAGCACAGGAGTGGTGACTGCACAGTAACTTGTGCTGATACCAGTAGCACCATTAGCATCATTATTGGTTGAAAGCACACACAGTAATGTAATGTTCAGTACTTCCAATTAGGACAAAAATATCCACCTCAAACCAAACCAGCCGTACTTTTAATGATTAACTCAACACATTGAGTTCTTTAACTCGAGTCCTACTGCTCCACCACCTGCTGTTATTTAGTCCACAGATCATTAAAACACATTTCCTATTCCACTATAACTGGTGTGTGTGTGTGTGTGTGTGTGAGAGTGTGAAAGAGAGAGCGCGAGAGAGGAGATACTTGATGGTTGCACCACTACTTCCTTTGAAAGTTAATTCAAATTAAACACCAAACTTTAAGGGCTGCTCAGCTTGTGGAAAAGGTTTCGACAGTGGGAGAAATATTCCCACTGCAGTAATGTTCTGCTTTGAGAGAAAATCATGTATATGAAATATATAAGAATATTCACATTATATATATATATATTACAGAAGGTGGAGGAGTGCTTGGACATTAATTTAAATCAATAAACAGGTATTAAGTCTTACGTCTCAATGGCTTATACCGCTAATATGTTTCGTATTTGTATATTTCACACATTCTGAAATCGAGATGCATTCTGTCATATTTATATTCTAAGACAAACCAAAGAAGGAATATATTATTAGTAATGACAGCTAATTAATTCCTTTCATCGATTTAATTACTGACATGTATATTAGTCAGATCTGCAAAGCTTTCAATTATCTTTGGATGCGTGTGCTTCATTAATTTAATGTCACAAAGAAATGTAATCAGACTGTATAATAGACTTAATGAAGTGTCTCTGTTTTCATTTAGGCTGAAAATGAGTTGACATGTTTATGTGTAACAGGGACCGCGTGATCACTTCCTTTGTGACCTTAAAATGACTCAATTACATGCAAGTGTAAAGACACGCGGCACATTTTGGAGTTTGAATTTCCCGAAATCAAGTCAATAGCTCTCTGATTTCATATTCTCCTTTCAGACAAACCCCCCAATTAACAACCGCATCAAGTAATAATTGCCAGTTCCTCGGGGCAACACAGGGGAGCACAATTAACTTGCAACTATTGCCGAAAAGTTACTCTTTCTCTCTTTTTAAAATGGAAATCGAGTCTGCCCTGTTTCACACTTGAGTGTTTCTCTCTCGCTCTTTTAATTTCCTGCTGAGATAAGCAGAATGTGTGTGAAAAGCACCCCCCCCACCTCACCGGGAGGTCCAAGAGGCCACGTGTACAGGATCTCCTTCATCCCAGAGTCAAAAGAAGTGTCGAGCCTCACTGTCCTTTTAACACCATTTTTATATCCTCCTCACTCTTTTTGTTACAGCTTCAAATAAAAAAAAGAACGCGCGCTTGCCAACCAGGTGGTTCATTTTAATGCGTGCTAATAGAAGCTCAAGTGCACGGCGATGAATCAAAGTCAAGCCTCGTCAGCAGGCCGGCACATTGGCCGGCGGAGTGGGCAGCGGTGAGGATAGAGGGTCTTCTGATGCATGTTGACCCATTCAAACTGGTCAGATTGGAGAGAGAGAGAGAGAGAGAGAGAGAGAGAGAGAGAGAGAGAGAGAGAGAGAGAGAGAGAGAGAGAGAGAGCAGGTTACCAGCCAGCACTCAAAGAAAGAAAGAGCAGCAGAAGCAGGTGTGTAGAATCCCCACGCCTGACATGTCATCTCCACCCTGGTTGGCCACAGTGCTCGAGCGAGCCTTGCAGGAGGGATTAAAAGAGGTAAACATACAACCGGACCTGCCGCTGACACACTCTATATGTGCCGGGATGATCGGGGAAAGGCCTGACTGCCTCCAGGTGTGAGTAGCCTGGACCATTTTGACAGGAGTACCTCCAGCATCAACAAAGCCTTCCCTTCTTTAACCCACAAGCCTTGCACACTGTGGCCCAAGTGGATGGAATGAGCGAGTGTGGAGACTGAGGTCGGAGGATTGACCAGTCCCCATCTATGAGGCAGAAAGTAACACAAAGTTGCTGACACTGACAGCAGCACAGCTCAGTCACCCCCAGTGTGCTTTGTTATATTTGGTTTTCTAACGTTAGATTTCCAGGTGTCTCTTTTTGCTGCGGGAACCTTGGTAAAAACTCAGTAAATACAGTATACTGGTGTTGTTTTTTGAGGGTTTGTGTGTGAAGGATGGCCAGGAGCAAGAAACGGCTAATGAAGGATGAACCTCACACTTAAATTTGCTAAGAATGATAAGAACTATAGCTCCTTCATGTTGGAATTCACAATACCTCTGGGGATGCAAAGAAAACAGTTTGAACAGATAATACGCCTTTGCCTCTGCAAATCTTCAGTTTCCAGAGCAACTCTCTAAAAACTTTGTTTCTTTTTGACTTATCGCCCATGAAAAACAGCCAGAAAAAAAATGGACGCCTTGTTCCACTCGGGGTGGTATCTAATTTGGCTGCGACAGCTGATGATGTGAGCCCCCGGGACAAGCCACAGGGATCGAGAAGATGGCAAGAAGACTCCATATTAATGGTTTTGGAGGGTTCCAGAAAAACTAAGTATCGATGCCAGAAGAAAACATAGGGGCAGCAGGCAAAATCCTGGTTGGATAACTAACTGTTTTCGCTGAAAACTCAGGCCTGAACGCTACGAGAGCATGGGACAGGAAACAATCTAAACTGCCACATGCATAGAATTTGAATGTGAATATAACTGATCTGTGACACATTGGGAGCCTTTGTATGGCGAGTTTGTCGCAGTCTTGTCTCATGTCTGACGTAGTGTTTAAGGGGTGGAAGGGGAGGAACATCTAGTTCCACTTGATGGTGGAATATGCCTTCATTTAAAAGAACAACTTTCACTTCTGAATGACAAGCTTTTTTTTATGGCGGTAAAAGCTGGATATCTAAGATTATTCTAGTGTGGGATGCAGCTCTGTCCTTGGCATTTTGCTGAACCTCCATTTTTATTTTATTATTTATTATTTTATTTTTTATTTTTCTCTGTGTATGTAATTTATTGACCCGAGGGTCACATTGTGTTTTTTATGCTTTTAAATGTCTGCTCTGTTAAGCACTTTGTGATGTTATGTCACTCATTCATTCATTCATTTTAGGTTCAAGTGAACTGTGACTTGGCAGATGTATGCTTCGTTAAATATGTGGAGAGAACAAAATTACACCTAACTTGCAACTGCTGTAGCTCTAGGCAGGCAAATAAGATCAAACAGCCTGATGGCATTGCCACATTTCAAAGCAGCAAAGTGTCTCTGTGTGCATACTGTAATCACAGCACAGGTCTAGTTGTGCTAGTCACTGCAGTGCATAACAAATATAGACTACGTTAACGTTTAAATACTTCGAAATGACAATATTACAATCATTCTTATTCCGATTGACGCACCCGCAAACTAGTTCTGTCCAGCAGCTTGTCCTCACTTTATTTCAGCTTTATGGATTATTCTGCTTCACTTCTCTTCAAAAAAAAAGAAAGGCAACAGTGGCTCGGCGGTGCGGTACGTCTTGAAAATCTGAACATGACCAAGAGGATGTAGAGTAATCCAGGGTTAACGTGCGCGGTCAGATGGAAATCCTGCTCAGATTGCAAAGCAGCATGGGTGTCCATCCGCCTCCTACACTGCCTGTCTGCAACACGAGACAAGCTGCCAAACAGCGTAAGAGCACCGGTACACCAGCCCCATTATCACAGCACAGCGGAGTCTGAGTATGGAGGACAGCTGGGCACAGGTAAGCATGTACTCTGCTGCACCAGCTGTGGCTCTCGACCCCGTCTTACCTTTTATTTGTTCAGAAATATCCCGATAAAGAGTCCCAGGTTTCCTCAAGTGCACAGCTACACCTGGCAGCAGGTGTGAAGGATTAGGGAGCTTTTCAAGCTCTTAATATCAACTGTAGAGCGAGGGAGGAAAAAAACAGTGATACTTAATTACAATAAAGGGAACGAGCCTCCTCCATTTTAAGCCAGACTTTTCTTTAGCCTTGGGGCGCTTCAGGCCTGTGACTCCATCACTGGAAAGAGACATTAATGAGGGAATTGGGACAACAAAAGAGCTCACAAAAGGCAGCTGGATGCCCTCAGCGCTGCTGCAGCTTTACCTGAGCTCTTTGTGATCGTTCGCTCTTTGAAATCACCAGTCGTGTGACTGTGTTAACCGTTAAACGTGGCGGATCGCTCACTGGGCGCCCCGAAGCCCTCTGGGTAAATCCATTTGTATCTGCGGCGTTTACAGCGGTGGAAGAAGTAAATACCTCGGTATATGTAGCGATACCTCGGCGCACATTAACTGCGTCACATGTTAGAGGAGGAGAATCGATACCGCTCTCATGTTTGTCAGTAAAAAAAAATACAACAAACATTTGGTTAGCTTAGCTTAGCACAACGGCTAGAAAACGGAGGGAAAAATAGCTAGCCTGGATCTTTACAAAGCTAACAAAAAGCGCAACAATTAGCATTTGCTTTGTTTAATCTGCACAAAACCAAAGAGTTAAAAGGATTGTCATATAACAGACCAGATATAACAGGATCATCAGTGCGCTTTAGAGGTTCTGGTTGGTGAATTTTGTTTTGTTTCTTTTTGACAGAGCCAGGCTTTTCTTGTTTCCAGTCTCTGTGCTAAGCTAAGCTAACCTAGTGCCGACTGTAGCCTTGTATTCAGCAAACAAACATGAGTGTGTTATCCATCTAATCTAACTCTCCACCAGACGTATTTCCCAACATAGTCGGGTGAGCATTAGATGGAAAGTACCTGAAAGTTGCCCTTGGCGAACAGTACTTGAGTTACTTCCCTTCACTGGGTATTTACCCGACACTCTACTTACACTTATAGAACACATGCAGGTTCACGTTTTTTGCTCAAGGACGCCGAGAGAAAACTAAATCCTGTTGCTGTACCAGACCTGTATTTGTGAGGACATCTCAGAACAGCGGTCCAAAAATAACTAGAATATTTTTGGCTCGGGTGCTTAATAAATCGTGATGTGCTACTTTTTTTTTTTTTTTATTAAGAGGCATCAAAGCCAGAGAGGAGGCAAACCCAAAGGGGATCGTTGCCCCGGCCCGGCCCCCCTCTGTTGGGAATTCCTTAGGTGGCTGAAGCTCACCGCCGGCGTACAACTCCATCCGCTGGAGCAAAGTCACAGGGAACACCGGCGAGCGCTTGATGTTCCGAATGAATGGAGAGAACAAGAGCAACACAGAGTCGGCTGTGCCAATACATTCATCATACTCCGCTACCCCCCCCCCCCCCACGGACCGGGTTCACGGTGTACAACCTCCCACAGTGGTTGTGGAGTGCACTGATGTGAATTTGATGCAGAACTGTAGTCACTGTAGCAAAGCATATTCATTTAAATGCCTTTTGCTGGAGTCACTATTTTAGGCTTGTTTGCTTACTATTATTGTAAAAAAAAAAGTCAGGGATTGATTAATTATCAAATATGCAACACATTTCATGATGTTTTTTTTAAGACGGCTGCCCACTGATTTTTTCCTCCCATTGCATATATTCTGGCAGACATTCCACTAACGCATATCTATTTTAGTCATACGCACATGTATCGTCCCCATTACAGAGGTATTATTTCAAACTGCTCCAGTTCAGCCTACATGTGGAGTTAAAGAGAATGTCTCAGCCAAGTGTCCGTGGAAGAGGAGCCTCGAGAACATGCCTCTGTTAGATAAGTTAATTACCTCATATCCTTCGGCTACACACCAGCCTCCTCCTCCTCCTCCTCCCCCGCCCAATACAGGAGGAATGAAAACAACATGATCAAGCTGTACTATATGCTAATGCTAATTAACTCACCGCTATTATCTTCATGGTGTAACACGCATCTGTTTGGCTAATCACAGGACCATCGGCTGTGCGCGTTTCACCTTTTGCAACATGCATCACAGGCCGAATTTATGCCACAGAGGATTTCAGAAAGCAGAGATGGAGTTTTGTGAGGTGCTGGTTTCTTTATCTTTTTCTACAGGAAGGTGTGTGTGTGGGGGGGGGGGGGGGGGGGGGTTGTCAGCATTGTGTGCCCCACTAGTTTAAAAATAACTATGCATTTCAGTATTTTCGCACGAGAGTGAAGTTTTTTGTATTGTGACTTATGCGCACAGCTTGGCAGTACCATAGGAAAGTGGAACAGTTAATGGTGAATGCATGAATAATTGTCATTTTCAAAAGAACACGTCTATCCTTCACACTGCTGAATGAATCGACCGGTTCCCATACCGCATTGCACGTTAGGTAACCGCTGTTTGTTGTCTCCACGTGCTTAATGAAAACATTTACATGGCAGCAATGGCACGTCTATGAATAATGCAGTCAATGGACGTGTTTTATGTTGCTCCTGTGCTACAACAAAAAGGTAAAACCTACCTATTCTGTGGGTGAATAATTGATTCCTGACCCATTGTGCACACTAAAGATACTATGACTGGCTGAATAGTGCCACTTATGCACACATTTCACGGCGGTTTTGTCCACACATTGTCTCACGTCCTGTGTATCACTGTCATCGTGAATAGATTGCATGTTTGTTTTTCCCGCTGGATAGCTACAATTTGTATCACAAGAAGCATTCTTGGCAGTCTGAGTAGTTCTGTAGCTGCAGCCCAAGGATGTGGAGGTTTAGAGTCATTCGTTTTATTTCATACATGGCGACAGAATATTACAAAAAGACTATTCCCAGGTTTTAACCCCTTCAAGTTTGAATAAAGAGGGTCTTCCTGGTGAATCCCTTTTCTTAGAAAATGGCAGAACTTCCCTGCCAGGATCGTTATTTTTAGTTTGAGAGGCCAAAAATGACACAAATGGAATTTTTTTTGAGCTGAACCATCACAAAGACAAGGTGGACAAGCCTAGCGACGATCTACGTTTTACTCAATGACAACGAATTACCACGAAAATACCAAAACAACAACAACTTTGATCCAACTAGCATAGCCACATGCGTGGTTTTTAGTGTCATTAACGCTTAGGGCACCAAACTGTATTGATCCACGACAAATACACCACTTACCCCTGTTTGAGTAGCGTTAGCTTAAAGCTACGGCGCTCAGCTGCTTGAGGAAGTTACTTATGTTTGTGTCCTGTGTTGATAGCATTATGCACAAGTAGGCTTGAGTGCCTCAGACAGGGTAATGGAATCGGAAAGTGTTTAGCGATGGACGAGTGTTTTGGCAATATGATAAATATAGTGTGATGATAGGCTTATCCTTGTCGAGGAGCCTAACACCAAGCACAAGGAAACAAGAGAATATGATGATGGAGGTGGTTGTTGCTGTGATCATTACGAGTCAGTATGGAGACACCTTTTGGGAGTCTGTGGCAGAAGTGTGTGAGTGTTGCTCACACACAAGTACTTTGTGCAGTGACTGGACCCTGGTTGTTATGGAAACAACCTTTTTTTTTGTTTTTCATCATGATAAAATGTGTTTGAACGGCGCTTTTTCAATTAAAAAGAAGGGCAAGAAGCTGAATAACACAAATTAGTCCTTGACATGGAAGAAGTTTGGCAACCACCTTGTGTTTTGGGGCATAGGCAGCTCTCGAACAGCTTGTTTCATCAGGAGAAGAAGAATCCAGCAGCACTAGTGGCACACGGGCAGAATACAGTTGTGGACCGACTGGAAACATAATCCTTATTCTGTATGTATTGAAAACGGACATATTTCCCAGAGTTACACCAAAACCACATGTTTTGAATTGTTGCAAACATTGCAGCGAGAGAGTCCCCACTTTCATGCGTTGATTTGTTTGCGGAGCTTGAGCTGCACATAATCCTGCATGTCAGCGCTGCTTTGCTCGAAGCTGCCTCGTATGTTGTCTGTGTTGTGCACACACACACACCTTTTCACACACACACACACACATGCTGCACACACTGCGGAGAAAGTCAGCGTGAGGGCCCCTGTATGAGGCGTGTTTTTACTGGATTATCCCAACTCCACCTCGCCTCTAAAAAGCTTTAAGTTGGGGAAAATGCTCCTTCCCTTGATATCTTGCTGGTTTAATGGCTAATAAACCCTCTGGTTGGTGCTCAAAGTCAAAAGAGCCGCAAACACAAGCAAACACGTCTAATAAACACCACTAAATGCAACCCTAGACGTCACAAGTGCAAGCCCTCGAAGAACACAAAAGGGCGCGTGTTTATTTTTCACTTAATTCCAAAAAAGATGCTTTTTTTTCCCGGTGAGGTCCTTTCTGAAGGCTGTGAAGCTGCAGCTGTGAAGCAGCCTCGGCCTCTTGAGTGTATCATCACCCCCCTCTGCTGGCGCACGGAGGAAACAAAACCCCTCCGCGCTCCACGAAGGGAAGTATCTTTAAAACATCTTTACCACCTCATTGTTATGGCCCAACACATTCTGCCTCAGTGTTAAACAAGGAGAAACAGTATAACACTTGCTGTAGATTTTATTAGTCGAGCAGAGTACTGTGACTCATTTCCAAGTCAGCGGCTGGAGGAGTTGCTTCAGTATGCAATGTGCTCTTCTCACAGGATGACTCTCTCTCTCTCTCTCTCTCTCTCTCTCTCTCTCATTCACAGCTGAATTCATTAGCCCCGCTGCCATGTTGCCGAGGCGGTTGGGAATGTAAATGAAGGTGACGGAACAGATATTAACAGTCGCCTACTAATAACGTCAACTGATTGTTATCGGGCGCGGGTCCAATATTTTCCAATATTTCCAGATGCCCCTTTTTGTCTGCTCCCGAGTTATAGCTATTCTCTCCATCCACCGTCTTCCCTCCATTGCACCCTTCCCCGTGGCTCCTCTTATACCCTGTCACACATGGCCTCCTCCAGCCCATTACGCTTTGTTTTTGTGTCAGGCCCGTGGACGCCGGGGCGAGCGGCGTATTGGATGACTTCAATCCATCTCGGGAACCCCTTTCCTCCTCCTCCTCCTCCAACCCTCCTCGGTCTTTCTGTCAAACAGACACATTCTCTGTTTATCTCTATATCTCCCCTCACTTCTCCGCCTGCGACAGAGCGCCATTGCTGATGGATGTTAAAGGGAAGACTTTACACCCCCCCACCCATACATAAAATACAGCTCGACTAAACCCTACACCTGCATTGGTTTCGGATCACAATGCAACCCAGACCATCTCCGGATGCTGTCCGGACGTTCCCATCGCGTTCTAAACACTACACCTTGCATTTCCTTATCCAGGTGGCGTATCCAGATCCAGATGTTGATGCCGGGTGTAAATGGGGCACAGGTCAACGCAACCGGTACAGTTCTGATCTCCACCTCTTCCTGCTATCTCAACCAAACCTGTCAAAATCACGTTCCTTGACCTGGGCCACTCTGCTGAATTTTTCAAACTAATAACTGATCGCAGATTTGGAAAGATGAAGATCTCATGTTATTAACGGGGGTAAATGGGGACTAAAAGATTCAAGACCTGGTCGGAACCATTTCCTTAATCGTTGTCATGGAACTGATGGCGAAAAAAGGTCATGACGTGTACAAAGGAGCCCCGGACAGGACGTTGCTCACCTGCAGTCGCTGGGGAATAGTGTTAAATAATGAACAAGCCCGTGACTAATGAGTGACTCATGAATCTTCGCTTTGGAGGAACCTCATGAGCGTTCATCAGCACCATTCTCACACACACACACACACACACACACACACACACACACACACACACACACACACACACACACACACACACACACACACACACCTCCACCCTTCCTTTATTCTTTCCCCGCTTTTCTCAATTCACACCGGTTGCTTTCAGCTGCATGTCTCTGCCATTTCCCGGGGTCTTTAACTTCACTCCTCTCCTCTCCTCGCAGCACCCTACCTCCTCTCCTCCCTGCCTCTCCCCCGTCTCAGGAATCAGACACATGGGTTGCCACTGCTGAGGAAGCAACCGTGGTAATCCTCGGGCTCAACTTCAAAAAGACCCTCTAAAGACTACACTGTCTACGGTTCTGGCAACTCAGCCTGCTACCTACGCTGGGGGAAGAAAAATAAAAAATAAAGAGCTCACACCTCCTTTCTCTCACCTGCCTGTTTCTCCTCTTCCCAGATACTTCACTTCACTCAACTTGCTTCTTCTTTATCAGCACTAAATGTTCCTCGGCAACTCCTCAACTCCCCTCGCAACAAAAGCTCCCTTCCCCTTCCCATATCAACACACATCTCTGCAGGGAAGAGTGGGAGGGAAATGAAAACCGAAAGCAGGAATGGAATAATAGGATGGAGGGGGAACTGGGGGGGCAATGTAAAGCATAAGGAAAAAGCAGCTGGTGGCTGGAGGAGAGAAAGGAGATGGAGAGTCCCCAGCTTCTGCGGACACGTTGTGGGTCGGGACTGTTATCGACGTGCATCACATGCGCTCTAAGAACCGCGTGGCAGACATTAATCACTTCACAAAGCAAATATTGGCTTGTTGCTGTGTTAATGCTCTGAATTCAGTAAACCTTTAGAATAAAGCACACGTTGGACATTGTCAGTGTGCAGTTCCAAACACGGACACTCCCTCGTGACTTTGTCGGATTCGGTTCTCTTAGAACACGAGTTGAGGCCCGGTTACACAAGCCTTTAAAAGTAGAGGCGCACCAAATGTTATTTTCTTGGCTGATTCCGATTTCCAATTTATCAAAAGTCTGACCTGCTGATAACCATTTTCTTTTCAAGAAGTAGAGCTATAATTGACAGCTCGGCTCCGGAAATTTTTGTTTTTTCTCCCACTGTCCAGGAACCGCCCAATTGAAATGATTTGAAAATATATGTATATATATATTTTTTTTAATTATTGCTTGGATTAAAAAAACAATCACGGCATCAGTGTTTTTAATTACCTGTTAAATGTCAGATTAATCTGTGACGTATAACACGTCCACGCCGCTGTGTGCCGACGCAAAACTATAAGACTGGTGAGTCAGTTCGGGAGGTTTAAGACTAGATCATGTAAATCCCTCACATCACAAGATAATCTGGGTCAACCAAGGTCCCAACAACACCATGCTTTGGCAACACCGTGCTTCATTATAGTCCAATAAGACAACATTTGACTTTCAATTGAGAGACCTGATGAGGTCACACTATCCAGTATTTCATAAAAAACAACAAAAATGTCATCATCCCATAACAATACTTACCATGTCCAGTCATTATCGGGTTTTTCTCTCTTTTTACGCCGACATTCAAGTCACACGTGCACATAATAAAACGGAAAATGGAACTGAATGATATACTTCAAATCAAAATGATCCCCCTTGAGTTTTCCACATGCCGTACTAATATTAACTCCCTTATCTCCGACATGTGACGTCTGATTTGCTGCACATTCTTCTCTGCCACACCTCCCTTTGTGTGTTTCTTTTTGATTGTTATTCTCACATTCGAAGTGCTGATTCGGTGGATTTTACCCAGGGGGGGTCGTGCGGCTACCCACCCCTCACCCCAATCTCGCAATCACCCACCGCCCACGCGTCAATGAAATAATCGGTCCCCGTAGAATGGTACGCTCCAACAAGATGAATTATGAATTATTTATTCCCAATCCAGTCTTGACTTATCTTTCTGAATAGAAATGACTGTTTCATTCAGCGGAGTCCTGTGCGAGTACTACTGAGGTGTTTCCTGCTCTCATCGAGAGGCGGCAGGGACTTCGGAGGCGGAAGGACGCTACTTAAACATTTAAAAATGAGGAGGCCAACTTCAAAGGAATGGCCTCGCACAATCAGTGTAGCCCTTTCCTTTTCAATTAGCACACAGCCTGCCAGGCTGGCATGCTCACATAAAGACGGCTGGGCGAAGGCCGTGAAATATTGATGCCCCCCCCCCCCCAACCAACCTTTTTTTTCTCGGGAGTGACCGGAACGCTTTGTGCTTCAGTCCCCTGGGTGAGTTTATGTGTTCAAGATTTTCTTTTGACAGCAGACAGCCGAGTGGGTGATTTGTTTGTGTGATCCGTGCGGGCGTGCAGTGACGCACTACTAGTGGATAGCACTGAATTCAATCAAGTGTCTCAACAAATACTCCTCTGTTACAACTCAGCAGCACGTCTTTTGCAGCAGTAACACAACAAATAGTTCTTTGTTCGATCATATGAATCCCTCGTCTCTCCATTTTTCTTCCCCCCCCCCCCCCCAAAGCCTGACAGCGTTGCTTCCTTATTATCCGCAGTGGTTTTACAAATCCATCGACAGCGTTTCACCTTTTGGCTGCGGCTCGTAAACTCGGAGAAGGGCAACTTTTTTTTTGCAGGAATCAAAGCATCTTTGGCTGGAACTGCTGGTAAACAAGACCTCATTATTTTTTTTCCAACTGCAATCACCAGGGATGCAGAACAGACTTCTTGCATTTGGTAATTGCACCAGCTCATGTGTGCAACAAATGAAGAGCACTTAAACACCTGACAATGATGAACCTCAACACTTTTACAAACCTTTAAACTCTTTCTTATCTTGAGACGCACAAAGTGACATACTTTGGCGTTGTGTTTTGGGTTTTTTTGGGGTCATTTCGGAGAGATTTATTTGAGTGAGTCGAGGCGTAAGAGTTTGAGAGGCTGGATGTACATTAATTACTTGGAAAGGATCTCAAGTACATCTTCGAACCACAAAATGTTTTCGAAAAAACAGTTCCGACTTCTCCCTCACTCTGTTTTCTAAAAAGAAAAAAAGGAGATACCTCAACACATCCCGACTCACAAATTGGGGTTTCAAAAAAGGAGACAAGGCGCGAACTTTGACACGCATCCACCAAAGACACCCTCACGTGGCATGCCAGGGTGTGAAGCCGAAGACAGAGAGCGAGAGGAGGACGATTGGATGTGATATTAAAGCTTAAAGCAAGTGGAGGGGTTATATACTTAGTCATACGATGACACAGCCCCTAATGGGGCAGAGAAGCGATGCACTGATATCCTTAATTGATGGATTAGAAGCATATAACTCCCCACAGAGAGAGGATGATGAAGAGAAAGGAGGGGAGAGTTAAGCAGAGGGAGAGAGAGAGAGAGAGCTTGAACATGACCTGCACGGTTAATTGAAGAGGGAAATTCCCAGGATATTCTATTTAAATGAGGTTGGGGGGGGGGGGGCATATGAGGAAGAGAAGAAGGGAAAATGAGATGAAGAGAAGAGTAAGGTCACGGTTAGGTGGGAAAATGAGCAATAAACAAGAGACTGTGTTGACAAACAGTGAGGATATTAAAGTTAATAGCACTGATAATGAGTGGAAAGCAAATCCGTAGCTCGGGAGGGATAGACGCGCAGCGAGGAGATGGGCCTGAGAGCGGATAAATACCCGCACAGCATTTTCTACATTAAGAGTGAAAGGTAGATCCACAGCGGGGACGATGGGATGGATGGGTGGAGGAGAGCGAGCACACCTCAGGAGGAAAGCAGCAGATCCCTGTCGAAAAACTCCCCTTTCATCTGGCCCACACAGTGCCAGATCAATCCAAAGGCCCGCCCATCATAAGGCATCAAAGGCGTGTGGGAGGGGGGGGGGGGGGGATCCCGTCTGCAGACGACTAATCCCCCTTTAAATGTGCCTTCTCAAGGAACAAAGGCACCATTACGTCCACAATGCGTTACTAGATGATCTGCACTTTTCTTGTGGTGCTTGCGTGATCATCAAAGCAAGCAGAGTTGGCAGAAAAAGTTTAAAAAAGGAAGCCGGGATTTGCAACGGCGACCACCGCGGTATACGTGCAATGGCACCGCTCAACGCGTTCTCTTCTCTAAATTGCTCTCCAGAGAGACAAGTTCCGCGTTTTAGCGTCCCCGATTTTTCAGCCACGAACATTGATAAATGTTCTGACGCCGACTTCGGGGACACGTGAACCAAAAGGTCAGCTGCGTTACGTGCGAGTGCAATCATTCCCATCGCCACAGATGACAAATGGAGTCCGTTTCTTGTGTGATTGTCAAGAGATTCTGCCCTTCCCTTCAGTCCTCTCGCTCTCTTTTTCTGTACTCCGTGTCTCGCACTGTTCCTCCCTGAAATCCACGAATAAATAATTCAAGCCACCGATTTTTCATTTTTATGACTGAATATGATATTTATCCCTTACTCGGTCTTGTCACCCACCCAACCACCACCACCACCACCACCCCGCTGAAGCAGCACATAAAACACCGGATGCCTCAAACAAGACTTTCTAAAAGCCTCTCTCTCTCTCTCTCACACACACAGGCTCCAGGATCATCTCTTGAGCCCCAAAATGTTGTCTCAGCACCACTTGAGTTGCTTTGTTTTCTCTTAAGTATCCCCCCACCGTTCCCCTCCCTCGTCTCCTTCTCACCCCACCCTCTCATGTCTGCGTTGCCCTCCTCCTCAGCATCGTGCCATGAATCTGAGACGGTGACAAACTCAGACAAGAAAGCCAGCGATCTTGATACCTCTCTGCATCTCAATAATGGAGCAACTCGATATGAAAGCCGTGTTATCGGGGCCCTCTTGGCTCACTGCGCGTTGCAATCCCATCCGTCAATGGGGGAAAGAGGTGGGGAGACACAAGGGGGGTGGGGGGGGGGGGGGTGAGGAGGGAGGGCTATGGTTGGGTTATCACAGCAATGGGATTAATGGATGTTTGGGGTTTAAATTAGCTCTCGATGACAGCTGAGCCTCGCCGTGTTTTTATCAGTTATCGGCAGGTTTCCCCCCCATTACTCTCTTTCTCTCCTTCCTTCCGTCTTTCTACCTCTCCCTGTAGCTACAATTTATTCCTCAACCTCTTACCATTTCCATCTGACCGCCCCCCCACGCTCACATCAATCTTCACCCCCTTTAATCTAATACTCCAGACAGCATGATGTCCAAATTAAAAAACGTGATGGAAGCCAAGAAAAGTTCATCGTCTTGTATAGTAAGTCAACCGCACCAATGGACTAAAAGAGCATATTCAATATTTGATAACTGAATATGGTTTTCGGCACAGTCTGGGGAAAAGTAGTAGGGCAGTGGTTCCCAAACTATCTTGTCCGACGTACCGCCACGTCCCTCAGACAAGTTCGGGTACTTTTCATCGATACAGCCAATTATATGTTGATCTTTTTTTAACAGTTTATCCATTACTTTTACTGTTACTTGCTATTGAAAGTGTTTATTCATTACCTCTACTGTAGCTAACTGTTTAAAGTGTGTTTGCATTACTTTTAGGCTACTGTAGCTACTTCCACTGTTTGTCCTTTACTTTTCCTATAGCTAGCTATTCCACTTGTTTGTTTAAAGTAATTATTTATTTTCGTTACATTCTTTATTCTACTCACCAAAAATATGCAATAATATATATATTTTTTTTAGAATTAAACGCATATTCTAGATTATCCTTTTAAAACGACTTGCTTCAAAATTTCGCCGAGTACCTCCCGGAAACTGCAGACGTACCCCCTGAGGTTCAAATATCCGTTCGTGGCTTCCACTGCAGCTGAATAGACACATCCCATCAGGTGCAGCACCATTTCATTCCATTTGAATTTGGGGTTTTTTTCCTGCGAAAGCCGGTCCAACACTTCTCAGAACGCTCGCTGCATCTTTTAAAAGAAGGACTTTGTCAAAGATCTTTATTCACTACTCACTCTGGGTTCGAAAAGGCTCATTTCTCTGAAAGAAAACGTACGCTCATATAGCAGCAGATGGGCCGGGAAGGAAGAAACACCACTATCAGAAAAAAAAAACTCCCCGCGACGGCCTAATTGCGTCTCACTTTTTCCCCACTCTTAGTGTTTTACATCGAGGGAAACGGAGGAAGAGGCTTTAACGTGGTAAAACCAAACTCCACACTGCAAACTATGAGACATCCTCAGTCGTCATGGTGGGCCTGTGTTGATCAGCTCAGTCCTCCTTTTGTGTGCTCTCTTCTTTATGCCCCACATCCCCTCCATCACAAAAGTCCCCTGTAGGTCTCCATTATCCCTTGCAAATCCTATCGGTTCCAAAAAACACACACACGGGGTATTTGCGATCGTGTTTTGGAAATGGCTGACACAATTTCCTTGTCTTTTGTGGCAAAATAATGTAAGCAGGGTACACTATTCAGACATCTAGTGTGGATTCACAAACATCTGCTGCTGATTTCGAAAAGATACCCAAAGGCTTGATGGAATATGGAGAGAAAAAGAACCTGGTGTGAGCAATTTGCTACCGTCAGTTACAATCTCCACTTCCAGGAAAATGGCTTTATTCTAGGAATTGAAAACAATACATTTTTTAAATTATATAGGTGTGTATGTAAGACTGTAAGTCAGTAGAATGAGATTTTAGCTTCCCTCTGGACACAGTAAGAACAAAATCGGAGTTCTAAATACACATATATATATATATATATATATATATATATATGGTTTGACATGCCGTAGAGCTGAGTGCATGGAAGTGTTGTGTCTGTGTTGTGTGTCTTGTTGTGTGAACCGGGTGAGCGGCATCTTTACACATGGCTTCCTCCTCAGTGAGGGCGAAATGAAGGGGAGCCCTCGGGGCAAACACAAAGGCAGGAGGATCTGAAAGAGTCTTAGATGAGCATAAACACACATACACACACACACACACACACACACACACACACACACACACACACACACACACACACACAAAAAGACACACAACAAGCACTTGAGGAAATAGCAAATTCCCATGCACACCTAGACACCCAATAGGGAACCATCTTCAGTCCCAGCACATGGGTGGCTGCTGTGGCCTTTTCAGCACCATGGACAGCAGCCTCCCCTCTACATGCTCATCAGCTGAGGATGCCGTCTCGGTGTCTTCAGCACCATGGACAGCACCTCTCAATATGCCGAACGCACGTCATGTATTTTCAACTCAATTAGCGTCGATCAGCGTGTATTTTTAAAGGCAATCTCAGGGTAAACAATAGTATCTATATGATATAAAGACAGGTTTGGTCTCTGCTCACCTTCACTTCACCTGCAGCGTTTTACATATTCCATATTCCCGTTTTAGAAAAGTGTCGCAGAGCTTCGTCTGTCAACAATTTCTAGAATATAATAAAGCATTATTCTGATCTTTACATGTGTGTTTTCATCCGAGGCACGTTATGTTATATTATTGCCGGTATCGTTAGGTTTACAGTTTTGAATATATTTAGCTCTGTGCATTGTGAATCATGAAATGTGGTTTTCTGTTTTGTGAAGATTATATTGCTGAATAAAACATAAACCTTGTGTTTGCCACAGAGCTCATTTTCTGCAATAATCCACAAATCAATGGAAACATCTCGTTGGCTTTTTGTCGAAGGAACCAGTGTGATGCTAACTTTAGGGGTTAGCCAATACAAATAGGTCAAACCCGCATCACTCTGTTGTCATCGATGGACTACTTTGAATGCTGCTTAAGTGTGACCTTTTTCATTTTACTCCCGTTTCCTAACTCTGCTACTCTTTCTCAAGTTATTATTTTCCATGACTACATCTGCTTCTATTTGTTTTAATACAGCAAAAATACTTTGAACTTAGGACACCTTTCGGCTGCTCTACACACCTAATCAGTCACCGAGGCTAATGAGCTCGACACATCGGGACTAATGCAGTGAATGCAGTGGAATGGAAAACGATCCTATGACCCTGCATATGACAAAAGCATCCGATACAATGATGCTGCGTCTTGAAATCTTCCTGTGCAGTGATGAAGTTTCCATTAAAAAAAATCTATTTCTGAAGATGCACTACGTACCATGATATGTGTGTTTGTCAATTGTTTATTTCAAAACAATAAAACTTATGAAGAGGGAAAAATTCTAGCGTACGCAGACCGACTTCATAATCTAAACGTTCACTAGTTTGCACGTGTTGAGTTAGAGTTGCATCTTAATATAAGAAAAAGAACTCCATATTTCTGCATGAACAGAAATCTCTCCCACTGTTATCTAGTTTTCTCCAATCTTCATGTCATGTACTTTTTTGTTTGTGGATTTATTTCTCTCAGTCACCCCGTCATCCCCCCCTCTGCTGATAATTTGTTGCGATTTCAAGACAAAACATGGAAATTGCACAGAGGGGATCAGGCATATACTCCTTGATAACATCTGTTCCTAACTATTTCGCTCAGCATGCAGAATCAGTTGCCCCAGTCGACCCGTTTTCCCCCCTTTATCTTATTTATTTGGAGAAAGGGTTATATTGTCTCATGCACCACAAGGTGCACCTAGGAACCTCTGTGCATGGCTAAACGGGAACTTTTATAGCCGTCCCTATACCGGAATGGCAATTAGCTGCGGTAGACTGGGGAAAAACACAGAGCAGAGTTGGTATGCAGAGAGCTCGGCAAAGTTAATGGACTTTTAAATCGACACTGTGCGCCAAATTCCCTTATTAATGCCATCCCTAGTCCCTGCCTACGCGACCGTTTGATTTCAAAGGTCAACTCTCAAATGTCAACATAGGAGCGGTAAATAGAGTACATTTTTATGATGCACGCACTGTGAGTCTAAAGTATGTGAATTAAAGGAGCGGCGATGTGACGAAGGGCACCGCTGACATGTTTTCCCTCTTTATCTATCCTTCTTTTTCCAGGGCATGCATGTTAGATTGTCCTGTGAGATTTAGTTTCATGGCCACAGAAGGTGTTCAAACTGGTCACAGAGGTTTCTTGAATGATGTTGGACAAGAACATCAAAGCATAAAAGAGATAGTGTGTGTGTGTGGGGGGGGGGGGGGGCCTGGTGATGGACCGATACAGTGCCTGATAGAGTTTGGCGCTTGAAGGCAGAGAGTTTGTCAAACTGCAAGTCTTTGCGCCCAGCCCGAGGCTACGAGCTGCGAGTTCTGACCACGTGACTTTGGCGGCCAGCGGAGCGGATAACGCCTACGGGCCGTATAGTCGCTGGACGAAGAAGACTTGTATCTCATAATGGAAACGCATCATCATTTTTTTTTTTGGCTCACCCACAAAAAACAAAAAAAAGATCCACACAGACACGGGTCCATTAATCTGCCGAAAAGTGAAGATGTGCTGTGAGAACACACCTCGTTATTGATCGCGCTAATGTAAGCTTGAGGTTCAGAGAGACACAAGAACACAGTGAACAGAGTAAAAAAGAATAAGAAATGGGGGGGGAGGCAGGATTTAAACATGGCCTCCAGCAAGCAGACTGTATCAGTCTATTTTAATTTGCTTTCCTAATTATCCGATTACTGCCTGCACCCGTGGATTCATGCCCTTCTCTAAATATAGGCCCAGATTGTACCGAAGCTCTGCTAAGAAATTCTCTTTGATTGTTTGGTGGGGAAAACCTTCCTCAAAGCGAAGAGGCCCGATGAAAGACCCACCTCCTCAATAAAGAATCGCTTTTATAAAGCATTTGTTAATTTGCCCGGAAGGCAAAAAGAGTTGTTTTTTTTAATCTCCTGTCCCACTTGGAGGCCCTCATCAGGCTTTCCAGATGTTTCCCTCTGCCCTTTAATCCACTCGCTTTGTTGTTAAGAAAACAGCGGAAAAGTTTTGTCTCATTAATTATTGTTTGCTCTCCTCCTTTGTGTCGATGTGCCTCAAATGCCATGTTCGGTGGCCGCAATAGGAGTTGCATTCGAATGGGCTGCGGGGGACGTTAACACGGAGGGAAAGTTCAGAAAAAAAAAAAGAGGGAACGGGAAGTGTCAGGGTGAAGTGAGAGAAGGATATAAGGAGAGACAGAGGAAGGAAAAAAAGGATATTAAGAATGCAACCTGCTGGGTATCAGGTTGAGGGCGACAGGTTGAGTGTGTAAGTGGCAGCTGTGAACGCTTGTCAAAGGAAATTTGGGTCAACATGGAGCCATCTTCCCCGGACATCATTGCAGCCGTGAAACGGAAATCCACACACCTCAGATTATACGCATGTGTCAGATTCCTCTAAATGTTTGCCTGCGCTCATTGATTTCCCGTTCCTCCGTCTTGATTGATAAGCCGGGGCGCATTCATCTATTAGTTTTGGTCCTCCAACAGCAACTACTCAAGATGAAAGGGACAGAATGCTTTTGCAGTGAGAGTCTGCATGTGTGTGTGTGTGTGTGTGTGTGTGTGTGTGCGTGTGCGTGTGCTCGGAGGCAGCTGCCTGTCTGCCATTGTCTAGACAGAGTCATGTGCCTGCATACTGAGAGAGGAGGTGACATAGCGAAAGCTGCCTGTGTTGATAATTCTTCCGCGACACTCATTTGCTGTGACAGAGACCCGAAAGTTAGTTGCAGCAGAACTTTAAAAAAAAAAAAGAGAATTAAAGCGGTTCAGGCATCAGCTTTTCAGCATTAAACACTTGACAAACATAACAGCAATGAGTTAAGGGGATTATGATTATAAGGCTTGCAAAGTATTCAATACTATCAACCGTATGCATACCCCACTGTGTCTTTCTTTGGGCGTTTTCCCAACAAACAAAAAAAACTCGAGGCAGAACTGATGTCATAAACGGCTCATTATTCACTGTACATAACGCCAGATACAGTAGAAACACTTTCAATGTTTCTGCATGAAAAGTCTGACACACTTTCCGCCGCAACTTCTCAATCCTCCGCATCTCCTCTCCATCTGTAATGGAATCCCCGTTCACACCATCCCCAATCAGCCCCCATAATGCCTTGCTGTCTTGTATGCCCCCTGGTTATGGCTGTGCCACGCTATAATGGTTCCCCCCCCCCCCCCCCCTCCCCTCTCCTTATCTGACACACAGTTATGCAAATATTAGGTTCCACCCGAATATCTGGTGACAGGAGTTTCTCTCGCTCTCTCCTCTCCCCCTGATTATGCAGCGATAGGCTCGCTCGGGCCTGGAATAGACTTCTGGCGCATAATCGTGATTAGTCATATCTGGTGTTCGCAGCGATGTAAAACCCATCGCTGCCTGGTCTTTATTGTCGACACGCGCGTCTCTGTTTGTGCGCGAGACATACTGATGGACGGTCGGAGACAGACGGAAAATCCTTTTCATGCCACTGGTTCAGATATTGTATGTAATGTGCTATGTTTGCTGATGATGAGTCGCTGATGCTCAAACAGCTCAACAAGCAGCGAAACAGTTTCCTTTTTTCTCAGGCGGAGAGCTGAGATTGCGTTCAGTTAAACAGTAATTATCATCTTTTCTTTTTGACTTTTTCCTGCTTTTGCTTCTCTGCCCTGGTGAATGCCATCGTGTGAAATGAAACCCACACAGTCAGCTGTATGTAGGATAGCAAAGAAACCTTAACCATTAGTATTAACACGTTGCTCGGCAGACTTTAACTTGACCTGACAAATTGGGAGGTGCAGTGACATGTCATGTCATGGAGACTGACAGACACACAAATGAAATTTAAAGACGAATGCCCCCCAAAAAATGAAAAAGCACTCTGGATGCTGCAACCTTCGACATCGATAAAGCTTACTAACGTCTATGGTAAATGTATATCATGTATACTCTTGGTTTAAAATATTTGCAAAGTTGAGGTTCTTTATGCCTTAGGAAAACTTCACAAAACCTGTATGACGTTTCTTTTATCCTTAGGTCAAAAACACTTGGAAAAACCTGTATGACGTTTCTTTTATCCTTAGGTCAAAAACACTTAGAAAAACCTGTATGACGTTTCTTTTATTCTTAGGTCAAAAACACTTAGAAAAACCTGTATGACGTTTCTTTTATTCTTAGGTCAAAAACACTTAGAAAAACCTGTTTGAAATTCACGTATTACGTTATTACCGACGAATCTTATTCTATCAAGTGCATGTAGAATTCACGTATAAAGGTAAATAACAACGAATCTTATTTCAACTTATTTGAGCAGAGACACGATCAATGTTACGATCTCAAAAAGCTCTGTAAACCAGAGTACGTTTTTGGTACGGGTATTTTCCACGAGATTCAATTATATATTATTTGATTGTTGACCACTTTTGGGCAGCAAAACACGCTGAAAACATGATTGACAGATCACGGCCTGCTGAAGGGTTAGCAGACAATTGCCTTTTTACATGAAGCAACATTAGCAATCACCTGAAGAAGTCAGTCACCTGACAGAATGGAAGTCCTATATTAACTCAGATTTTAGCTCTGTTTTGGTCTCCACCACCTCCTGAGGGATAGAATCCAAAAAACTAGTTGCAAAACACCCTACTTTGATTTCCTGTTTGTTGCTGGGCAGGTTTACCTACAGCTGCCTGGCCGCTAGAACTGGGGCCGAGTTATGAGCCAGAAAAACACGTCCGAGCTAAATCGGCAACAACAATGGATCACCTGAGTAATATTAGAAGCCATAAGCCCCAAAGTACAAGGGTGCATAGCGAGATCAACAGGTTAACATGTAAATATTGGCAGCCTCCGTAGAACTCTTTTGTAGATGGTCAGGTCATGTGCTCATGTGAGTTTAGTCAGTCAGGTGGAGCACTGTTGGCTTGAGTCGGTCAGGCAATGGTGCCAAGCGAAGCTGCTGACAGCAAGACTGAAGAAGGGAGGTGAGAATTACGTGAGTAGTAAAATAACAACCAGCCTCTCTCTCTCTCTCTGTCCCTCTCTCTCTCTCTGTCCCTCTCTCTCTCTCACAAACACACCCGAGCTCCATCTCCCTGAGGGGCAGTGATCTGTGACTCCTCAATGTTCTGTGCACATCTGAGATGACAGCGCGCACACAACATGGCCGGCGCTGCAGTCTGGGTTCCACATGATCACCCACAGCAGTACTGTACAGCAAACAAGATACAGCCACACTGTGTTACAGACAAGGGACGCAGGCGTGTCACACTCCGACGTGGCCACCACAGTATAAACAGTGCGTGGTTCATCTTGGCCTGCTTCAGAGTCCAATGCAATTTGATCAAATGTATATATATTTTTTAAAGAATGCAGTAAATAAAAGCAGTATTTGAATCATGGATTGGTTTTATTTATCGTAGAAATTCAGTGTAACTGAAGGATTCTGGATTCCAGATACATGTTTTATAGATCACAACTTGGATTCTGATGGCATGATAAGCATAATTAATAAGCGTGTCGGAGTTCTTTTATGAATGAGTCCCCACGATGCTCATTACAGGAACTATCTGATGCCGAATACCAGAGAAGGTGTGAAATCGCACTCTGTTTCGGGGCTGATGATATGGAAGCTGCGGGAGAAGTCATTCTCCCGCCGATATGATCAAGTGTTTTATGAAACATGTGTTCCGTCTGCGATTTCCAACGTGCGTACCGGATGTAAAAGTGTACATTTATATCTCTCCAATTTAAAACCTGAGAATCCCCCCCCCCCCCCTGCTTATTATCAGCAGAAGGAAGGAAGCAGACCAGATTCAATTTGAGGCGAGGTAGTGGATCATGAAAGCATTTCACCAGTCGGGAACAAATTTGATATCCGTCTGGAAGTCAGGACCCAGAACGGCGGTGTTGTCAGAAAAGTAAAATGTTGCTTTATTTGCCATTCCAACTCCAATTTCACATCATTGCTCAAACTTTTTTTTTTTTTTGTTGATCTTATCACTTTTTCTGACTTTTACTTATATTTCTGCTCCAACAGCCCTTTTTTCGCCACTTACCAGTAAATCCTCATGGATGTGCTTAAATTCCATCTCGTGAAACTGAGACCAATTACACTTACAGGAGCGTCTACAGTATGCACTAGATTTACTGTGAAGTAGACTAAGGGAAAAGGGCAAACTCTCATCTTATTTCATTTTCTCCTTTTATAAGATCAGGTTTTATCATCCCAACAGCCTCTGCAAGACGATCCTGTTGATATTGCATCGCTTTGTCTCACTGCAGCCCGCTGCAAACAGTGCATGGGTGAAACTGAATAACACTGACAGGGGGTGCGTTTCATCTCGGTCATCAATAATGAAATTGTGTTATTAGTTGTCCGGCTTGCATACACAATGCAATAAAGACACTATTGAATTTCCCCAGAAGTATGTTTCCAAATAGATTTTTACCCATATCCATGAAGTGAGAAAGAAACAAAATCTCTCTCTCTCAGTGCATGTTTGCTCTTATATTCGTGAAATCGGTTTTCCACCGACTTTCATTTTTATTTTCCAGGCTTTTACCTCCTGACTTTGTTTCCCACCACTTACACACGGCGGCTATATAATTGCTGGCTGTGCAGCTTTTTCGCCAAAAAGGTTCTTTTGCTAAAACGCCAACGATAAATAAATAAAAAAGCAACCTTTGACCAACGGATTGTTTAAAACAATAGGAGCTGCTTGCTAGGCAGAATTTTTACTCGACAATTGTAATGGTGTAATTATCACGACTTCGACTGAAGAGAAACAAGTGCTCCCTTGTGCTCTTCAAGACGTGCCTTTGTTCTTTTATTCCATTAATATTTGCTCCAACATTTGTTTTTTTTCTTTCACATATAACAAAGTTACCTCCTCTCTGCAGACCTGGAAGTTCACTCTGTGTTCTCTTCTGCACTCTCTCTGAAAATACCATAATAACAATAATAAAAGCGGACCTGAGTTGATATTTGGAACTTTTTTAGTGCCTGAAAACGCAGATATTACATCAGCAGTATGAACATGAACCAATTTAATATATATTTAGACTTAAAACACTCACTTTTTGGTTTGTTTTAGTGGACCTGTGTCGCTATTTACCTATATTTTTACCCAATATCAGTCCCTTTAAATCTGTTCGTTACCTGGCTGTCTACATTCCTTCAGTCAGACCTTCTGAAAGCCGTGGATGCCAGGAGTTGGGAGTGGAGCATCAGGTTGGCACGATGCCTGGGAAACAGCGAGACAGGGGGGGAAACAGAGAGAAGCCCAGAAGAGATGGAGAGAGAAGAGAGGACAAATGAAAAATGTGCTATGCGGGCGAAAGGTGCCGGGGGAGTCTGATGATGCAAAATGAAAGCATAGCAACAGGACAGAAAGCCAGGAAAGAAAGGAAAGAGCGAGCGAGTGAGATGCCTTTCACTGCGGGACTTCGTGTAGGAGTGATGGGAGACCCCGCGGGGCCCCGAGGTAATCTGCAGGTGTGTGCGGTTAGCTCTCCAGGATCTCGCAGGTGCACTGCAGTGGAGAGATGTCACAATTGTTGTTTCACACATGCATTCGGATGAGCAAACGGAGACGTACAGGTGCGCAGAGGATAAACAGGTGGGCATTAAGCTTCAATGCAAGCAGCAACCCTGCGGTCAACTCTTTGCCCATTTCAATAACAACAAAAGCTTCTTTTTTTTTTTTCATTTTGCCCTCTGTTTCTCACATCCATTTTTTGTTTTGTGGCCCGGCTGTGTTGGCAAAATGAATAGTCGAATATCTTTGAAAGCAGAGACTGTAAATACGTATACTGTGGGGGGCAGAATGCGCCAGACAAAGGTCCTTGGGTGTCAGTCTCCATTTCATCAGATGCAACTGTGTGAACTTGTCTGTCTGTCTGTCTGTCTGTTCATCCCCACAGTCGCACACCTCCCCGGCAATCTCAGACGGAAAAGACTGACGTATTTATATCGATTTTTTTTTTTTTTGCACAGTGACGGGTCCCCCGTTCTCCCTTTCCTTTGCTCTGAGAGAGATGAAAAACAATGAGATGTAATCATCCCATTCTCCTTTTTGCAAACAATTAGATTACAACTTTGTTTTCTTTCAATTTGATAAGAGAATCTGACACCATTCTTTCCCGCAAACCGCACTCATACATTATGGAGCGTTGCTTCTGTTAATAAGAATTGACAGGCGCTACTGCAGAAATAACAAGAACAGACTCCTCCGGAGTCTCGGGGCCCCACCCCAAAAAAAAACACTGCCGCTTCCACAGTCGCATAACACTGGCACGCATACCAGCGTCAACGCACAACAGCAGTGGGACATCCACGAGTCATCCTCATCAATTATGAAGGAGCTCCGAGTACCATCCATTACACCCAATCAGCTGGAGAAATCACTGTTTTACCACCATTAGCATTCCTCTATTCATTAGGTAACCACACACACACACAAATCTGCACACGCATGCAGACAATGCCCGATAAGCCAGGCTGAATATGGAGAAACTAAACAGTTCTCAGAATGCAAAAGAAACCAGTTCCAGTCCCTAGATTATTCATGACCTGAATAGCATGCCTGCACAAACAAGCCCCGACTAATGTTAATTAAGCAGAAAAGAGGCTCGTTAGAGAGAGAGGGGGAGGGAGAGAGAGAGAGAGAGAGAGAGAGAGAGAGAGAGAGAGAGAGAGAGAGAGAGAGAGAGAATTAATCCAAGGACGGAAAAGGAAACGTGCGTTTGGAGGAAGGAAGGAAGGAAAAGATTGGCAAACTTTCACGCTTCCAAAGAAAGGACGAGTTACGGAGAAACAAAAGGGGTGAAATCAGACAACAGCAGGATTGAGTTTGTGGTGAGGCGAGCCAGATGAGTAACGCTATAGAGAGCTTGCCACTGTGGATTTGTTGTGCGCGCTAAAGCAGCAGAGCTTCCCAAACCAGAGACTAGAAAAAATAAAAACACAGAAACATTTCTATTTTTGTTGAACTGCTGAAGAGTCACAGACATTACAGCTTCGGTGAAGGGCCTGGTGGTACATTGAAGAAGCCCTCGAGCAGAATGACTAAAGAGTAGCATCGATCTAACATTAGCCACCATAAGCCACCATAAGCTACTGATCACACCACACCAGTAGAATTGCGAAATAGCGATTTCCTAGCGACAAACTGACGCTCGATACTGTGAATTAAACTATTCAGTTGCGATAGGATGACTATGTTGCGTCTTCTTTTAAAATGTACAGCCAAGGTTGGAAACCCATTACATACACTACAGCCGGGCTGGATCCATTTGGAGGTCCGATAACGTGGACACATGTTGGATGACTCTGTCTTTAACCAATTCCCACTGTTTAATCCAATTCCCTCCAGGGCATCTCCATCAGATACTTGCTTGTAACTCGGTTTAGGAAATCGAAAGATCAATCTGCTAAAGGGTGCAGCAGAGTGGGAGCAAAGATGGAGGGAGTCCATTCCGAATTGAAGGTCAATCTACAGGTGCGCATCAACATGCTTTTCGGCGAGCTGTCGGGCTTCGACGCGGCTGCACTGTGCTTCATTATGCATTGAACCAAACCAATAGGTAATCAAGGCGAATCAAATATTTATTGGGACACATTTCGCTGGAGGCCACAGATGGACTTCAGTCAGGGCAACAGAGGAACGGGCAGCGGTGCACTGACAGGAGATTTACTTCAGCCGGGAAAACATGAACTCGGAGAGCAATGGCTCAGTAGGTGTTCCCATCCATGCTACACTACAAATTACAGTCATTTTGAAGATTGTTGTGGACTCAAAAGTGAGGAGGGGGGGGGGAGAAAAGCACTCACTTTAACTTCCTTTTTGTCTGAGAGACTTATTCCCCTTTGCATCTCCTAGCAACAGTGGAAGTGTGTGGTTTGTGTGTGTTATGCCGCAACGGTGCTGCTGTGAAGTCAGGTGTGCTCAGATGGTGTGTTGGGTAATACAGATGTCCACTGGTCAGAGCAGTCAAGGCAGGTGTCTTTCTGTTAAATGAGTCTGTGGTGGGCTGGAAAAAAAAAAAAACATGATGTCTGTGAGCTGGAACAGCTCCATCATCACAGCCTCTCTTTTCATCCGTCCCTTCTGTCTCCTTCCCTCTCTAACTATGTCTCGCTAGAGCACTTGCCCCTCACCCTTGGTCTGTCTCGATCTCTTTTATATCCTCTGGTGGGAAATCAACCACATGCACGTAAACAAAGCCTCATACTCACTCTCACACAGACACATTATTTTGCAGCACCACGGGGCTGAAAGAAGCTTCTATCAGCCCGGCTTAGTCTTTCAGGTGGTAATTAGCAGTCATTGTTGTTCTTCTGCTAATCAGAAATCTCACACACCAGTGAGGGTCATTATCTTGCCATCATGAAAAAAAAAGACCAGCCTAGCTCAGGGAAGATGCAGAGAGATGTGTGTGTGTGTGTGTGTGTTATGTGATATGATAGAGTGCACAGCTTTATCAAATAAAATGGCGAGATTGGATCTTTTTCAATCATTTGCATATAGAAGGGCTTAATATCAATTATGAGATGGAATCCTGTGATTGCTTCTTCCTCTGGCTAATTGCGCCTTCAGACTTCTGGACGTATTATTCTGGGAAAAAAAACCCGCTTTGAGGCTAGCGACAGTGTGAACAAAGAAGCGTTAAAGTACAAAGCGTAGAACAGAGCTGAACACAGTTAGAAAGGACAACAGGTGAAGAAAGAAACACGCTTTCTGTGTAGAAATACATGCAATTTTGAGCCAATTTTGAAAAGGGCAATTAATTGCTGAAAGCAACACGTACACTCCAAATAGTTTAAGCAAGATCATAAAACGTTCGCTCCATAACGACCATTGTAGCCATATTTGACATTTATGGGAAAATTGCGACTGCTAAAATAGCTAAATGCTAACACCAGAGCACAAGTCTCAAAATATGGGAACTTTTCTCACTAGTGTCAGTTGCACAGCAACATCTGCCATAAGTTAGCAACCATTAGCTAACATAAGCTAGTGGTCGTACCAGACAAGTAGCAGGAGAACACCTGGCTGTATTGAATTGAAGTGTTTTGTTCATTACGTTTTTTAATTCGTAAGAAGTAGAACATTTTAAAGTTGCATAGTGTCGCTCTTTAAAACCCAGTCGATGCAACTTCAACCAAACTTAACGAGAGCTAAGTTTGCTAACGTAAGCTAACATTAGCCGCCACAGGCTACGGGTCACACCAGGCCGCGTATGGATGTCGCAACAACACGGCAGAGCATATTGAGTTAACAGCATGGTGTATGTCTTGTAAATTGAGGCAACTTGTCACGTGAAAGGGGAAAATTGTTTCCATATTTAAAAAAAAATTATGTTTTGACTTTAAGTCAGTAACCACGAAACTATTTGGCCCATCAAATACAGAGAAAACGACCTGAATGCATGCAGTAATCGTATCAACAGCTATCGAAATACGGCAAATAAAGGGGAAGTGCTGATATTGACTCGCTAATACCACCAATTTAGCTTCATGCAATAATGATGAGGTGTCTGAACTCTTTGATTGGTGGCTTTGAGTGTGTATACAGACAGTATGCCAGATATGAAGTATACCAAGCAGCAGCCAAGGACACCTAAACTTTGGAGGACTACTCTGCCACTCGAAGAAACTCTATGCATCTTTAACAAGCAGATGTTTAAAATCCCTTCCACTTTGCCACTCCAGTGTCGAAGACTTCATTTCGACCAAACAATCTCAACATGAAGGTTACTGTGGATGGACTGCCATTGTAGATTAGATGGGGATAAATAAATAATGGACTCTGAAATGAGGCAACAATTTATGCTCCTCTTCCCAATTCAAATCAATGGTGTCCAATCTATATCCGTGTCCTTGGGATGGTGCGGTTTGGGGAGCTGGGGGGGGGGCACAACAAATTGCTGACTCTCCTATGTGGTGTGCTGCTGGTCACCCCGGGGAGCTGGCAGCCTGCTTTAATAGCGTGGTCAAGGTCCAACACAGAACGCCAATACAGGGACTCTGGATACAAGGGGTCAGGAGATTGTCAGGCATTATCCTTCTCTTGCTAAAGCACACTCTTTCTTTCTTGCCATGTTAAATGCTCAGGTATGCAATCTCGCCGTGTCCATTCGTCACATTTTTCTCACTCATTTCCTTCCACCTTGTTCTTCCTCTGCGTACGACGGCCCGTTCCCGCTCCCGCTCCCTCGCTGGTGAAATGAGGGAGCCCATTGGACGGGGTGTATGCAGGGGTCGGCTCGGCCTCGCTTCTCATTCCACCTCTGGAGTGGATTACTAAATGGAAATGACCGCAGGGTTCGCAGGTCCACCCTGATCAGCTCACAGCTCCCTCCCTCCCTCTCTTTCTCTCTCTCTGGCTGGCTGTTTCAAACCCTCTCTCTTTCTACAGGTGCTGAACCCTCACCAAGTCCCAGAGACCCTCATCTGGCTGTTTGAATCCACCAGCTGTGGTTGTATCAACATTAGAATCACTCTCCTGCACTGCAGCGCACAGTGTTCACAGTGGAGAGACAGCTTTTCTATGTGCAGAGATTAAACTTTCAGATTATTATTTTTTTCATCTTAAAAGGTTCACTCCAGAGGTTCATTCGTGGACACCCAAGTTGGGAAGAGAGATTTATCTTTAAACGGTCAAAAGCAATGCAGCAGAGGCCAAGATGTTGTGACTTTTAGTCACTATACTGACTCAAGCTTTGAAGACTACTGGATCCTACATTCCCCATGATGCAACTTGACAGTGTCCATCATTGGACAAATTCCTGCTTATCGAATAAAAGGCTAAAACTACAAGCGAACAGTTCATAACTCGTTCAAAATGTGACGTCTTCAAGCCAAAGCCAGGGTAACTGATGACATTATGAGGCTAATCTTCCTGGACTTTGGTTCGTTTACCTCCAGAGCAGCAGTTTCCACACGTTTAACAAGCGACCGAGCCAATCAGAGCTTTGTAGAAACCAGGATGCAGAGCGGGAACGTCCTGTTCCTGTACCAGCGCAAAAAAAACACACAAAAAGTTAAAGAGATTAAAAATATTAAAAGGGGAAGTGTGCCAATTTTATACATCAAAGTCCGCAGGATGCCCGATACATTTCCTCAAGTGATGTCACTTGAGTCAGCTTACCAGATCTCTGAAGCCCTCTCCTCATCTCTGCTCGAGGCTTGCGGCTCGAGGCTACATTAGCCGCTAACTAGCTTACCACACCTGCACCTGGCCGAACTGTTGATTGCTGTGAGTAAGGTAGACGGAAACCTATGTCAACAATGATGAACGCTTGGAATAAAATACGACACCGCGAGTCCGACAAACGTTGTTACTTCCAGTCATTACTCTTGTGTGCGACGCATCGGGAGCTGCTGTCCAGTCATTATGCAAATCTATTGGGACCATGCCTCAGATACAGGACAGGAAGGTCACCACCCAAACAAATACAGTGTCATCAATGAGGTGACCGCCTCCATTTGGCAGCATTCCTATAATACCAATCATGTAAAAAATATGAAAATGATCTACAGCCTTATTCTTCCACAATGTGTAATTGGAATGTTTAACACTCCCTTCTTTATTAGCCCTGTGGTGACTTGCTCCCTCCCTCGACCGGGTAGGGGGGGGGGGGGGGGGGGCTGATTGAGGTTTTAAAGACTCAATCCCAGTTGAATTGCAATTGCAGAGGCTTTTAATTAGATACAGCTTGGCTGGTTTGAACATATACTTTACAGCCGTGTCAGGCTAAAAGGGTCCATGTGTCGTAAATATCACCCGAGACATTAATAGAATTGAGATTAGAGGGCAGAATGTGTGGATCAGCGTAAAAAAAAAAGGCAGCCGGCAGTGGGCCGACTTCATGCAGTGAGCTATTTATAGCCGCTAAAATGGACGGCTCCATTAATATAAGGCTTACCCTTTACTGGAAATGTAAATCACCAGAGCCATGGCTGGACGTGCATGTTATACAGCTGCAGTATGTCAGAGGTAACAGTACGGCCTCTCTGATTTACAGTGGTCTGGGATACAGCACACAGAAGATGGCTTCATTTTTGCGTACTATCCTTACTGGTGGGTTTTAAGTCAATATTACCTCAGCAATTTCTTCTCTCTACCAAATATTTTACATATTTTAATAGCTGGACTTGATTCAGGAAGGCGGCACAAGGACGAGCTTCTCGGCAGCCCAGAATGCAGACGTCTTTAAGTGGCATTAGAGCCATGTTGAGACCTGCCGTTCATCCGCTCCCTTCACTTCTGCCCTTGATGTCTCGATTATTCAGAGGCAAAGCGAGCCGACGCCAAAGACGGCGGGAGATCACACCGCATCCTCGGTGGACACTTCCACAAGGCTGAAGGCTGATCTTTAACCTCCACATTTCCAAACTGCATCAGAGTCCAACATGTCTTTTTTTTTTTTTTTTTTAAACCACCGGCTCCGGGTTTAATTGAGAAGCATCTCACGTAGAATCAGAGGGCTCATGTCTGTTCTTTTGAAATAACTTGTCATTTTCTCTCTCTCTTTCTCGAGCATATCGACTGGCTCCCTTTCTCTCTAATCCCCCTCCCCTGCTTCCCCCCCCCCCCCGCTGTCATCACTGTCTGTGTGAGCACTGCATTCAGCTCAGACACTCGACTACTGTACACATCTGCATGCAAGCGCTGCGTGACTGGTGGTGGAGGAGACCTTGAGAATTTTCACTTCCCGCCAGCTAAAGTAGCTGTGTGCGCAATAAAAACAAATAAACTTTTACAAGTGACGTTTTAAGTTTTAGCTCCCCAACGTCATAACCTGCACTCTTTATTTTTTTTTTGTTGACCATTTTCAAAAACATGCTGCACAGTTTTAGCTGCCTCTTTAAAGTTTGAGTTATTTAGTCCATCACAGTGACTTTGGTGTTATAAACTGGCTCTCACATAGTTCAACATGTGCTTCCACCTCGCCTTTACACCGACACTTTAATAGAAGAAACATAAAAGCGGCGCCGCATGTTTTTCTGTCCTGTCCTGCAGCTCATACAACATTCTTTCATATGCAGAGCTCCTCGGGCATCTTCCAGGTCCTGAGAATGATACGCCGTCAAACCAGAATAGCATTCCTGGTCCAGTACCTCAGTGATATTATGATGTAACTTTTGTCACAAAAATGCAGACTTCGTGTTCGCTGCAATGGATTCCACAACCGAAGCAAGTTTTTAAGAGTCAGCTACTTAATTTACATGTTGAAGCAAAATAAAATAGATAAGAAATAAATACACGAGTAGAACTGGACTTTCTAAATGCAAAATGTGAAGCGAATGTGATAAATAGGACTATCATTATTCAAATTATTTATAATCGTCAGAGGTAAAATGTACAGGCAGCTACTTCTTTGATGAATGAAATGGCCACACCAATATATGAAACATTTGGTTTTAAGTCAAATGTACTTCAAATACCACAAGTATCAAGAAGCACATGTGACTACAATTGTATTCATTTTTGGACTTTTCTCCGATCTTTGCTTTGATAATTAGTTTTAATTTAATTCAGTTTTTTGAGGTCACAAGCCAAAAAGGTTGGAGACCACTGGTTTGATTGGTCAAATGAACATCTGTGGATTAATTAGGCCTACTCACCATGTCTTGTTGAATTCTTGATGAAAACTCTTTTCCTGGATTGCCTCGAGCGTGGGCGGCGACTCCGAAAACGGTCGAGAGACGGAGTAGCACCTCGGGAGAATTTAAAGTAAACAGAGGTTTAACAACTGCGTAAGTATATTACAGTCCCTCCAGCACCGCTTGTGCGGTATCACCCAAGTCTCGTGCTCAGTACTTCCCAAAAACACACTTCCGCCACTACCGGCTTACACAAAATGCGTTGTGAGTAACTTCTAACTGTTAATTCAGGGTAGTGGAGGAAACAGTACAGTATTTCCCTCTGTGTGCTGGAACAGGAAAATAAAAGCATCAATGAAAATAATCAGGTAAAGTACCTACAAATTGTACTTGTGTACAGTTTGTTATGAGTGATACGGTCAATGCCGTTGCAGAGTTTTCCGCTGACCTCCTACACCATGTGGTGACCTTATGGGCCTCACAGGGATGGCAGGAACGCTGTTACACAGACACAGAGGAACTCAGAGGACCAGTGCACTTAAACACAGGAGAGTTTTAAAGCAATTACTACCGTCACCACTCAAGTGAGTGATAACGTGGCTTTTGAGGCACGAGCATATACCGTCACAAGTCAGAACCAAGGATTCACGTTGTAGCCTACAGTGCGTCTTCCTCCCGTGGAAGCAAGGCTGCGTGGAATGAAATTGATTCTCGACGGGCCAATTAAGTAACGTATTCATTTCCACCAGTGCGATGAACTTAGAACCAATATGGACGAGGGGAAGAAAACAGACATTTGCACAGAGCAAACAAAAGCCCTCATAAGAAATGCTCAGGCCATGAATGCATGAATGTGGCGGCTCCATGATTAGAATATAAGGACATGAAACGAAGGACAAGCAGCTGGTGGATGAGGCATAATGAAAATAAAACGTTAATATGAATTTTTCATGGAGGAACCTGTGTGACAATTGCCTACGTGTGCATTTTCCGGCGGCGATACATTATTCAACATAAGGCGTGTGACTTCAAAATGGCGAGTTCATGCTCACATTTCACTGGAGAAAAATGCAGAATTTAATGCAATCTACTGTATGAATATAATGATGCTCTAATTATATATAAATAAGTCAAAGATGGAAGATCGGGGTTTTTTCTCGTGTTTAAATCCACAACGGGGCTTAAGTTGCTTCCAGAGAACACAACAGAGTGCACAGAAAGACATCCATCTAATGGACAATACAACCTCCATCGATACTGTGCAGATTTACCCGGTAACAAACGGCCAAACGACTGTAATATACAAGCCTCAGAGAGCAGATGCAATATAAAAATAGGAATAAAACCGATAAAGAACTCTTTGTAAGTGAACAGGACAAAAAATTCCAACCACGATGTATAATAAACCTGAACGCAATGACGGTAATTATCATTGAACACTTTCATTCTCATATTATCTTGATGGCTTTACTTCATGCGGTATTTTATTTTGTACCCAACTGTAATTATCGGATGGATCTGGCTGCATTTGTAGTTTCATTGCTGTGCAATCAAAGTACAAAAAAAAGGGCAATTTCTCAAAAAAGCAATTTCCTGTGTGCATCTCTCTCTCTCTCTGATACACACTCGCACACCTCTACCGTCGCCATTGTTCCCGCCATCTGCATGTCTGTGGGAACACAGGAAACATTCTGAGCCAGAGCTTTTGGCAATGAAAGAAAGAAGCATACAGAGCACAGTATTTATCCTCAATTCATCACCAGGACGAGTGCGAGTCAATCAGAAATACTGTGTATGACAAGCATGATCGGCCACTAAGTATTAACAGAAACCAAAGGAAAAATCTAATATTTTAGCAGAGTAATCTGATCAGAACTGAACTTGTGTTGACGGGTGTTATTATTTGTGGATATTCGACGGTGTTTCTGCAGACTGGAGCCTTAAAGTCAGCGTTTCATCCTTTACCGACAGGGTTGGTGGTTCGATCCCCAGCTCCGCCCGTCTGCATGCTGAAGTGTCCTTGGGGCGAGACGCTCGAACCCGAAGATGCTCCAAATGCAGAAGTCAACTTTCATCTATGTACTTGTGTTTATATGACAATTTTAATAAAAGTAATGTTAAATGTTGTAAAAAAAAAAAAAAAAAAAAAAAAAAAAAAAACAATTCTGTGGAACTCATAGAGCATTTTAATGTGTCAAACCAAACAATAACCAGAAATCTAAACTTCTGTAAGTCTTCCAGAAACGCTATTCCAATGGTTTTGTTCATATTTTGAGGTGTTTTTTTTAAATTCATTTTCTACAGTAAACATGTAAAACAAGCCGACGCTGAGGGATGTTAGCTCAACGGTCGGCGTTAATTATTCTGTCATTGTACAAAAACACTGAAACATGCACTAAAATGTCAGGTAAAGTAGCATGTTTCAGCACGTTTAGGAGCCGACATTTATACGGCGCATTAAAATGACATTTGTTGGCAGCCGGTGCACAGTTTAAATGCTTAAAAACACTGCTAGGTAGCAATACAAGTAATGGTTACAGAGAAAAAGAAGGGGTGAACTGTTAAAAAACACAAAACAAATATAATTACAAATAATACTGGAGATTGCCCACCACGAACAGCTGTTGCATATCATGCCTATTAGCTATTTTGAATTCTGAACATAGGGAATGCTATCTATAGCTTCTGCAGCCAAAGTGCTTGTAAAGAAGATAAACTTCACCTTTATAAGGTTTAAAATAATTCATGTTTTTTTTTTCAGATGTAGTCAAAACAGCATTTCCAGAGTATCGGCAGACGTGAACGCATGAAGCAAGCACTTTGGAGTATTTCTGGAAACGTCTGGGCTTCGACAGTCCCAGAACCCAGCATTCTCTGGGTTTTAGAAGAGATATATAAATCACGCTTTGTAGTGCTTGGGTCAGCGCCACGTCCAGCTGAGGTCTGCATGACCTCCAGTCTTCTGCACCTGGTTTTCCACATCCCCCCCGATATCCAAGTTCAGAAGCAGTCATGAATGCAACTTTGGTTCCATCTGCATCGCGTGTTCTTTCCTCCGACTTCCTGTCAATCATTGCTCTTGGCGCTGCGACTCGTCTTGCTCAGCACCGAGTTAAGTTCGTTGAGCAGATTAGGAGACATCATAGTCTCCCCGCCCTGAGCAGGTCTCCTGCCGAGGGTCTTGCAGCCACTCTGGGGGGGGAGAGGCAAAGCCAGGGGCTGCGAGTGTCTGGACGGGGACGGGGACGCGAGGCGTCGAGGCTGGCCGGCATCCACAGAGGTTCTTCTGAGCGGGACTTCTGGGGCCTTGAGCAAGTCTTTGTGATTGGCGAAGGTGGCTGTGATGTTTGTCCTGTGGGGGAGAGTGGTGGACCCCGGGGTGCCATCGACAAGAGACATCCTGTTGTCGGTCAGCTGTGGGCAAACGTGAATGGAAATAGATTGAAAGTCAACCACATGCCCCCTAAACCCACATGTGTCGTGTCAGGAGAGTTCCTTGTACTCACATGTACATCGGGAAATACATGTTTTGAATATATGAAATGTTCTTTCAAAATCTTTGAGCTGAAGCCTTAAAAACATGTTCCTCGACTTCTCCCGATGTAACATGAATGCAACTGACAGCAAGCAAAAGGAAGCAATTATACGGGAAGAGAGGTCTACAATTGAACAGACTGCCTCGTCTCATCCAGATTTTAACATTCCTAATGTACACACAGCGCGTGCACCGTTCAGTTTGTCAGTGATTGCTCACCTGCTTGCTGGCACTGCTGTTGTGTGTGATCTTCTGGCCTTCGGTCACCGCTCCCCCTTTGAAGGGTTTGAGATACGCCGCCTCTTTTGAGTTACCCGCCTTTGAACAGAAGTCAGAACCGTACTGAAGACACGCACGCCAACAGCACAGTTTACAAGTACGGTAATAACCCCCCCCCCCCCCTTGGCAGCGAGTCATTGCGGACAACAAAGAGAGTTCATGTTGGGTCGTTACCTTTATTCTCCCTTTGTTTGTGGCTTCTACAGATGTCAAAGTAAAGGGTAACACACAACTCTACACTTCTAGAAATCCTTCATCATGACAAAAACAACAACTATGAAGAAGCAAGACATGGTAGAGTTGGTATCAATGTATACAGTGTATAGGTATACATTGACTGGACTCCGTAAAGCTTCTTTAGACATGAGGGAGACGATCCGGTGTGACTGTGTTCTGATCTCTGGCTAAACTTTCTCCGGAACAACTTCTCCTTTTATATCAGTGCGACCCCTGGACCTATAGAACTGTCTCTCTTTAAAAAAAGAAATGTGTATTTCATCACTGCTAGGACCCGTCCTTGGACCTTTGCACCCTCACCACCACCACAAGCCGCTCCACCTCGCTTGGAAACGAGGTCCTTCATCGAGCAGTTGCTATGGAAACTGTCTGGAGCACAATGTTCGCTAACAGGTAAGAGAAAGGAAATCAAGACCGCTGAAGTGCTCTCCGTCGACTTTCTCATCTTCTCTCTCTCTCCCTCTCCCTGCCCTTCCCATAAGTCCCGTGTCCTTCCCACAAGCCCCTGTGATGGGAGCTGCCAATCCTGATATTTAGCGGATTTTGGGAGGAGAATCCTAATATTTTTAGCCGGCTCCAGTCTGCTATAGATTCTAGGCGTTGTAAAGCTAAGAGCTTCTGCAAAGAGCACAAGAAGAGTCACTGAGCCCGGTGAAATAAACACCTTGAAACACTTAGAAACAACAGACACACACAAAAACTAAATTGGCTTCCCCTTTAGATCAATCTCTCCCCGACAACGTTGCCCTTTTTACCTGCCAGCCCAAACTAAGGCACTAAAAGGCTTTTTACTGTAAGCACCCGTGATAAACAACACCGTGCCGCAGGCGGCTTCCCATAAAGGAAGCCGAGCTCGTGGGCTGATACCGATTGATTGTGTGCCGAGCACACAATGCGGAGCGGCGGAGATCTTTCAGTTCGGGAGGAGCGTGACGTTCAAGTCACAGTCGTTCACTTGGAAATGAGCAGAACAGACATATTTAGTCTAATGAGGGAACAGGGTGGTTACTTCACCGAGTATGGTTCGGGAGGAATACGAGAGAGGAAAAATACGACACACTGGTAGCTGCTCTCCCCGTGTTTGCTTTGCCTTTGCATTATTTATGTCATATGTGCTGTGTCAGCGACAACACTTAGCTGTATCTGGGGGCTAAGTACCACGATGTGACTGTTACAGTCGCCGTGACCTTATTCTCACAGCTCTTCCACATGAAGTGATTTATGTTCGCGCTGAGTGACTTCGAAAACTTTACTGCTCTCTCCCTCCGTTTATGCATCTCATCTGACTAACGGCACAATGGAAACGGATGATTGGGGGGAGGGGGTACGGTTATGGATTGTAAAATGTGATTTATTCCAGAGGTAATCAAGTGTATTTTTCATCCAAACGAGGAAGGGGGGGGGGGGGGATCTCTCCGCCATGTGCATGTCACATTCACGGATATTTTTGGTTTGCAGCAACAGCGGGAAAAAAACAAAGTGTTTGGGGGGGAAAAGACAAAAACAATCCTTCACTCCCAGAGTCGACGTATGCTCTGCTGCTTCATTGAGCGTCTGCACGGGAGCAACTCCTCACTCTCATTCCAACACGTGGTCTTACCGTCATCCCGACGACGTCGGCCACCCAGCTGACCTGCGCCTCCCTCGTCTCGCAGCAGAAATGCCTGAGGAGGGAGAAGCCCAGTTGCACACGTCACTCATTTTCACACTTCTTTTGAAACCAGGTGACTGGATTTGGCGAGTCACAGTTTCTCGCGATCGCATGACTCTGCGTGGGCGATTCTAGGAAACAGTCGAGGAAGACGGTTTAAATGATCACCGTCACCAAAAGCATGCCGTGTTAAACAGCAGCCTTAAAGACACTGGTGTCACATGGTAAACGATAACACAGATCCTGCTCAGAAAGGTTCAGTGAAATAACTTTAAAAACTGTTTATACTGACATACATGTTATGATACTAGCTAGCATTTGTGAAGAAATTGCAATTGTCAATTTGAAAGGCAGCAAATAACGGTTTACAAGGAAGCTACAAATCGCTGTTTCACTTCCTGTGAGCGGACCAGACAGCAGCATCTCACCACGTGATCCTCATTCATATATATTTAACAGCGCTGACGGTCCTCACTGCTAATCCACTTGGACGTTTAGTGCTTTAAATTCAACTTCTTGACTCGCCGCCACTTGACCTCCTCTTTGTTTTACAGATACTTTAAGTGGAAAGGGTAAAAGTCAAACCCATCAATTATTGAATTGGAGACCTTCTGCACGGCACTCACCATTGTTGTTTATCAGTGTAGACCGTGAAGCCCCAGCTGTTAAACGACAAAAAAAAGAAAAAAAGGACACGGGTCAGATTTTGCGTCTGCTAACTGAATCTTGTCATTTGAAGACAAGAGGTCAGAAACAGAAAAGAAACAAAGTGGTTGAGAAACAGTTTACGATCAAAACAGTTTCAAGTAAAATGCAAAGAGTTCACTACAAATGCAGGATGCTACACAATGGAATTAGTCAGTGGAGCTCCAGCCCACATGTTTATGCAAAGTGTTGCGCACACTATTAGCCTTAAACTACAATTTATTACAGATATTAGATATGCATCGTGTTTGCTGGTATGTGCATGTGACGCTGGGAACTGATTGATGATTGGACTGTGTACACACACACACGTTTACGTAAGTTTAAGGGGGAATTAACCTGCTCCAGAGGTAGTGTAGGGTTAAAATGATCACCTTCCTGGAGAATACACCTTTTTCCCCTGAAACCCTTTTTTTCGCAGCTGTGGCTGAACAGGAGCGGGAAAAAAGTGGAGGCAGAACAAAGTCGAAAGAAGGGGGCAGAGATGGAGCGCCGGCAAGCCTGGAGCACCACTCCCGTGAGTTAAGGCAGCCGATCCGAAAAAAAGCCCGCAGTACAGGCCGCTCACAGAGAGACCTCTGCCTAATGAGGTACTGGAGCGCTGCCTCTCTCCGAAACCCTCTCACCACGACTCTCTGCATTCTCCTCAGCACTCTGTCTTTATTTCTTTATTCACCGTAACACTTCTCCCGAAGCCCACTCAACAGTGTATCTATGATACCACGCAGTATCATCCGCTCCCTCCCTCTCTCTCTTCATCTCCCACTACCCTCTTATCCACTTCCCCTACCCTGAAGGACGGCCTAATGCAGACAATCGCTTGCTGGACTCATTTTTCACGCTTCCCCAGACTCCACATTCCGACATGGGGGAAAATTATGAGGAATTAGAATTGGGTAATGTGAAATTATAGGGTTTGGCTTTTCAAAAACTTTTCCTCTGCGCTTGACCAACGCGAAGCCGCCGAAGGGGTTTTTGGCATGTGTCGTAAATTATAATAATAGAAGGTCGTTAAAATAAAACAGCGGCGGCGATGTTTTCCGCGCGGCGGAATGATTTGTATTTGTTAAAATGCAATTACATTTAATCAATTTCATTACAGTGAAAAATAGGATGGGGCGGGGGGGGGGGTCAGGAGCGGCTTGGGTATCTCCTGGTGACGCTAACCTTTGAGGGAAGAGAGGAGGGCGATATATCTTCGGGGACAAATTGTTTCCACACAGACAGAGACAGTAGCGGCGCTAAATAATCACTAGTTCATCTTAATAACAGAGGGGTGGCTGTGCTGAGAGCGCGCAGCAGTTGTTTTGGCTCTTAATGAGTCACGTTTGACCACAATCGTTAAGCAGCCACGCCAGGTGCCAACAAAATTGCGGGGAAATAGTTTCGTTCGATATTTACTGCACCAAAAAGACGTGCGAGGAAGGAGTGGAAATGTATACAAATGAGCATTAAAAGTGGCTCGTAATGGTTGATTAACCGCCGTGGCAGAGGGGTTTGGGGATTTATCGTCCGGGAGAAAGCAAGGTGTAAAAATGTGTGGCGTCGTTGTTTTATTGGCTGCTCGCAGAGGGAGAGAGAGAGGGCGAGAGACGAGCCATCATCCACATTTCCGTGATATTTATACGACAATGAAAACAATTTCACTGAGGGAATAAATCAAATTGCAGCAAATGAATAAATGCTCATGAACTGCACTTTCAAAAAGGAGCTTCAAAGAAAAGCCAGCAATGAGACAGATTTATATTGTTCCAGGTTTCAGACGAGATGCGATCCTCTGATTGTCTGAAGCTGCCAATCACCACGCGTTACATTTTAGATTGATTTATGTATTTACAGGAGCAATCTTGTCAGAGCACAAACAAACACGTTTCTTACATTTGATAGTGACACATTTGAATGTGGATGCTCAATGCGGACCTCGGATGCAGGAGCTCGATATGAAAAAAAGTGTCCGCTTACGGGGTTTTTCAATAGCTTTCAGCCACATACCATGGTCTTCCTCAGTGGATTGCGTAACATTACAGAACAAGCTAATCGGAGACTTTTTAAATGAAGTCGCCAGCCTTAATGTTCATTCACCACCTTCCTCTGTGTGATAAAAAGAGTGTTTGAAGTTTCTAAAATGATGATGTTTACTGGTTTCTTTTAGGACATGCGAGTCTTAGTCTGAGTGAATCTACCGGAGATTTGAGTCCCTTTGTCATTCATGTGCTGCACTCCTCTGACTACGGGTTGGTGGAGGAACAGACACTCGAGGTGGATCGTGCAATGCGAGTGCAGTTTACCTGGTTGGAGGTTTTAGCTTTCTCTTCAGGCCAAGGTAACATTTCACAGAGCGGAGCTGGATTACTTTCTCTGCTTTAGTGGCCTGCGAAAAACAAAAAACAACAACTGAACATTTTTGGAAGAATAAATCAGTGAGCAGGGGGGGAAATAAAATGAAGAAAGAACTAAAAACAGCTAAAACAACTGAAGAAACCCCATGCACTGCTTCACTTCTCTCCTCAGAATACCAGCGCAAACCAAATTACAGTAAAATAATACAATTAGAGTTCATCAATTGTATGACATGTCATCACTCTGCTGAAGTGTCCACGTGGCTTCATATTCACAGGTCAAACTCAGTGAAATCTTAAACCGAGAATAGCTGAACATAAAGGACCAATTAGAAATAAAAACACGGATTATTCTATTGTGAGGCACTGAAGGGAAAGAACCCATGCTGCTGCTGCTGCCTCCCCTTTAATTCACAGGCATTGAGAAAGTCACTCTGAACTCCATGGGTGGGCATTGTGAATCAGTTATTGAAGAAGGGGAAGCATATCGGATATATAAACTCCTTGGAGCCACATGGGTTACACTCCTACTTTTGTGTTTTATCAACTTGTATTGTGTTTTGTACAGTACCTTTTTCTAATATAAACATATTTTCTACATTTTCTCCCATTTTTTTGACATGCATCTTTAATATATTAACACGTTTGTACACTATATTTCTTGATTCATATTAATTGTCGAGGCTATTGTTTTTTTGGTACCTTCTGGTGATGTTGATGCCGCCTTATGGAAAGATCTACTCCGCTGTACTTTCCTAATAGAAATGTATTTATCTTTATACATATCCAGATGCTTCCTGCCTATTGTTTACTCTTGTACTGCTTGCTGTAGAGGCGGGTGTGTGATGCTTCGCTAATCAGCGCCACATGATTAAAGGCACACCTGACGGCACCGGAAACGTGCGTTTCTCTCTTTCTTGTTCTTAAATGTAATTCATCAATAAAACAAGTGTCTAAATCGGTATCCAGGTGTGTGTGTGCTGGTGTCTGCGTTTCTTTCGGTTTGCTGCTCTAGACTAAACAGACCAAAGTGAAATAAAATGCCAACAAACTACCCGCGCGGCATCAAAACACGACAATCAATTTGAGTCATTAGCCTCTTCTTCCAAGCAACAGAGAACAAAGCGAACTAAATCAAAGTTTGCCTTTGACACCTAAACACGACAACCCACCACCACCCGCTCCCCGCTCCATCCAACTTAGTGCTGAATACAGACCTGGCAATAACAGCAGAGGCCAAAGAATATCAATTCATTTTCACAAAGCCTTCTAATGTCCTTAGCATTTACACAGTAATTAGCCACTTGTGCAACTTGATATTTAGAAAAGCTTGGAGTGAAAGCACCCCCCCCTCACCATTTCCCCTCCGCCATTCTGCCAGAATTACTGCACCTCCATCAATTATTTACACTTCTTCACACTCCTTTACGAATCCCATGTTTCAACTGCAGAAATGTGCTGAGAAAAAAAAAAAAAGAAGAAAAGGCCTCCGGGGAACTGGGGCCTGCTGGTCCTCTGTGAAGCACTCACTGGATTCTTCCTCTTCTCCGAAATAGAGAGGAAAGTCCGCTGCCATCAGTACGTTTCATTTTCCTACTTAATTCAAAAGATGGTGGAACCCTGAGACGGACACGTCGCCGGGGAGATGAAGCAGAGGCGGTTCGGGTGGAGCTTGGTCTATTTAGCTGCAGTTACGTAGACGCCAAGATATTTTAGTCTGATAACCTTTTCAATACCCCCCCCCCCGTGACACAAAGCAATCTGTGTTGGCCCGGAATTTTGTGTTTGCATGCAAAAAAACAACAACCCCAAGTGTTTACAGTTGATGTGGCAGAAGATTAGGCTGGAAAAGAAAGTGTTCGTACTTTGATATCTCTGTAGAGCAGCAGCTTGTCGGCGCGTAGAACGACATATTTATCCTGGAATTTGTGCCCCGACAGCAGTTTGGAGGATCCGTCGCTGAACTTCAGATAGTCTCCTTTTACCAACTGTCTTTCGTCTGATGTAAAACACAATTAAAGTTAATTAAAGAGGAAAATATACTTTCATCCATTACTTTTATCTAACTATTAAAACGTCTCAGCACTTTTGCTGCAAAATCTACATTCTATAATACTGTTCAGGTGTTACAGTCGAGTCAATATTTTACATTTCTTTCATTAACACATGTTCAGTTACTTGAAATCTTCATAACTACAAGTTAGTTGAGATATACTGGCACAGACTAAACCAATTAAAAACAAGACGGATTTACTTTTATTGAAAAGAAGAGAAAAAAATAGCAAAATACGCCCTGTATGAACATTTGCATGAATAGGTAAGGCGATATACTGTACCTTTCCCATCAGACACTCTGCTGGCCCCAGGGAACCTCTTTATAACAAGAAAGGCCGACCGAGGGCAGTCCAGAGTACTCCACTCCAGCACCTGTTCAAGAATCTTCTCATTGTGGTGCAACGGCCGCTCTGTTGAAAATACGAGGCCACAGGTCAGAGGGAGGGGAATGAAGAGTCATGGTCAAAAAAAAAAAAAAAAAAAAGAGTCAACCGCCAAGAACAAAGGTATTCGGTCTTCTCATGAATTATAAATGCATGAAACCAAATCACAGCCTCGTATCATTGAAGCCATGACAATTTCTAGTTCACTAAATAACGGAATTATGTTGTTGTTCTACCAATTTTCATCACAGAGCAGTTTAAATTATCTCCAGCATATCGGGACCTGATTATAAAAACACACTCATGTGCAAAATAGACCTATTATCTCCTCCTAATTGGTGAACAGGGTACATGCTATCAGCCCCAAAAAAAAAAAGAACCGGAGATAATTTGTGTACCACCACCCCTGCTCTGATGCCTCCATCTCCACACACCCATTCTTCATAACCGAAGGAGGTAAAAAGAGCCACAACGGCATAACTTATTCATAATGGTGAGCTTATCTTCTCTCTGCAATCTCTGCAGACCCGGGCCGTTGGAATTAGTTCCTCATTTCCCAACAAATATTTGCTCCCCCTTTTTCCGCCCATTGTCCCCGGTAACAGTGTTTATCTGTAGCTATCCTCCAAAATGGCTAATTAACGCACTTCGCCCCCCCCTCCCTTCTTTGTGGTCTTATGAGCAAAACCTGTCACGCTAACGCCTTTCAAAATAGCTCGACTGTTTACTCGTGCGCAGACATATTGTCTTGGCGTGGAGAATATGCTGAACCGTCAGCAAATGCGTTCGGTATTCAATGCACCTTCATTTATTTAGTTATTTATTTATGTTTTTAGAAGAGGACGGAGCGTCCTCTGTAACTTTGTGAGGAGAAAAACAAACAGAGTGCGGCGTAAACTCTCATTGAACTTGCAGAAAAGTGCACGGGGACCGCCAGCTAAGCATCGCCACGACGGAGCTCAACTTTGACTTCCCCTTGCTCGCTTGCTTCCCCGCGCCATGATCAAATGCAGGCACGGTGTGGGGCGGGGGGGGTGCCTACAATGCATATTAATGCGAGATGAGGTGGGGGTCAGCTCCCCGGGTCAAATCATGCAAGGAAGATGAAGGTAATTCATGACATACGACGGTGAAGATGATTAATTAATGTGCATATCATCAAAACCGACGATGCGTGGCTAATTTCTCAGTGGGCTTCCAGTGTTCGCAGACACTTGTTCATTAGAGAGATAACATAATCCTCTAATCACGAGGGTGATCTTTGTATATGGCCGTGATAAAGGTAGCCATTTAAATCACTAATCGGCAGAGGTGGGTAGAGTAGCCGACAACTGTGCTCAAGTAAAAGTACTGCTACCTTTCAGCAGCAAGTAACTGCGATGACATGAATGCGTTTGTCTCCTGTACTGTATCAGGACGAAACGTGTGCATAACAGACTGTGTGTGCCATTTCACAAAGTAAATAAGAAGACTGTCAACACGTTACAGCGGCCTTAAACTTTGATCACTCCAGTAAACATGCCACAGTCTCTCCCAATCACATTAAATCCTGTCTGACAGTGTCTCACATCAGACGACTCACTGAGGCTAATTAGGGAGAAAAGTGCTGTGCTGTGATGTTTCATCCGTAGTTGCCTATTAAATGTGTGTGTTCACTTCACCACTGAGACATGCGTAATCTGCTGTTGAAACATGATAAGACATGTGCACATGCAATGAAAGCAGTTTGCTTTTGTCTCTTTAAACTGCATGACAGTGCAGGAGGGAGTTTATGGTTCAAGCTGATTGAGGAGGCACCTGTGCAACGTCTAAGGCTTCAGCATGACTGTTACTCTATTAAAGCCAGACTTAATGCAATTATGTTTCAGCTGTAATTAAATGAAAATAAAATAGGAGATAGGAATTATTTCTGTCATTATTATTTACATTTTTACCAGGACTTTGAATGTTGGAGGTAATCACACAGCACAGGTTTTCAGGATGCTTTGTGATTTAAGTAAAGTATCACGGGGCGAGAGGAGGGGACTGTTGAACGCAGCGTACCTAACTCTCCATTCTCAATGACTTCAAACGTGGTCCAGGAGTCATCGGCACCAAAGGTGACGTTCCTCATGCTCAGCGCGGTTTCTGCAAGCTCCGCGGACCGCATGCTGGGGGAGACCTGCCGCAAACACAACAAGCACAGGTAAACGCACAGCAAGTAAAAGGAGAAACAATCCAACAACGTAAACACCTCCTGCATATGAAAGCTCAGATCGCTCCATGGATCGATATCGCAGCCTTCAAACCGTCTCTCCCTTTGAACAGCCACTCGATATTTAACATGTAACACTAACGGCACAGATTTCTGCCTCGGTGGTGCACTGATTACATCCTCGCTTCTTTGTCAAGGTACCAGGCGTACCTGTACAGGACTGAACAAAGCAAATGTGTCTACTTAACTCCACAGAGAGAAAGTGGAGTATTGAAGTCAACCCGTGCTGCCGAGCGCTCCCTCTTTAACCCCGTCCCTAATTCTGCCTCGCGACCTGAGAAAGGAGTCCGACACCCTACAGCGGCCCGCCTGCCTCGTAAAATGCAATTACTCACACAATTAAATCTGACGTTTCTTTGATTAGTCCGCTTTTGATTTATTTCCGGGGCGGTAATCCCATCAGGTTAAACCACGAATGTCTCAGCCCTATTCCATCAACCTCTGCACCTCTCAGTCTACCCCACCTTCATCCCACACTCCATCTTTCTTATTTCACCTCACCACCAAAGGACCTGCGGGAACAGCAGGGCATGCACACAAGCCCGCTGAAAGTACACATTAACTCAGACACACCATACTCTTATACCTTGATTAAACAGCAGTTCTCCGGCTCTTTCTTTTCCAGGTACACCTCGAAGATCAGGTCCCCGGCTGGAGAGAACTGTGGAGAGAGAGACAGAGAGAGAGAAAGAGAGATCAGCTGAATTACAGAAAAAACAATGCAGCAGGATTAATTGGCTTTTCTTCTAAATTCGCTCTCCAGTGTGGCATGAATGTAAATGAGAGAAAAGTGAGAGAACCGGCGAGTGGATTTGTGGAAACCAAAAGGTCGTTTTCTGCGCTGCAGGCGAACTGAGTCCCAGCAGCTGTAATGGAATGCAAAAGCTGGCGAAATGAAGAAAACGTGCGCGAGACAAACCTGTGAAGGTGGAAGCGTAGGGTGCATGTTTCACCTCCACGAGAAAAAAAACGATATGCTCTCCCCAGGTGTTAACTTTAAGTATGCTGTGCGTTTAAAACGTGTGTTGAAGATGTACCGAGAAAAATATTCAGAGATTAGAAAGGTGAGAGGAGAAAAAAACATAACGCAACCGCAGAAATGCCAAGAGGGAGTTCACGGTAACAGTCTGTTCTCTTGTATACGTACAAAGCGCATCCACTGTTAGCTTTACTATCTCTACTTTCTGTAAGTAAAATCTCAGTCATTTCTGAAGGTAACATAGGTTATCAATGCATACGAAACCAAATGTTTTGTATACGTTTTCATGCCTTTGTGGCGCTCACATGTTCAGTTCAGTATAAAGCTGGAGCCTGGAGGCGACTAGCCTGGCCTAGCATAAAGAATGTAAGAAAGGGGGAAAGCTAGCTGAAAAGAAACACTCAGCGCCTCGTCTCACTAATCAACAGGCTGTTTCTTGTTCTTTAAAAGCCTTACACACACACACAGAAATGTTAAAAACACGAGTGTGTGGTTCTGTGTGGAAAGCCCGCTAAGCTAAAAGGGTAGCATGCTAGCATAAACTTCAGATAAAGCACATTGTTGACCTTTGGAGAGAGCTGGGCTAGCTTTAAGCTAAGCTAACCACGTCCTTGCAGCAGCTCCATATTTAATACAAAGACACGAGAGCGCCATCGGTCCTCTCGTCTAACTCTTTGAAGAGAAGTGAATTAGCTCGATTAAAGTGAAATACACAGTGTTTACATACATATAGACAGAAGATGAACAGGAATATCTTATTTCTTTCACTAAATGTTACCTATATGTGAAATTAATGAACGTGGCCTCTCTGCCTGACATTAAGGAGGTCACGTTCCCGGTAACATTGCTCTCGTCAGTACAAATGATGGCACCTTTTCTCTGTGTGTTGGAGCTGTAATCCTCTCTGCATCCAATTAAAAAAGTGATTTACTTTGGTGTAAAACCAGAGAAGTTCACAGAGAGGGACAATCTAGCTTGAAAATATGAGCCAGAGTCAAACTTAAGGCCCCAAATGCAGATTTTCTGGCTCGGGGGAGCGGTGAGCCATCTCCAGTGAACGACCACGCGAGCACCAAAAGGTGTCTTTTTACAGGTGAACTGAGGTTCGTCACTGGCTTGAGAACGTGCACATGACGAGGGAGGAAGTCATTCAAACCCATTCGAGACCAGGAACACTTTACAGACAGCGATTGTTGAGTGAAAAACACTGCAAAAGGGGGAAAAAATAAGTGTTTAATGGTTTTACAGCTGATGGGGAGATTTCTCAGTGAGAAGAACAGCAATGTTCTATTGGAAATAAAAGCATTTCTAATCTTTACCAAAGTCATACTATCGCTGCACTAACCCTGGCTGTAAATGCAAGTATTGATTTAAGTGCCACTTCTTACTTAAAAAGGCATGACATCGCCTTGCAGCTCATTATATCACTGATTTACTTACTCCCTCAGTCGAGCTATCCACTTGCCTCCTTCTCATCCTCTACCTTTAAAAGGAAACGGGCGAGGTCAGAACCTTCCCCGAGCACTCAGAGACAAGCTGGCTGCAAGTACTGCAACATTGCTCGGCCAAATACAGACTGTATTTTCTTCCCTATTTTGGCTGAAAGTCCCGATGTTCCCGAGTACAGCCCCCCCCCCCCCGGCAGCCATAGACTTATTGTCTCGATTTAAAATCTCCAAACCAGACGTCAGTCGCCTAATTTTGCAGAGTGATGAAAGTGGCTCCATTTTCAGAGGAAAGAGCTCTGATTTCCTGATTGTGTCAAGTAATTCATCTCCAAGAGACTCTACAGGGTGAATGTTGATTGGCTGTTAATAAAAATATGCTGAGTGTTGAAAAGATAATGTGTTTTTGCTCTATTTCTAACAACCCAGGCCTAAAAAGCTACATTCCAAACGTCTTTTTTTTTTACATGATAGCTTACATAAAGCTGAGCCACATACCACTATAAATAAACTGCATGCATGCATAACCACCGTAAGTGCCGCCTTTAAAAAATCCGTGCGTGGGAAATGACATTCTTACTCATATTTCTTCAGCTACAGTTACGAGACAGCAGCTCTGCAGACATCGTGGCAAAGTCGGGGGGCTTTCGGCATGAAGCCAGTGAGGGAAAGGTTATCGTAACGGATATAAACTACGGAAATACGACAAAACAAATAAGTCCTCGGTAAAAAGGAGATGATGAATGTAACATTTTAATGACTTTCAGCAATGTTTCCCTTCGCTAACATGTTAAATCATCCCTAAAATAAGCTTGTCCATTATCTCAACAGAGACGTTTTCTCCATGCTGACTTGCAATTACACTAAATGAATGTTGCTAATGATAAAACTATACTTTCTACCGTAGTAGAGTCTGAGGGTAAAGTCCTCAAATTCGTGGCCATAATCAAAATGTCCCAATTTTCACCTCCGACAGCTTTGTAATAGCACTGGCTTTCCACTGAGTAACCCTCGTGACCCACAGCAGCAGGCATGTTCTGGAAGCATGCGGACAAGGTGGAGAGAAGGGGGGGGCAGGCATAAACAACTTATTTCAGATTTCAACGGCAGCAGCGTTGTGTGATTAATTTTGTTTTTCTCCCCCAGTTATCTGAACCAAATGTTTTTCTCGGCAGAGAGTACCTGCCGTAAAGGTTAACAGGAACAAAGCACTGTTTTTTTCCCCTCACCCGCCTGCTCCTGCCTCCTCCGCCCTCCCCTCACCCCCCTCACCCATGATTTTTTTTTTGCGAGAGAAACACGAAACTCGTTCAAATGAATCCCTTATTTGAGAGACCCCGAAGCATGCAGGCAAATCAATACACACACACACACACACACACACACACACACACACACACACACACACACACACACACACACACAGACAAACAAACGGAGCACCCATTGGTGCTTTCCATTTGGGTTGCGCGGCTCGACCTACTGCGGCGTCCTTCTTCTCGTTCCAGCGGGTGATGAAGCTGTTCTCCCTCTCCATCTGTTGCACGCGGCTTTCATTGACCTGTCGGGACACACGCAGACACATCAATTCAATCCCAGTGAAGAGAAACATCAAATTTGCTTGATGGACTCCCGGCATTCATTTTCGATCCCTTAAATACGACACACGGAAGCCACGATTAAACCAATAAAAAGGCATCATCATACGCAAACTGCAGAAACGGGTTGTTCAGCAAACACTTCTAAAACTAATTTAAGAAAGGAAGTTGGCTGGGAGGGTTTTTTTTCTGACACAGCTCAGCACCAATAGAATACTCTTTCCTTTCACAGAGCTCTGTGTGGGAAATGATATTTTCTATTCCAACTTTTTTTTTTTTTTTTATAAACACCATTATCATTTTCAGAGAACAATTTGCTTTGTTGGAGTTCTATGAATGGCAGACGAGATTGCGGGTGAATACAAAAAAATAAATAAACTCAAACTCGCAAACCCATCGTGTGTGTTTAGGCCTGATAATGAGCGCCGTCGACGACATCCAGCACAGAACCGGCGCTTTAATTAGCAAGATGTCTTCCCCCCCCCCCCTTCGTTTTATGTCGCGGCGCGTGCATTCACTGCTATCGGGCGCATGATTGGTTGAGCTTAATGGCTATTTGTCATGCGAATGACGGCGTCCCGAACCGATTTGGAGTGAATGCTCCTCCTCGGAAACAAGAGGGATCCAGGCGTTCCTTTGGGAATTAGCAGTCGCTCTGTGCTGCGGATCCCGTAAGCCGGGCGAGCTCTCCAAGGGTAACATAAACCTAGCAGCTCGACCACATTCCACTGCGTTTACTGCACCTTCCTTACAGAACTTTATCTTCTAGTTTATAGTTTAAACTATGTAGTTTTCATTTTGGATGGTTCAGTGCATATCAACAGGTCTTTTTTTTATTTTCCATAATTTCAATATAGAAAGAACCACAAATAAAGAACTTTATCCAGCGATGATGTTTTCGTGGGTCTGACGTTAGAAACTATCGAGTTGCATTCTGGGAAATATCCCATTCTGTCGAATCTTAGCGTCAGAGCTTTTGGTCTTACACGCATGACAGTAACACTTTGCTGAAATATGACTTACTTTGAGTTAATATGAGATTCTCAATATAATTATCATTTATAAAGTTCACCGCATGAAGAATTTACACAAAATTATTTTCATATTACAGCAAAAAATTCAAACCAAAAACAGTCAGACTGCTCAGTCAAAGGGCTGAATATCTGCTGTTTCCATGTCTCGTATTATATATTTCACTGCAATAAAACCTCCTCGCCTAAATCAATCACCAAGACACACGGTCTCATTTCACCTCTCATTTTAAATCTATGATAATATATTTACTGATTATGTTACGAGTGTTAATGTAATACAAATCAGGTGTGATCCGACTTAGAGGTGGAAGACTCGTATCATGTGACCTGGAGCCCTCTGTCCCCCCCCCCCCCCCTGCTCACCGTCTCCCGAGCAGTTCCTCACCAGCATCAACACTATCAAACGGCGACGCATGAATAAATGGAACGTTTCTCACTCACACTGAAGAGTGTGATGTAGTTGCTGATGAGGTCGTGGACGACTCTAATTTCCTGCGGGGTTTGTCCCCGAGTCTGGAACAAGCAGGAGGAGAAGACGGAGGCCAGTTTTACACTGGGCATGTGATTGAGGTTGGAACACTGCTGAATCCTGAATCACAGAAAGAAACGGGGTTAGAACACACACACACACACACACACACACACACACACACACACACACACACACACACACACACACACACACACACACACACACACACACACACACACACACACACACACACACACACACACACACACACACACAGAGAGAGAGTTCGGTGAAATGTTGGGCCTCAGTCCAAATTCAGCAAAAGGCCAATTAAGTCTTCTCCAAACAATCCACCTCATTAACATAATGCAGCTAAATCACGATTATGCACTGCAGGTTTCTGAGGGAGCGATGTGTAATGTGAGCATTAGTGAACGAGACATCGAGGCAGCAGAGGGGGTTTGTGTGCAAAACAGGTCCGAGGTCTGCGGAAGCTGCAGGACCGGAGCCGAGTCGCGAGGCTGGCTTTTTGCCCGTTCGGCTCTGCACCTGCAGTTTAATGCTGACGCTGGATTGTACACAATTGCATTATGAAATGTATTACTAGACGGTTCTACGCATACCTGGAAAGCTGACTGTTCACAACATCCAAGAGTGAAAAGATTGATAATTCATCAAAATTGTAAGTAAATGAACATACACTTGAAATATATGATTTTCCTCACAAAAAAAGGCTCATTTTGCAAAAAACAGCACTACTTCTGCCTCTCTACTGTGTGTCAGCTTGATTTTTTCATAATGAGCAACTCAATCTGTCATATGCCAAACACTATAAACAAATGGGACGAACGCTATTCGATTGATTCATTAGTCTTAACCTTAAAAGGAAGCCGTCGCGATAGTTTTCAGAATCCCCGACTAACTCTGAACGCATCCCACTTGATTGGTCAGAAGAGAAACACACAACAGAGGGTAGAGTGGGTCATTAACAGAGCAGAAGGGACAACAGGCTAATCAGCGGGTGCTAAGTAGCAACCCTCAGGCTTCCTCAGAGCGCGGAGACCTTTGAGCCTCCGCACTTGTAACATCTGTGATGCAGGTTAGCATCTGTGGAGCTACGCCTGTTCTATCAGCCACGACCACAGTTAGAAACACGATAGAGACAAGAGCACTTTCACAGTTTGGTACTAGTCTAATGCATCATTTGGCAAAAGTAGTTATGCTTCGTCTCCACGTCCAATTAGACAAGTTTCTTTCCACACAGCCGTGTCTCAGGCTGGCTACCGTATCACATTAAAGACAATACTCGTCACGGGACCTTATTCACGTCACGGTGGATGTATCAGCGGTGAAGTACTCAGATCCTTTACTGAAGCAAAAGTACAATATATAACTCTGAACTACATTGTTGAATGTGGTTTTGGCTCCTCGTGTCCTGTTTTTGAAGTTGACCACATGGATTTCTCCTTCAGCAGAATGAACTTTATGAAGTAGCCTCACTAGTACAGAGCTTTCCATGCGTCTGCAGTTTGAAGTGTGTACCTGTACAGATGTTGGAGCACAGCATCAAGGGTTGACCTGTTTATCTTTGGCAAACTCTCGATGAAAGTGGAGTACTTCTTCACTCTCTGCCTCTCGTCCTCCTCGTCTGCAAAACCACACGGATGACAACTACTTTTACAAAGGCCCAAAATAACAAACTACAAACTAAAACATGAGCATCAACGCACAAAGGGAATCGCGGTCATTCTGAACACATTACCCAGAGCTGACACCCAGTACGGATAAAGCTCCTTGGTCAGCAGTGCGTCCTCTGCTTGGGACAGGAAGCTCTTCAGGATGTCGGTCACATCCTCCAGCTGCTGCTCCTTCAACCTCAGCTTGACATTACGGGCGTCCCGCGTGAACTCCTCCAGGAGCAGGGCCACCCGACCAGGGTCCCCCGGCCGCTGGTAGAGCCCCTCCTGGCACAAACCTGCTCAAAAAACGGGAAATAGGTGGACAATTACATACAGATATTGACTGCTTCTAGAAAGTGTTCCGTTCATGGAAGCGATGGCTTACATGCTCTACATTTCAAAAAGAATATGGTGAAAGGAGAGATGGAATAATGTCAATGTGCAAGTCAACATTGGAAAGCATGAAATTGTCAAACTAAATCAGCGACTGCAGGAATGTTTTTAAAGCTTTCCTCGCCCCGTAGGTATGAGGTAACTCACCGTATTGGGTGACAAAAGCAATGCAACTGTCGACTATAATAGGGACGCCGTTTTTCGTCAGCTGTTGGTCGCTGAGCGCCTTGCCATCTGTGCCAGCAGCCAGCGTGATGGCAGAGTGCCACAGCGCAAAGTCCATCTTGGTGAAGCCGTGGATGTAAACGGTTCTATTAAACACAGAAAAGCAGTTGTTATTAATGAGGTAGCGCGTCATGATGGAATTTCCGGTGACAATATTGTGTTTCATATTTAAAAGCTGCTCGTTCATTTGACAAAGCTTTGCTCAGTCATTAAATACACAACCAAAAAAAAGGAATCGCACAGTGCTTCTGCAGAACACACATTATAAACAACAACCGCTTCCCATGAGGTTTCATCAAAAGCACACAAAACGAAGAGCAATTAACGGAGTGCAAAGTCGAGTTGGATTATCCTGAAGGGGAGACAGGAACTGTTGCCATCTCACACCGTCTGTGTAAGCGAAGCAGGCAGCGTGGCGAGACTTTGATTGCCGCGGACGGTTACAGTAGGTAAAGTGCATTCGGACGAACAAGACAAAAGGACGAAATCAAAGCTTTACAGCGTTGCATAATGCATCGTGTTGTATCGCAAGTGCGTTTGCCAATTATCAAACAGACATACCTTCCTCCCTCCACCATCAGCAGGACTTGGATCTTGTCCTCACCCTCTGTATGCATGGAGACAGCTGTGGGGGGGGGGGGGGGGGGGGGGGGGGGAGAGAAGTTAACGGTGCACATTCACATACGAGAGAAAAGCGCTAATGCAAAGTAACGTGTTTAAGTCTGACATTTACGGTTGTTGCAATCTCCGTCCAAAGCACGAGCGCTGAGATGCTTTCGCCATTAAACCCGAAAAAAACGCATTCATTTCCTGTCACTGAAAAGGTCCCAGTATTCATTTACTCTTTAAGTCACTCCCTGCAAATAATAACCTGCACAATATGTTCAGACATACCCGACTAGTCTTTTCAAATGTGCAGACGTGTGGTGGGAAGAAAAAGGGAAGGAGCAGCACAGCGGTGGAGGGGTAAATGCATCCGATTGGAGTTAACAGCATTTCCTTGTTGTAATGGGAAACGCGGGTCTGGTTTTTGTGTGTCGCAGACTCACTTAAAGGGTGTTTCAACAAGAGAAGGGAAGTGGGGCATGAATGCAAAGTGTCAATGGTCATCAAGCTTCATGTGAAGTTGGTGGAAATGCAACCAAATGAGATTGGACTGAGGGAACGTATTTAACACACCAAAAGGGAACGGGAACAAAAAGAAAGAGGGACTTGCTGCCATTCTTCATCGGTACAATCAGTCTTTTTAGAACAACAGTGCAAGGATACAGGAAAAACCGAGCAGAGGGACTCCAAAGCTCCGCCGCAATCTCTTCTGTGGGTTCAAGCAGCTGCTTGGATCATGGCAACAATCTCACACACACACACACACACACACAGCAGAAAAGCGTAACAAAACAAAGATATGAGGCTCCGCGGTTGAGTCACAAATCTCCAGACAACAACATCTGGCACTTTCATCTTACTGAAGTTCCCACTGGTTGTGCTCAAATAATGGACACATATCAAAGAAACAAACAAAAAGAGAACAATCTGGACTCTACCCAGCTCGCTTAACTTGCTACCTGAACCAGAAGTAATTACGGGATATTGCAAGATGACGTCACGGTGCCCACAAACGTCTCTTGCTCTTCTCAGAGGGTCATTTATTGAAGATTTACAGGAAGAGTTCTTTAGGAAATACGCTCATTCACTTTCTTACCAAGAAGACTTTCAAACTCTTATTCTGTAAGGGGAATATGAAGCTACCGCCAACAACTAGTTAGCTTAGCAGAAAAGAACGTGTTTTTACAGAAAGAGGCTATAACGGGTTAATTTATTAGCTCTAGAGCTGCTTTGTTTTACCTGCTAGCTGTTTACCCGTTTCCACAAAAAAAGCGAAGACACGTTGTGATTTAAGCTGAAGAACCGGGCTGCTGGCTTTATCTTCACACTCACCATACAGACATGAGAGTGGTCTCGACCTTCTCATCCAGCTCTCAGTAAGAACCGAATCCTGTTCAAATGTTAAACTATTCTTTTCATCCCACAGTCGCTTGATTCTAGTAAACCTCACAACCCTTTATCCGAGGTTGACCTCCACATCTACCAAACGCAAATTTGAATCACTGCAGAAATAAAATCGCCTTCCTATGAACAATGTTTTCTTTGTACTGTACATCACAAATGAATATTTTCATCACATCTCATCTACAACTAGTTTCAATGTTCTCCAACAAACTGCTTAATAAACACACGGATCAATTATCAGCACCGACAGGCAACGATTTAATTGAATAAAAGAGGATCGGCAAAAGAAATATGACATGTAACGGTGTTGTTTTGGCTAAAAAGTCCGTTGCATGTTGAGTGAAACAGCAAAAGCAATTAATCCCCAAAGTCTCTCTCAACAAATAATTTGCTTTTTGTTTTCTTTGGCAGATTTTCAAGGGCACAGCATTTCATTCTGATCCAAACAAGGAGAGAAGAAAGCCCGAGAACTTCACAGATTTGTGTTGACTTAAGAGGTTTATTAACAGTGTTATCAGGTAAATGCAAAAACACTTGTCACCGCTTTGTGAACAAAACACAGCGGTCCTCTTTTATCCATCTTACAGCTCAGTGGGATTTTTTTATGACCGAATATGTTCGTGTGATAAGGAACTAAGTCTGCAGCCTTGTTCTCTTCATGATTTGTACTCGGCGTCCCGTAAGACATTTCCATGGCGGGTTTTTTTTCCCCCCCTCCAACAAAAACAGAGTGATTTAGAGGGCTGGTGCACATTTTCAGTATTATGTTGTTTATTTTGCCAGGTATTATATGATAACCTCATAATGTAATAAGCCTCGTCGAGTCCTGGGACTGAATGTTCTCGGACGGGAAGCAGTTGAGGGATCCACAGATTTTTCGCCGTGATAGCAAAGCTCGACCAGTAATGGAATTTTGCAAGTTTTGTTTTTCTTCTTTACATAAATGGAAACCAGAACAAATACTTCTGAAAAGGATCCCTTTCAATTTACAGAAAGAAATGTTAGTAAATGTCCAAAATATGTCTGAGGTATTTTAAACATACGCTGATACTGACACATCTATAATAAGAGAATATTGGCCAGTTGCTTTTTGCAAATTCCTATAAACAGCATAAACTATACTATACACTGAATATTATATATATTTAAGTAGTCGGAGTATTTTATAGAAACACTTCAAAGTGTCCTGTTCAGTTTTCTTGTAAACTATGTTATGTTCACTCCTACTAGAGCTGCAATCTATCAGTTCATGTGAACGATTCAAAACAATCTCAACAGGGTAATGGTTATGTAACCGGGGCTCCTCATGCAGGTTATTGTTCGCGTGTGCAATCAACATTAAGGAGAGAAATATTGGTCTGATCAGAATCTGGCGATTAGCGATTACTAAATTATTACTCAGATTCATCTTCCAAACGGACATGAATCATCACTAACGGTGCTGACCATGTTAGCTGTGATTGCTTTAAATCTTAATAATCTTTAAAAAAAAAATCTAATTATACCCTAAAATGAACTTCAGTGGGGACACACTGACATCTGGCTACTAAATATGCTGGACTGCAGTCTTGTGCTGATGCCTATCATCATTTTTAGATGATTGAGGAGAGCAATGAATTAACTGTTTTTTTTTCCTCTCTATTTAGCCAACGCCTTAAGATGAATCCACTGAGAAAATTGCACCGAATGAGCTCAAAGTTAACGGCGTTATCTCGGAAACCGCTCACTTCAGAAGGTCCTGGGTGAGAAAGCCGATTTGTGCGCCGTGACAGATTAATGATCATCCAACTGCACTGGTTTTGACTTTGGTTCTAGTTATTTGTGCAGCATCTTGACACGGGTCATCACAAAGAAAGATCCATCGTCTCGCAAGTACACAGCTGAGCCCCCTCAGAGAGCGAGCGCACTCGTGTTCTTTGGGGGAAAAGGATTTCTTTTAGTTTCTTTGTTTATTTACTTGTGAATTTGCTCATTATATGTTTACTTTTGAAAGACAAAGTGCTTCTTAACAGTCGATGAAGACCAATGAAATAATTGGAACAATAGGCTGAAGACAGTAAAATCTGCTCCTCGTCACCGGGAGACAAACGGAGAATAAATTACAGACGAGGCAATTAAGGATGAAATGAATGAAAGGCAAAAGATTAGAGCGCTTACTTTCCTCCGGTATGAAAGCCCTGTAGTGCGTTTTGAGAAGAGAGATTGAGAGAATGATCGTAACTCTGCCAGCCTGGAGTCAAAATAACAGGCTGCATCACACTTGCAAAATCCTCCTGATGCAGTCTGAAGAGCTGCATGCAGGAGACATGTAGTGATTTTAATTGAAAAAATGTTTTTTTTTTTTATTAAATGCCTCACTGCTTCACAGGAGCACCTTTCATGTGGTGGTGTCACTGCAGAGAAAATAACAGTTAATCCCATGTCACAGAGTGTGATTCCTAAAGGGATCCTTTCAATGCTCCAGACCCCCCCCACCCGACAAAACATAGTCCCCCTCTGGCGCCAGCGGCTCCTCGGCTGTGACAAATATGGTTTTGAGAGAGCCGGGACTAAAAACGAGCACTGCTGCAGTTCTTCATCCCGCCCAAGGTGGGAAGATGGGGCGGCACTTTGCCGCGATTTGATCCACGTCGAGCTTTAAATGGATTAAAGAGATCCGTCGATTCTCCCCCACCTCCTGGTGGCACATCACACTGGCTGCCATCGATCAATCTGCCAAAGTCTATCTGAGAACTTTTGAGACTTCCCCGGTGACTGGCAGCTTCCCTCCACTGACCATCCTTTACACAGCATGTTCGTTAGCTCTTACGTGTAACGTGTGTCGCCGCCACCCTGAAGGGTTGTACTTGGACAAGTTACACAAAGGTGGGATTCATGTTTCACTTCACGGATGAGGACCATGTTAGCCTTCGCATAATTGTATCTTGGAGAAATGTTCCCAGCAGGACTTGTCTGCTTAAGTGTTAGAGACCAGGAGAGAGATCAGAATGGAAGAAGCTGTGTCACACTCTCCACTTTTACAAAGAAGGTAACTTAACTGTTCTCACACATTCGGAGTGCAAAACACAGCGACAACGAGACAAATAATAATGCTTACTGAGCTCATGTAGCTGTTTGAGTTGGAGGACTTCCTCCTCTCCCTCCTCTTCCCCTGAGCTGAAGTGCAGGGCCGAGCATTCCAGCACGAACCAGCCCACCCTCCAGTGGTACAGGTCATGGCCTTCTTTGTAGTGCAGTCTGCCAATCAGCTCGACGTCTCTCTGCACCAGTCCCTCGACTTTAGCCGGGACGAAGCACTGCGAGTCAACGAAAAAAGAGAGATATATATATATATACACCAGGCTTGAGAATTAAGGAAGCTTCACTTTTTAAAAGCGTGGAACTGTGGAGCGTTAACCTCAAAACAAAACTGCAGACACAAAAACAGAACAGGTGCAGCCTGTAAGGTACTGAAATACGGAGGTGTGGAAGGCCGATGGTGCAGATGGAGAGACATATGGACTAACGCGGCTATACCTCCCACTATCTATGACTCGGTTGCCTGGGATTAAAAAGATCAAAAAAAAGGGACTAGTGGACATATTTATAAAGGGTACTATTGCAAGATCTTGGCAGCATGTGAGGGGGGGGGGGGGGGGGGGGGGTAGTCAGACCTCTTGTCTTACTGAAAGAAGCTCAGGCAGCACGGGGCTCACTGAGGACAATGTGTTGCAAAGTAGCAAGAGTGAAGGAAGGAAAAGTGTGGATGTGCTGTATTCTGCGCCCCATACACACAGGTTCTTCCTCGTAACTGTAAGTGAAAAACAAACTTAAAAAGGAGGAAATGGAAATCAGTGCGGTTGTGTCCCTGTGTGTGTGTTGCATGGAAAAGTGTGTCACCTTTGTTAGCGCCTGGATCCAGTCATGCTGCGTTTCCTGTGTTTCAGCCCCGACAATCAGGACTCGCTCCGTCTGCAGGTACAGCTCGACGGTGAACACGGCCCTGCCAGAGACACGCAGCTCACCGTTAGATATCTGGAGTGGAACTTGGCCTCACAAACGCATGGAAACAAGCACCCAAATATGTCAACATTAGCACATGCAAGTCTTTTAATTGATGTGAATTCATGTGAAGCGATATTCCCTTTTTTTAATTGGCATACAGTGCTGAGAGAATGCCGTTATGAATTGTATTCTCATTTTGCCTTGAATCTGTCATGAATGTGTTTTTGTACAATGTGTGTCAGCCAGTCAGTGGTGAAGGTTACATACACACCAACTATGCAATCATTCTAAAATAAAAAGGAGCATGAACGCACTCCCACACTCATTCATCCACACACACAAGCAAAACCATTGCCGTCGGAAGCAAAAAGGCAGCTATTAATCTTTGTTGGTCCTCCTGTTGTCTCTGCCTTCACCTCCTCTCTCTCTCGCTCTCTCCCCATCTCTCTCTCTCCCTCCATCCCTCTCTCAGTGTGAGTGTACAGAGGTCAGAGCATCACTATCTTAATGGTTTCAACACGTTGGCAAGCGGCGGCCTCGTTTCCGTTTGGTACGCTACAGCTCTGAATGCGACAGCGGTGGGCGTTTAAGGTGGCGTGTCGTGCGGGGGGGGGGGGGGGGTCACAGCAGAGCAGATTCTCTCCCTTTCTTACATGCGTCAGGGGAGCAAGCGAGACACGGGTGTTTGTGTGACCCCCCCCCCACCGTCTTCGCCGGCAGGTGTGCAGGCGCTTGTTAGAGGAAGTCCCAGAGGGAGAGAGGGAAGGACTGGCTGGCTGTGGGGGGGGGGGGGGTAACGCTGGCGTGCTGGGCAAATGGTATTGTAAAGATGGAGGGATGAAAGATGAACACTGCATTATGAGTGTCCCAGAGGGAGGGAGTGGGCGGGGAGAGGGGGGGAGAGCGAGCTAGAAACAAAGAGAGAGAAACAATAACATGCATGAACAAACTGAGCGACACGAGACAACATGCTCTCCTCACACAGGACGCATCCTTGTACCGTACGTGCGTTTTCCTCCTTCAGGTGCATTTGTGATAAAAAGTAAAAAAAATAATTGGGTCCATTTGCACTCACATGCTCCGTCATGGGAAAGCACACCTGCTTTCCTACTCTACGTCTGCATTTGATTAATGTAAGAATTTGATAACCCAATAGGACGTGTAGCTAGAGCCACAAAGATCATGGAAATACAATTGATCTGAACTGAAAGGTAAAGATCATGTGATAATTTGAGTGTGCTATCGGAAAAAAATACCTTCTTGGGGTTGAGTGAAGTTTGACAGCGCGTACATGTACTCTCTCCTTGCGGAGGAATCTGCTGCACAAGATCCACCGGTGGTTTAAACAAGCAGAGATGTATGTGTACGTATTTCTGGAGCATTTTATTTCCACCTGAAGGCTTTCCTGTGCTCTGAGGAAACTCTTAATTCCCCAGCCCTCATATATCTATCCCATCTCGCTGACAAAGTTAGCACCTAAGCCCTTCTAACAGCCTTTTAAAAAGTCGGCGATATTTTTTTTTTTGTTAGTGTGCGAGAAAAGAAGACGGTGAGAAAAGAGTGAAACGGTGCAAAAAAAAAAGAAAAAAGAAGCCAAACAGACTAAATAGAAAAAGAAAAGTTTGCTTCCGACATATCCATTTGAATTTGAAGGTCGGAATTAACTTACGAATATTCTTGTAGAAACAGAGCGGAAAAACTCAACTTATCACCAGCGAACATACTCCCTTTGCATTAATTCCTCAGAAGTGGGTTTGTAATATTCATACAACTTCAGCAGACGCATGTGGAGGGGGGAGGGGGGGGGGGAGAGCCGTGATTCACGGTGTCCTCTGCCACGGTGCAATTACCCCGAACGCTGTGGCTTAATGGAAGCGACACCTACGGCTTCCTGTAGCGCGGCGATAGGCTGCCGGTGGGAGTGTGTCATCTGCATACGTTAATATTCATAAGCGGCAGACAGTCAAGAGGTGAGGCGTCCCCGCTCGGGCATGCTGGGGAACGCTGGAAGTTGCCAAAGAGGGAGAGGGGAGAGCGGCAGAGTTTAATCTAGTGAAACGCACAGCCCATTACGAGCGTTAGCGAGGGAGGAATAATAGCCTTCACCTGTAGCTGTGAACGTATGCTCGAAAGCTAAAAAAACGGCGCCACGTCGCCGTTGCTTTGTAGCGTCTGTGCACACAACATGGCATCATCGTACTGTGTGTGTGTCCAGCTGATTGGAAAGGTCATCGTTGAAGCTGGGCAGCTGTGTTTCTAATGGCTGTATAAATAAAAACGCACAAATAAAAGCTTTGTTTCCTCTTCATAACATCTGCTGCTGTCATTAAGGACCTGGCTTACGCTTCAATCATAAGCCATTATCAGGCTCCTCGCAGGGGAACTGAAGCACACACACACACACACACACACACACACACACACACACACACACACACACACACGAACACACACGGAGTGTAACCCAATGGGAGCGGGGAGAGGGTGAGCGGGAAAGGATCGAGACATCTGTTCCTCCTTTGGTGCGTTTGTAACACTTCCAGAAGACATAAAGAAAAGTTTGCTGTCGGGAGAAACTTTTTAACTGAATCATAATCCGAGAAAGCGATGTGTGGGAACGGAGGGAGGGCAGTTAAAGCCGCGACGTTCCGCCCGCGTCTCCGCCGGAGTAAACAGGAAATATAGCGCCCATAAAGCCGTGATAGGGTCTCTTAAATTGAATAATACTCAAGTTTAGATTATGCTAATGAGACGTACGACAACGGGAAGAAGCTGTGTAGGTGTGTTCATGTTGAGATGTGTGTTACATGTGCAGGAAACTGTAATATAGCCAAGTAATAGATTGTTTTTAAATAAAACATTTGAAAAAGACCTCAAAGCAGGTTGAACAATCAAATATGAATCATGATTTAATGGCATTTCAAATGGGTTTGACTGCATAGTGTGTGGGTGAGAGCAATTTATTTTGTGTAAAGGAAGCCCTACAGCTCGCCTGAACAACTGTTCAAAATCCAATGAAGTGTTTCTGATGCCTAAAAAGTTGACAGCGGATTTTGTTTTTTACTCGAACAGCAGGGACCCGTCCACAGTGTGTCCGTGTGTGCTCATACCCAGCTCCGGTCATCGTGTCTGTGTTGCTGACAGCCAGGCTGACCACCTCGGAGACGTCCACCCGGCCGATGGCCGACGGGCTACGCTCGCTCTCGTAGTAACTCAGGAAGCCGCCCTCTAAAGTACACCAACGACGGGCCATGTCTGAAATATACACAAACACATACAGACACATAAGATACACCACGTATTACGTACTTCAACTACCTATAAATAATAGTTTTAACTAGTTATAGGTTCTCAATATGGAATTCAGAGCATATCTACTGCAGGGGCTACATTAATGCTCTAAATACAACATTGAGAACTTCATTTGAACATTTATTGTTTTCGGTTGTACCCAGAGTTCTCCAATATGTCTGGCATCTATTTAATAACTACTGTAGAGCCATGATTTGCATATTGATACAAATGTAACAAATTGGCTGTTGTTTGTAGAGTCAGAAAAATAAATGAACGAGTGCCTGCAATGTTAGCGATTGGTTTGTGAACAATTAGCACCACTCCAACCCCATTTAACGGCGCTAATGACTCTCTCGGAGCTAAGACAGCACCACCGAGAAACCGTTTACAAGTCCGGAGATAAGACGCCGTGCATTCGGCTTTCACACTCTGACAGATGAATGGAGATGTGACAGCGTCATAAGCCTCCACCCTTTGTTCAAGAGACTCAAAAACAAAAGTTGTTGTTTTTATCCAACGCCAAACCGAGCAGACGTTAAAAAAAAAGATGACACCACCTGAAGGCCGGCGTTTCCAGCAAACACACCTCCAGAATCAACATCCAAGAGAAGAAAGAAAGAGATCATCAATAATGCAACAGAAGAACAGAAGATGTAGTTTGTGCTTTAACTTTATGATGAATCGGATAGCGGGAGGCGGTCCTTTCTTCTGTCCATTTGAGGACGACTAAGTCAAGACACACGGCATTAGAAGAGTCGAGCTTTGTTTCTGTTTGCACTTTGAATTGTGGCGCTCGACGCTCTTCAGAGGGCGGCTTAATGCCCGAAACGAACCTCCCCAATGCTGGGGAGGAACCGTAAACTCGTATCTCACATTCACGGACTCCTCATTTGCCTTCATACAAGCCCTGTAGAGAAAGAAGTCAAGTATTAGATGCACTATAAAGAGGCTGAGGTTGAATTTGATTCAAATCCTCAGACAGGTTCATCGTGCTTTTATTTCGGGGATCTTTGTGACATTAATGTCTGAAAAGCTCAGAACGTTGAGCCAGCGTCTGGTGTCAAAAGTTCAGAGGTGACGTCATTAGAGACTCTAAAGTACCGAGCAGATTTCTATCAACGAGCGTGATCTCGCCGGGAACGCTGGAGAACAACATGGTCTTTCAGGACTGTCTGACTGTGCGATTTACATAGCCAATGAGCATGAAGTTCATGAAAACACACCTAATTTTGGATTTTTACAAAGTCACCGTGCCATCTGCTTTTGTGTTCCGCAACAAACACACACACACACACACACACGCAAACAAACAGCCCCCCCCCTCCCCTCGCACCCCCTGTCGCTTGTGACTCCAAAGTTTCCACTGTATTCATCTCATGAATATGCTAATTGCACATTCCTCTGCCAACTGTGTGTGATGTTTCTGAAGGGACAGATATAGTAAAAAAAAGGACGCGTCTACAACTGTCTGTTAAAAGAAAAAGGGTGTGATAAGCATAGGAAACGAGGATGTCAGATTCGCTCTCTTTCACCCCTGCACTGCCTCGCTGTATGGCTCTTTCTGACTTTTTCGTTTGTCTTTCCTGTCTCCAAAAAAACAATCTGGATACAAACGTCAGACGGCATTGAATCGGCAAAACGGCTAATATCTTGTTGCTTACTGTGGCATTTAAAAAAAAGACGTTTCTTCTGACCCCACTGCGCTGAGAGAGAAAATAAATGATTCCAGCAGTTGAATAATCATAATCTTTATCTTAAATCATGCGTGCAGGTAGCAGCTTTGCATGCGAGTGTGTGTTTGTGTGTGTTGGAGGGAGAGAGAGACTCTGGTATTTAAAGTCATTACCAATCCCATCTGTCTGACAGGACAGACTGTTGTCTTGGTGACGGAAGAGATGTAACTTCCCTTCCGTTCCAAATGGATTTCCAGAAAATGTCATGGCCATCATTTCCCACTATAATACAGTTCAGTTTGTATTTTGTGATGCATTTTCCAGTAATTTTGCCTCCATAACTAACTGAGTAGTTTCATTTGTACCGTCTGAAAAACTCAGACCATGATAATCATCAGAAGAACACTTACAGCAAAATGAAGTCAATTGCCATCATAAGTTGCTGGAAAACCGCCATTGGTTATCTCGCCATTTTGCCTTTTTCCCCTCATAATGCTACATTGTGAACAACAAATACATATTACATGTTTAACTTCTCAGTGCAAAGTGTTTATTGCTTTGTTTTTCTATATTAACTTGGTATCAGATAGGGTTTTGGTATTGCTATCTGGTACTACATTTCCGTTAACGTGACATCAATGGCGGCAAATAGCTATTGTCTAAAATGTGAGGGGACCCAAGATGAACAACATCATAGGAAAGCACTAAAAACTAGTGCTGGACAACAAAATTATGTTTATTTTTTATTTTCTCTCGTAGATCCCTGCATAACTTTGCCTTTAACTCGAAAAAACTACTGACGTAAAACAGGATTTAAGTGATGAGGGGTCACGGAAGGCTTTGTCTCGATCGTCCTAGAACATCAGAATTATTAATGGATTTAATTTTCATGTTGGCACACGTGGCGTCCGGATCCTGTCTCCTTGAAATATCGGACTCTACACTGTAGTAGAGGGGAGAAAGAAGAACTTAATTTTCTCTCAACTCCAAGGAGAAAAGACTCCAGGAATCCAGGAAGCAAATTGCTACAGGACCCCGGGTCCCTGGGCTCACCACTCGACCAAGCAGCTTCTGAGGAGTTGTCCTAATATTGTCCGGCACACCCGAAAGAACAGATGCCCACATAAGAGTGAGGAGACAGAAGAAGAGGGTTTAAAGGAGGGCCAGAAAGGTGCAGAGAGACCACACACGTGTGACAAATGTAATTCCAGATCCACTCATCTCGTTTGGGTTTGAAGAGTGAATGGACATGAAGGATTTGGTGGACTGATGGGAGGACAGAAGAAGGCGTTTTCATGGAGGCCTGAAAGTGACAGAATACCTGAAAGATAGGACGTGTGGTGGCGTGGCTGTTATCTCAGCACAATAATGACTTCAGTGTAAATGTGGAATAGCTGCAGTGAGTTTTACTCAATTGAATGGAACTGTTATTCAGCTATTTTTGGGGGATTTTGTTGCAGAAGTTACTTCCTCATGCAGCAATGAATGCCTTTGGATCCCTTCAAGATATTCCACCAGGAAACCGGCTCTATCAAAAAAACAAAAACGCACATCGGCGAATCGCAAGCATCCTTCTTCTTCCTTCTTTGTTTGTGGTGCAGAATTTCCTTCGCGGGCGGGATACCACAAGCTTCTACACAAGCAGCCGTGCAAAAAAAAAGGGGGGGGGGGGGGGGGGGGACAATAGTGCTTGATTTACAATCAGGCAGCTGCATCCATTGCCAGCTGTTCCCCCACACACACACACACACACACACACAACAGCAATGGCCCCCGCGGCCCCAGCCGTTCTCCGCGGGAGTCCGCAACCAGCCACCAGAGACAACGCTAGCGGAAGCCAACCGTGGTATGTGCCTCCACCAGCTAAATTGGGCCAATTAGCTTGAACGCCAAGAGTGCTCCCCCCGCATAGCTTCTTTTTTTTTTTTTCCCCCAAGAAGAAATGTGGAATCTCTTTCTCCGCTTTATTTTCTCCTCGCTCACTTCGGTAATTTTGTCAAATTCGCTACACGCTCCAAGTACGCAAGACGAACAGGTTGATTAAACTCATCACGTCGGCAATATGGCAAAATGTAACCAGTCGTATTAGTCATTGGCTGAACGGCCAAAAGTTAGAGAATTACATATTTACATATTTATTTCGGATTGTGTCTCCAACTGCACTGCTCAAGATTTGGCCAATGTCCCCCCGAAACTTTTTTTAATCGACACTGCACACCCATTTCAGTATGCATCAGAAAAAAAGCAGGCTGTGCCCCCCCCCCCCCCCCCCCCCCCTTTTTTCCAGTGAATCACCCTCATCCCTCGCTCGCTCTCCCCCCCCCCCTTCCGCCAATCTTCTGCCTATCTCGCCATCGGACTAAAATATCTGCGATGAAGACATCTGCTGGACAGCTTGTCAGGGGAGCTGGAAATGGAAATGGAGAAACTGAAGGGATCTGAACGATCCGTCTGTGCCAGAATTACAGCCCACTTCATTACAGGGAGGAATGGACAGATATGGCATCAGATAAAGAAGAAAGAATTTGCCATTCACCATGTATTTTTGGCCTTAAACAAACTGCACTACTGACTCATTGAGGCATGCAGAGGCACAGTAATATGAACACCCCGAAAGCATATTAAATTAAGACTAATTGTTGAAACAGCTTTCGTTTTTTTCCCATAAATGCGACTGCTTATGTATTCCAATCATTAAACACCCTTTGACAGCTAATTTTTAGCAGAAACCATAAACAATATTTGGTTTATTATCAAAAACTTGACTCCGGCTTTGTAGATGCGAGTAATTGAATGTGCATATGCACTCAGATTTGTGTGCTCAATAAAACTGTGAACATCATTCTACGTTTCTCTCGACTCTCCACACCTCTCTCACACACACACACACACACACACACACACACACACACACACACACACACACACACACACACACACACACACACACACACACACACACACACACACACACACACACACACAGCGGTGGAGTTACTGTTACAGAGCGCAGCTGATGAGGAGAAGACAAAACTAATCAGAAATTAGGGGCTGGCCTTTCCCTGCTGCCACTCACCATTTCAGATAGTAACCGCCTCGCGTCTCTCTCTCTCTCTCTCTCGCCTCCCAAGACTCTCCCGAGTGGCCAGACACACACAGAGATGCACACAAAGCATGTACACACCTTAATGTGGAAGTAGCATGACTTCATTTACTGCGTAAAAAAGCCTAATATGGAGCGGAGCTCAACTGAGGAGCTAATAAAGTGGCTCCACGCTGGAGGATAAACCAGTTCAACCTAGACTTCAGCACAAACATAACAAGAAGGAATATTGTTGTTCTAATCCTAACCTACAGTCCCGGCGGCGCCTAGACTCAACACGGTGTTTTGCCAAGCGCAGTATTTTATCTCATTTACGGTGGACTGGCACAACGATGGCAAATTAATTCATGTCGTACTCTCAATTTAGCTCCCCATCAGCGGAGGCACGAAAGCCTCTTTTGGAGTCGGCTCCAGACGGAAAAAAGTTCCGCATGCTGTGGCAGAGTGCTTTTATTAAGCCCCGACTACAAACCCTGACTACAAACTATGAATTATTAAGAACTTGGGTGTATCTATAGACCATCTCACCATTAGCCAGGAAGCGAAAAAGGCATCCTGGAGTACGCTTAAATAAACACATGGTCGCAAAGTCCTGACAGTGCTCCCTCATGATTGAAGAAGCTGAAAGGCATCGAGTTTTCGAACCCAACCCCTCTGAATTTTTTAACAGCCTGCATCTGCAGTTAAAGCCCCATTAAAGCGCAAAAGCCAAACTTGTACGGCTCTTCATAATAGATGACATAACGGGGTGTTTATCGTCCGAGATATTACAGGCATCAGTCATCAGAAGGGTACAGCTTTGGAACGGCGCGGGCGTCGGTAAGTGGTACAAAATGCACAACAGTGACTAAAAATGGACCTCTAGCAAAAAATGCGCATCTGTAGTCTTGGTCCATCTCGAGCGAAAGGCTTTCTTTCTATCAATACAGCCAATAGTGTTCTTTTTCTGTGAACATGAGGAATCACCCGGAGAACGGAAACTGCTTGATTCACGTTTCCACGATATAGTCACAGTTTGAGCAAATATAATGAAGGATTATTTAAAGTGGTCAAGATAATCTGGCAATTTTATTTGAATCCTGATTATCCGACCAATCAGGTGTAGCAATGTTGCCATGTTTCCCAGGTCCAAGCAATTTCCTTGGCGAGCGCAATATTATCATAACCGCCATAAATGACGGCCAGCTATTACGCAATTAGGACCCAAATTGCAATACATGTGAATCATCCTTCAACAAATGAAATGGAAGTGAATCTCACCTCTACGTATAATGAGAGTTTCAATAGACACTGGTGGGAATTTTTTTCTCCCATCTCCTCTAAGGGGCAATTTCCGAGAACCTCAGCCCTGTTCATTAGCCGGCACGTACGACCGCCAATGAGAGCAGAGCGCGTGTGCGGGGTTGACGGAAACAGAGATGGATGTCTTGCCCAAGACGAAGGAGATTCCGCTCATGCGAGTGGTAGGTAGCCGCAAGCTGTCAGGTCCCACCCGGAAACCCCCCCCCCATCCTCCATCCCTCATCCTCCCATCCCACTCCTCCACCTTTCCCAATAACCCCATTCCCGAGGGGCGGCATCCAGAGCCGGCTCCTTCTCCTAATTACCCACGGGGCCCCGAGAAACGCTCCAGCTGTTTGGAGAAGTGGGACCGCTGTGGAGCAGGAGAGGTGCAGCAGAGGAGTGTGGAATGGAGCCTGATTAAAAGTTTTAAACTGCTTTGGAAGACAGGACAAGGAGATTTGGGAGGGAGGGGGGGGGGTAGCATCTCTCAGGTGGATTTGGAGAGAACTTGAAGTGAATTGTTAAATGTATTTTTATCTTAATTTCCTTAACCCTGGCCTTAATTTACCCTGTAGCTACTGACGTAGAGCATTCGGTGCTGGGTCGTCTGAGAGGATCTTTCATGCTCCCAGAGGACCGATGCAGAACGCATTTGAAAGACAGATTCATTGATCGTTCGGTCCGGACTGTTTGGTGTAAGGATTAAACGATTGGCAGTTTGACAACCGACAGACTGACACTGATTGATCGCTCAGCGCTTAACTGGAGTAGATCTCTTGACAAACACGCAGTTTAAATTGCTTACAAAAGGATTGACTGATTGATCGGCCTCGGCAAAAAAGAAAAAGAAAAAAAAACCCCGCATCCGTGCTCACCATCTCTTCCGCGGCGGTCCAGCGTCGTCTTGGCCGGCCCGGTGGAGATGTAGAGGAAGCCATCCATGAAGAGGGAGACGTCAGACAGGGAAGGGCTCTCCGACCACTGCTCCAGTCTGGGGAAGTCTACAGTGAGGGGGGGGGGGGGGTACAGTAGGTGAGCAGGGAAATGGTTTTTCCGAATTAATGTAATGGTGGCAGTGCGCCATCACGATGCTTCATCAGTTCACCTCCACCGGTAACATTCAAATTCTAAATTTGGATAACTTTTGCCGTATTTGACCCCAAGTAAATCCGATAGAGTCCAATGACAATCGTATATGCCATTAACCCATTTAATTATCGAGGATTATCGAGAGCATTTCAAGACACATACCTACATGTACAGTACTGGATCTGTAAAAGAAATGAGTTTTTATGTTCAGTCCCGTCTTCATCCTTGTCCGTTTAAATTAAAAGCCTTCCTCGCTCATTTTTTTTCCTCCTTTTCCTGCTAAACTCCCTCATCTCATCCTTTCTCGCTGGCTTTAAGAGCTCCCCACATTCAACCTTATCGTTCTCAAATTCAATTAGCTTCAATTCTGGGGTTCAACTTTCTGCCGGAGCCGTGGCAATATCTCACAGATTTGTATCGTCACCACCCCCAGCTCTCTCATCAAGGCAAGGTAAAAGAGGTATAATTGAAACCACTTTTAATTGAAGCGACATTTCCACCCTTTACTGACACCACCTCATCTCAAGGCCGCGTATCGCTCCGCAGAAACAATCAGTTCATTCAACGAGACGGCTTACTCTGAAGAACTAATTAACTGTGTCCATATGCACATTAATGATCTTTGAATTACAGTAAATATTGGGAATTAAGGAGCATAATCTGAAAAATGAAATAAAACAGATGTCATATATCACATGCAAGAACCTCAATTAAGTATTTTTAAAACAGTTTATTACGAAATGAGGATGAAATGAAGGTTTAAAAACTTTACTTTAAAAATATATTTATTTTCCCCCAACATGTTTATGAGTAATGAAGACTGTAATGGCTAAACATTTTATAAAAAAAAAACACCCAACAAATACACTATCGCTCAAGATCAGTCTCGCTAGTAGCAATCAAATCAACACCAGCACCACATCTGGCAGGATGGAGGCATTTTTATTCACAAGGATGTAGAGCCAATCAGCAGCAGGGTGACATAAAGCCTGGGTGACATTAGGGAGAAACATCTGTAATCTGGCTTTGAATCTACGGGGGACAGTGTGTCCGCCAACAGCAGCATCATCGATACATGGAATCTGACAGGATTTAAATCAGCAAACTGCAGGGAAGTGAATCCAACACACACTATTTTCCAACCACTCAGATTGAGAGAATGTAAATAAGCCAGTGGCTTGATGCTGCATCAGTTGTAACAAGGCTCTCTCTCCGTCTCTGTGTGTGTGTGAGCCTTCTAAACAGTCCCTCTGGGCCCCTAAAGCTGGACTCTGTTAAGATGGGACTGTGATGTCTGTGGGGGCGGCGGTTGAGAAGTCTGGCCCGTGCTGATTGGCTCAGTCCCCCAGCGAAGGGACGTGACATGACAGAGTGCTCAATTAGCCATCCGGTCGCCCACGGCAACGGTCACAAAGTGGTCTCCGACAAGCGGTGGACAGTGGGGTAATCGGCGCACACACACACACACAGTAAATAACACAAATGGCTAACATATGCAAGGCAAGCATGGATTAAATGTACAAGTCAGCTGAAGATAAGAGACTACCGTACACGGACTGTCATTCACATGGTTACAGACATGCAACTATTCAGTGAGCTGTTGAGCCAGAGGCCACACACACACATTTTCAAACTTGAAAATTAAAACCATCCACACACAGACACTCCACCAGGGGAAACAGCTCCGTTATTAAGACTCAGAAAGACTCACCGGCTGCTTGTGACCTCCTGACCCGCCAATAGCCAAGTGTACGAGTTAAAAACATGCACGTCAACAACCTGGCAGAGGCTTGCGATGCTGCTAACAGCAGGGTGGAATGGAGACCCAAGACAAAACAGGGCCTCTGATTTAGTGTGTGTTGATGTTCATCTTTTTATTATCCACACAGAAAGCCGGCTGGATAAATTTTTAATGTGCCGCGAGATTTCAGAGATTCGAGGCGTCGGGGATGCTGGGGTGGCAACAATAAAACTCCTTTTGCCTCCAAATCCGCGGTGTGTCATTTAAGAAGAAGCGGGACGATGTCAACAGCGAGAGGCATCGCCGGCTTCGCTCGGGGTTTTTAACGGTAGAACGTCCTCTCGGGTGGAGTGAGGAGCTCCCATAAAACACAATTTACATGTTTACACTGCTCTGTCTACAGTTAGGACATTAGCTGATGCTCTTATCCAGGGATTTACAGGGTAATAGCCAGCAGGGGCTCACTGTCGTGTTGCAAGACACACAAGTTGTTGTCGTGAAGACTTCAGATTGCAACCTCAAAGCTACCATTTGTGTTTTGTTTATACGGTAAGCATCTTAGAAATAGTTCTAACGGCACGCGTTTTGGTTTGGTGATACGTATGGCACTGCTTTCTCCAAAGTATGGCATTCTAAAGACTTGCTTCAAAGCTGCACTATTTCTTATTTGTCTGTGAACAGTACGTCAAATGAAGATGTGTCACTTATAAACGCACAAATAAAACTTTACGTCCAATTTACACATTTCAACTAGCATACGTCAATATATATGAGAGTTCAGATACACGATGCAACCGCTGGCATCTTTTAAAAATGTACCACATTACAACGTTTACAAAACTCAAAGCAGCGATGTGAAAACTCTAATATGTTTTGCCATCAACTGACTGGACCTGGTAGGAGTGTAGTTGGCATAAACGGATCCTGCATGTCTGTGTTCTGACATGGAGCCTCAGTTGTTAATGTGACCCACCTGCAGCATTTAAGAACCAATTAGCAACGTGTCCTTCCAGTCCGACGGGGACCGGCGGCACCAGCACAGAGAGCGGAGCCATGTCCAAGCAATGAAACTTCTTTTTCCGAGTTCGGAAAACTGTTCGTTGGCCAAACCTGTCCTCTGGGTCGTCCATTAACGCCGCAAACTTGGGACGCGACAGCGACACGCTGGCAACACCGTCGGTATACTGAGTTAGATTAGCCGGCAAGGTGTTGGAAATGGGAACAATTTGGGGTTTTACAATGCCCATTTTGTTGTTAAGAGAATTTAAAATTAAGAGTCCATCAGATGTTGCTTTTGTCGAGAAATAACTTCCAATTTAGGATCGACGGATTAACGGGGGAATTGGGGGAGAAACTGCACTTACAGATTGGTTTCCTTGACCACTGAGACAGTGAATTAGCATTCAAAAAGTGGCATCAGCCATCAAAGTACAGTCTCCACAGTTGTGCGTGTCTGGTGTCATATCCATCACTATGTTCAAAGTGGGAAGTGACAGGACAGACGGCGGTGACGGCACAGTTAGACGTGAATTGTGCCAAAATAGTTTTCCGTGAGACACGTTTGACGTTGGCGGTGTGTTCATTTTACAGTTTAGCTACAACAGTGCCCAAGATAAGTTAAATGAACCTTATATTAGATATTTTAATTAGTTTCCAATGTGGCTTATGAAGCTTCTCGAGTGCAACATATGGAAAACACACTGGACATGACAAATGATGAAGGAACCTAAAGATATACAAGAACCCGCCTCAGTGGAAGCATTCGCCCTCGGGGGTGCCTGAAAATGCGAATAGACACTGCCTCGGAGAGCTGCCATTGGCGTTATTTTAATGAAATCTGGGATGGGGGAAATATGTAAATGACCATGTATCCCAGGGTGCTATGGGGCGAGCAGGTGTGGGCGGGGCAGCTAGGTCCGTGGAGGCCCGCGTGCATGTATTTAGATGTATGCAGAGAGAGAGAGAGAGAGAGGGGGAGCTAATGAAGTAGCAATGCTCTGGCATCAGAGGACGTCCCAATGCTGGAGCTACAAATGAGCCGCTGTGGAAGGAAGGGACAGCGGCGAGGTTTCTGGGCGATGCAGGCTGACAGCTTTGTTTTCAGACACTACATCCGGGGGGAAATAGAGCGGCTTCTGTAGTTTTTATTTGTACAAATTGGGAGCGCGCTTCACACTGCGAAGGCGACGCGGCCGCAATGTTGTCCTCACACCGAGGCACTCGGTGGCACTCCAATTCAGAATTTAGTTGTGAAGAGTGAGGACTGTTCAGTCTGGCGATTGTTTATCGCCGTCTTAGCTCAGCCTCCCACCGGGGGGGGGGGGGGAATTCGGTGAAGAACCATGTTGCCATTTCATTCAATATAGTTTCAGGTTTTATGGCACCATGTGGCGGGTGAACGAAGGCCTGAAGTGCACCCTGGTTGGGGATGTGTGCTTTATGAGATCAAATAAAAAGAAGGGAGAATACTAAGCACACGGCCACCGCAGGTCCGCGCATAATGCCATGACGGCAGACGTCCGCTTCAAACGAAGAGGAAAGACTTTTATCTGTCCTTATGCCAGCTCGCATGTGCCGAACTTTAACTGTAACCCGAGGCTTAGGTCTCCTAAACAACCCCGCGCTCTGTTTTGTTCTTGCTATTGGCTGCTATGCTGCTCTCTTTATTCTCCTCTCTATCTTCGCTGTTTCAACATCAAGCTATACAGCAGGGATGGCGCCATGTGGGTATTGAATTGTTCCCAGCCTCTGCCAGACACAAAAAGTTCAATTTTTTTTTGGTTTAATCTAAATTTTCACAAGTCTTCTTTTTTTTTTTTTCCTGCAAACTCTGGGGGCTGCATGCACAAAAACAAAGGAGACGCCACTTTCCACAGCTTTGTGTGATGTGACAATGTGTCCGGCAGTCGGAAAATGTCAAACAGGGAATTTGGACAGGGTTTTGTGTGGAGCCTAATCTTTTCAGCACCACCATAATAGCCACATAGTCCGTTTTTTTTCCCCCCCACTGTAGTTTCACAAATTGTATTCATTTACAGCTTTTTAAACCTGCTACAAAAGGTGCACACACACAGTCGTACGTTCGATCGTCGTAGTAAATTGGGTCAGTCAATACTCAAATCGAGCCTCATAATATACTGTGCCGAAGAACTTCATAACCGAGTGTAGTGATATAAAGTTCCGGCTCCTTCGGGGAACAGAATATTGCACCATCAAAAAGAATGACAATGATTGGCATTTGTTTCCAAACTTAATTGAATCAAGTTGCAGACTCTTCATGCTTTACAAGCTTCACTCTGTATTTTGATGTCAGGACCACCATCTATTTTATTGACATTTAAGGTTTGTTTCCAGTGAGGTGTTATTGAGTTCCTACCGTGACTTTGCCGTTGTAAACATTACTGTTGCTGCTATAGAAACTACATTTAGCCCAGTTATATATTCAATGTACAGAAATGTAGAGCTAATGTGCACACTATTAGTATTTGTTTAATTCTTGTAAGTCATATCGTCATGTTATCCCACATCGCAGATTTTCCTCATGCAGCGCAGGAATACTGGGCGCCAGAAGATCATGCGCGAGATCACCCGCACAGCTCCGCAAGCGGGAAAACTCTGCTATCTCGGTCAATATTGCCTACAGTGAGGAATTATTTGCTTTAATTGACCGCGTGTACCGCCGACATTGGTTGGACATCCTCATGAAAAAAAAAGGTGGAAAATGTTGGCTTTGTTGTAAACAAGACACCATCTTTAACCCCAGGGTGAACCTCGCGCGTCACTGGAGTCGCTTTCTCGTGGTCGGCGCAGCAAGTCGGGACTACATGGCAGAGTGACTGTTGACCCTGAGGCAAGATCTCCGCTGCAGCCAACAAACAGTGAATCTGTCAGAGTGGCATTTGGGTTCTTGGTAACCCCCCCCCCCCTGACCTCGGTCCGTCTTGCTTGCAGTAGTTGGTCTGTTTACTTGAACAGACATTTCTATAGGAAGAGTCCGGTTGGCTCCATATTTGTCTTGTTTTTTTTTTTAATGATGAAGCACAACAACTTCCAGACACATAATGAGCGTATAGCGACTGCAAGTATGCTACACCTTTCCGATGGACACCACACACGCGTGAGTGTGTGTGTGTGTGTCCGTCCGTCTCTCTGGGTGTGTGTATTTTAGCACACCTCCAAGTAATGGCCATCACCATGCGACCAGGTGACCCAAGCTAGCAATTAGGAGTCCCGAACAGGCTTTGCACAGGAGAGTGTGCACAGATGCAGAGCATGCATTATGTAAAAATACAGTCCCTGAGAAAGTCCCCCCCCCGGCCAATGACCTCTCTCGCTCCTTTAATCTCATACATTCTCATCATCGGCCCCGTGTGCAACCGCACAAACAAAAGAACCCGTCATGAGGGAGCCGCACGACACATCTGTGCCGTGCCTCCGCTGGCGGGAAACATGAGGTGGGTAATACAAAGGAGAGCTGGGGGGAAATGGCAGCGAGAGAGACCAATTTATTTATTTCTTCACTTCAAACTTGCTGGCTTCAAATTTGTGGGTTTTTCTGCCTTCATTTCCTATTCATGGCAGTGGAAAAAAAAAAAAAAAAAACTGTGCTCCCACTGTGCTTTTTATAAACGTGGCGGCACAGCGGTGAGCAAGAGTTATAAACATGATTGCCTTGTTAAAGTATAAAGACAATGGGCTGAATATATGTGGCGCCGAGGGTTGTAAAAGTCCAACTCGCACACCTAGTTTAAAGGCCTCGCACTGATTTATGCGAGTGCGTCGGCTCCTTTTTCTGGTCGGTCCAGGAGAATTCATGAGTTATTCTGTTTCACCGGCCACGGGAAAGTTTCCTGTATTCTACCTGGAACTCCTTTTCTCTTCTTGAGTGACTGAAAAAGTATGCACAGTTGTGTTGTGAAATATAGTATTTACTTAGATGTTAGAGAGCCATAAGAAGTTGATTAAACGGCATTTTGTCTGCTCTAACTTAACCCACTAATGTTAGCGTGACCAGCTAAATGCTAAATGAATGTAATGTAATGTAATGTAAGCAGCAAGTGCATATTTGAGATCATTTTGCAGAATTATTTTTTTCTTTTCATGAGAATTAGATGGAAAAATGTCAGCAGACGTGAGAGTTTTCAGCCAAATCAAGGAGTTGGCATACCATTACAGGATGCTTTTATTTTATTTTATTATATTATATTTTATTTTTTATTTTTCTCTGTATGTAATTTATTGACCCTACGGTCACATTGTGTTTTTTATGCTTTTAAATGTCTGCTCTGTGCACTTTGTGATGTTATGTCTGTGAAAAGCGCTCTATAAATAAATTTCATTCATTCATTCATTCATTCATTCATTAGCTAGCTGGCGACATCATAGTAAACGGCAACAGGCGGGGCGTGACCTATGAGGGGGCTAACTACAGTTGCTTACCAGAGAGTTTGTTCTGGTGCAGGAACTCCATCTGCAGCCTCTGTCCAGCACGTTGGGCCAAGAGGTACGGCGTTGAGGAGGCGGGATCCCCAGTGGCGCACATAACATCTGCCCCACTGAACACCAGCGCCATGGCCTGCAGCACGTCAGGCAACACCACCGCTGCACACAGCGCCTGTACACACACAAAACGTATTTGTAGGATAACACTGTATTTACAATATGGACATATTTCTAACTCAGATGTCAAGGGCTGATTTTTATTGCCCGTGAATCTCATTTATGTAAGTCCATCTGTCACTTGGTGTTTGTTCGAGTGATTGACTAATAAAAGACTGACTCACTGCATTTCTAAGTAGCTTTTAATGAATTTCACATCCCAGACAACGGACGAGTGAAAAGCCCCCGGAAATGTGCGCATGGTCTCACGTCCTCGTGTAGCAGAAGCCGCTTGCCGTCGCTCTGTGTGTGTGTGTGTGTGTGCCAGGTTGATAGAGGACAAAGAGTCTATAAAGCGGCGTCACAAAACCATATAAAAGTTTTAGAATCGAGTTCCGCCCGCTGATCTCGAAAGAGGAGTTAAAATAAGATCAAACTGCCCCGTGGGAATCATTAAATCTCTAATCCCTGTGAAAAAAAAAAAAGGAATACAGCAAATAAGAACAGGACAAATGGGCCATATTAAACATAATGAAACGAACAGTTTCAAATTGGAAGAAGAGAAATGTGGGAATAGAGGCATAAAACGAAATGAGTTGAGCAAATAACAACAGCAGAGCACGCTGAGGCAACAGGGAATTCACGGAGCGGATGCTCTGTTCCACAACATCACGTGTGGGAGATATGTACAATATGACAAACAAGACAATGAAGTAGAAAACACAGAACCAATCAGACAATTTAAAGAAATGAGGGGTGTGAGTAGGCCTGTACTGCACACAATTTAACTGTTTCCAAAATTGTCAGTTGAAAAAAAATGTTAAGAACGGCGTGTATTGTGAAATATAAAAGTATATACTCTGTGTAAAAACACTGATGCAATGGTGAACTGTTATAATTATGATGTGGGAAATCGATGTTGAAGTGGTCATAATCATGCAATCTATTACGAATGTTCATATAGAAACAAAGTAAGTGCTTTCGTCCTCAATAACACTTCTGCTTAATTCCAGCGTTAGGAAGAGAACTGGCTTGCTCAACTCAGTCGAGTATGAAGGCTGCCGACCCAAAAATCACAAATTAGGCAAACAAATGAGTCAACACGCTCACAAATACGTTTTTTAATGATGCACGGCAACAAAGGAAAATGGATGCGTTTCAGCCCGAACCTTTCCTCGACATTTACAGGAATTACAGTTTTTTTAAATGCCGAAAACTTGGACCGTAAGTCTTATTTTCAACTTAAAAAGTGCCGTCATAAAATGAGGGAACTTGCGAGAGCCTGTCATATATGTATTTTTATAATTAATAAAAGTCAAGTCTGGGTCGAGATATTTTCTTCGACGTCTCCTCTACACAACTGTTTCCACAGCGTATGGGCTCCTCTAGGTGGCAAGTAAACTAACATTTTTGTGTAAACATCATTGAAAATTGTGGACCAGACCGCATTCTGGGTCTAACTTTTGTGCCATCCAATCATAAATCCACAGAATAGTCAAAGTGGAGGAAGCCTGGGAGAAGCCGAGTTGAACCACAGCAGATAGGCTGAGACACCCGTCCATCAAAGATATCTCAACCACCTCTGCATGACCCTGAATATCCTTTTACTAAACTAACATGTCCTTTAATTAAACAAACTTTTACTTCTATAAATACATGATGTAGTGTGTGCAGACAAGCTTTGTTAAAACCATTCGCCCGTTTCAGTGCGAAAGCCGAGCAAGATGTAAGAGTCTGACGGAGGAAAATAGTTTCTCCCTCTGTCTGCCGTCTGTCTCTTCCCATCAGTCCAGTCAATTGATGTGACATTGTGCACGATGACCCGCGACAAAGTGGATCAACAGCGGAGTCGAGTGGCAAATGGCGAGATTTTCAACGAGCAAACCTCTCCTTTCATCGGAGCCGGAGCGAGTCGGTAAGCTGCATCGATCGGCCACGAAACAAGCGAGATCCGTCTGGAAAAAGTGAGGCGCGGTGAGGCTGCACACACACACACACACACACACACACACACACACACGTCAATATAACCTGCCTTCCTACACAAAAAGAATTGCGAGGACTTTCCAAGCACACGGCTTCATCTATTGCTATCCATGCGCATCGTTTCCGCAAAAAAAAGATTAATCTTTAACAGAAAATGCTAAAAATTTACATAAGATATGATTAGTTTAGTCACTGGCTGTTTCTGTCTCATTGGGAGGCGGGGTCAGATTATGGAGAAATAGTCCCAAGCAACCTGGCCTTATTCTGCATCGTCTCTGGAAATGACCTTCCGTGTCATAGCAATTACTGCGGCCACGAGAGGGTTTATGTGTGTGTCTGTGTGTGTAATGATATAAGAAGGTCCTCTGAAACCCCCCCCCCCCCCCCCTCTCTAGGTCATGTGGCCTGCAGAGACTACGTGGAGGTCACTGGGATATGAGCTTCTAATGGGGAACACGGGACTACGAAACGGAGAGAGAGCGGCATAAAGAGAGGGCATGAAATGAAGAAACCGGAAAAAAAAAACCCATCTCAACAGAATAAGAGCGCGCGGCTTCGAGATTATGTAAGAGACATATTGGTGCCGTCGGGAATGAATCACTTCACTTCCTTTTAATTTCATTTCATTACTCGAATTGACACTGTAAACCGGTAATTGACTGCATGTGCCGAGTGAGCCTCGTGACCCCTGCCCCCATAAAACCTGTTAAAATGCCATCACATGATTTCAGGACGGCATGAATGTCAGTGAGGAAATTGCTCGTATTATTGTCTTTGTTCCAGAGACGAATCCCAGAGGAATAGGTTTTATATAGCTTTCATTTTTTTCATATTCATACTTGTATAATGGTAAGTAAGTGTGACACAAAACTGGAACGTGTCCAATGAGATTAGACTCAGTGTCCTTGTTTATGGTTAAAACACTTTTTTGGTATTCTTTTTTTCATAGGTTGCGTACGACTCATTACTTTTAGTTTAAGATGAATGAACTTGTTTTGAACATTATTTTAGCACACACACACACACACACACGTTGAGCCATGGTGTGTGTAATGTTTGTACGACGCAATGATCCCGATTCAAATCTGTTGAGCACATTTATAAAGGCAGACTCTTCCTCACTCTCTTGCTCACACACACACACACACACACACACACACACACACACACACACACACACACACACACACACACACACACACACACACACACACACACACACACACACACACACACACACACACACACCAAACCCTTTTAGGCAGCCACACACTCTCCGTGGCTGTCACACTTCATCTCCTGCAAAAAAAAACACACTATAACAGCAAATTCACACATCCTTAGTGGTGCAGCACACACATGTTCACACGCATGTAGACATCACACACTCCCCAATACACACACACAGGCAAAAAGGCCAGCAAAGCCGCAATAAAACCAACCCAAGCGTTTCTGTTGTGGATCCTAATCCACTTTTCCACTTAGCTAGCTGGTATACCTCTTCCTTACCTCCCCCCTTCATTCCTTCTCCCTCTACGTCTCCATCCCTCTCTTTCTCTCTCTCTCTCCATCCCTCTCTTTCTACACAAGAAAACAATACATGGAGGCTGATCTGCGTAAATGCTGACGCAGGTGGAAACTTAGCCGTTTGGAGGCTCAGTGCTTTTTAAGACCCTCTCTTTTAGGGGAAGCCAAAAAAACAACAGGCTTTTCTTTTTTTTTTGCTGCAGTAATAAACCCGAAACCACAAACCAGAAGAGAAGGCCTCAGCGTCAACACGCTCGCACAGATCGATCCGACCCATGGCGCTGTTCTGATTGTCAAAAGGTCAGAAAAATATAGACAAGTTCAGACATGTTGGATTTAGCAAAGGCAGTATGCCACGTACCACGATGGAGCGATTGTAGGTACCCACTTACTACTGCAGGTTGATGGACTTCTGCTGCACTTTGCTCCAACCCGAACAGAAACATATTGAGGTAACTAGAGGTATAAAAACGACTTTAAATGTCTAGAACGGAGATAGTTCTTTATGTTTTACTTGTTCACACTAGAGCTGAAGTATATCAGAGCTTCAAAGCTCAAAGTATGGCACGCAAACAATGTTAAAGCAGAAAGTGCATCTGAAGATATGCTGGTTGTTTGTTGCAAGTCAATTGCATGCTGGCTAACACATATAGGAACAATAGATATGTTGGATATGAACCACAATGGCCGCCTAAAAGTTAAAAGAAGAGGGAATCAAAGCATTACAGATATATGTATTAATATTGCCGTACTTTATGGACAAAGCTAGCTTACGAAATTTGAGAAGTGGAGAGGAGAAAAAGGAAGACAAAAGGGAAGCCGTGGCTTTGATACATCATGACGCATTAGTGCTTACACTGCAAAAGTTATGTTGCCAAATGAGTCCCAGACCACCTCAGCAAGTGGTTTGAGTCTCGGTGGTTGCTTACACTTGTCTTATAAACGCGTGTCTTGGGCGATCAGCTCACCAACAGACTCGCTAAATACAAGACTTAAAGTCAATGAGACACAAGCTCGTCAAGGCAGTGATGGAGTTCGGGAGGTGTAGCTCTAGTGGACCGTTGGTGCTACTTGTACCACATCTGGTTTGAAGTGTCTTTATTAGGATTGTACCTGGTTGAGCTGCTCCAGGTCCTGAAAGCCCTCCAGCACCCTCCGGTACTTCCTCTCCCTGTACTTCCTGCGGATGAAGGAGGCGCGCTGCTCCACCGAAGCCCCGCTGTGGACTTCCTCCTCCAGGGGAAGATTACCCGCCCAGAAACTGTTCGCGTTCTTGTTCCCCACCTCCAGGAAGAGCTGAGGGGGTGAAGGAAAATGGAAAGAGGACAATTACAGGAGAGAATCATTTGTAGACCCGTTAGTAGGGTTTGAAATAAACATCTGCCAAGCGCCAAATCGTTGTACCATTTGTCATGGCAACAAATCTTGTCGATTAGTTTTTCATGTTTTCACTGTGTGTTTGACTTAAGCGAAGCAGAAGCAGTTCATTTTAAGACACTGACGTTCACATCAAGTGAGAACTTAATTAGCTCCCACTCATCATAAGAGAAATCAGTGCGTACCTCCACCAGCTCATTGCTCCAGATGCTGCTGTCCAACTTCAAGCTCCGCACTTTGGAAATACTCGGGCCGAGGGAGCGATGTTGCCCTGGTACACAGGAAGACACGCGTGAGCTCACAAGTTCAGCTTATGAAGCCTTTTCTCAATTAGATGTATTCAAAAATGCACAGCTGTCAAGGCTACGCATTTAGTTCCTGGGGAAAAAAGAAAATAACATGTGCATATAGAGATGCACATGTTACAGAGTTACAGAGATCTCCACACGCCGATATCCAGCGATGGCGACGGAGTAAACAAACGGGCAGTTACCAGCCGGAGAAACGGAGCGTGACTGGAAGCCCGCTCTCTCACTCACAGCAGACATATTTAGTCCCCTCAGCACTCCTAATTGGAAATGAAAGCGCAGAACGAGGGCCATTAATTGCTAATGAATCATGAGTAATTCATTGTGTTTGTGGGTCGGCCTGTTTATTTGGGTGAACGAGAGGCTTCTAGGGTTGCTCGCGGCCAAAGACGGAGCCATACATGCATAATACATTAAGAAAGGAAACCGCTGTATGTGCGAATGCGAATTACTGTCCTGTGTGTGAAGCCGGATAATTTTAGATTTAGATTTGGCATGAGCTCATTACTGTGCTCGAGTAGAGCAGCTGCGAGTTAGAATGTTGTGAGAAAAGCCGTCTTGACACAGATCTAGTGAGCACAGACCCCAGAAATCATTCAATTATCTGTATTTGTATTATTATGTTGAAAAAACGAGGAAATATCTTTTTGATAACTGTTAACTCCACCTCAGGAATACTGGTGTTTAACATGTCTATACTGAGCAGGACAAACCATTCCAGTCATTGACTGGTCTGATTGGATCTGCTGGTTTCAACCGATTCATTCGTTGGTCAATTGACGGCACAAACAGTTGTGGGTCTAGTTCTTAAATATGATTTATGAATTGACTTGTGATTGATCGGACAGCAATCACTAAAGCCGAGTGTCCATATAGCGACTCCAACTGTCACAAATGCTTTGAATTTACAGTACATTTTTTAGTATTTATTAATTCATTATTTCGATGAAAATAACCGGCGATGGACTCAATAGCCGACAGCCGACAGCCAATATATTGGACCCATCGCTGAAAGCCCAGTGGCTGCATTAGAGTGCGAGAGAGGAACGCTCACTGCCTTCGAGACCACACGAGTCCAGCGTGACAAATAAAGAGCGGTGATTCTGTCACTTTGGCCTGAAAATATTTCACTCCGGTTCGCCGCCTGCTGCTGCGTCCTCTGAGCCTTTACTGCGCCACAGGACCATTTCCACTTGTGTAAGGGTAATGAAGCTGAAAAAAAAGAAGTGTGCATGCGCCACCGGGTACACGGTGAGATCCTCACATATAAATAGCCCCGTTGTAAATGTCTTCATCTTTCTGATGGACCCAAAGCAACACACACACACACACACATATATAAAAAGGGCATTCCCATCACAGCCGCTCAGGTTTTCACCCCCAATTAAAGACTTTCTGTGACAGTTCGTGGAGCACTACCCCCCTATACTTGTGTGGCATTTTCCACTCGAGTCAGAAAGGAAACAAAGCAACGGGCGCTGCATTTGTGCGATACCATGGCAACTGTTGCCAGCAGACGAGTCTACAAGTTGCATCCTAGTTCGGAGGAGTTTTGTTGCAATAACGTGTGGTGGGTGAGAGGGGCCTCTCGTCTTGGAGCATTGGCAATTCACCCGCTGGTTGGCCGGGTTGCATTGTGGGAGAAAGGGCAAAGAAAGGGAACACAAAGGAGAATAATTAATGCTGCAACACTCACTTATTTTGTATTAACTAGGGATCACATGACTGTGTTTAATGTGAAAGGGGACACTTACAGTGACAAAGTATCATCCGACTCTACAGTTCTACGTTTTAGTGTCTTTCTGCTCATTGTTTTGTTTTAACGTCCCGCAGATGAAATCTTTTAGTTCACTGCTACTGTTCTTGTTATCCTGGTTTCCAGCTGCAGCTGTTTACAGATGTATGTAAATACCACCCGCCCAGCACTGAATAGCAGGGAGACAAAGCCGGCTACCAGCCATGGAAAATGGTGCAGCTAAACAGATATTTCCCCCGAGGTGGAGACCAAAGCCGAGTTAAAAAGAGAGTGGACATTGGAGTTACATTGATTGTGTGGCCACAAATATGCTAATGTTGCTAAATGTCTGCTGGATGTGTGATAGGCAACTATTTATTAACTTAATATTCATGAGCTTAATGAGAACCTCACTGGTTTTCAGTTTCTACAAAGTGATACCGACACTATTTTTAAAGTAGCTGATTATTAGCAGGACTCGTTCCCTCTGCAAGGAGACACTGTAGCGATGTTACTCAACACGTTTCCAGTAATGACATCTTTCTATTTGCGTTCTCACTTTCTGCTAGAACGGGAAGAAAAAAAATGGGCCAAACGCAAAGGAGCAGAAAACGAACGTGTGTCTCTTAAAGTAATAAAAAAAAATGAATATGAATATATTTTTAATATGATTGTTTTTAACGTAATAAACACAATTATATTCGTTTTATGGAAAATAATGGGCAGTACTTCAAGGCTGCGTAAACAAAGGCGCACTATTGCAGTACATGAAGCTGCTCCACATCAGAGAGTGAAGCTAAAGACTATTAAAATTTATTCCGTCTCGGCATAAAAAGAGCAGAGCCAATCAGGAATCATTTTCTACCATTAGTCTTCTCATTACTCCTTTCCCTTTTCTTCAGCATTTCTCTTTATTGTCCGTGACACGGGAGCGCTAATTAAAAGCACGAGCAGTCATCGGTATTCCAAACGGACCGTCGTCTAATTTGAGGAGGGCGCGGTGCGAGGACGGCTTCCTCGTTGCAGATATCGCCCAGCGCGTCGACAAAATGTAATATTAAACACGCCCGCAAATGAAATCATTTAAGGGTGTTCGAAAAGGGGATGTAGGATATCTGATGCGTACCAATTACATGGGCTTTGCAGAGGTGAGGTGGAGAATCGCATTAAGACGTATGACTCCGGGAGAAATATCAGGCCTAGAGAAGATCTGGGGGGTATTAGGAGAGTGGAAAAACCTCAAACCCACCAGGTATCCCTCCACAGCGGGCCTGGCTGCTGCTGCTGCTTCTCTCTAATCATGTTTAGCGGGTCAAGAGGCAGTTTGGGATCCCTCAAGTTCTTGCCCGTGGCTTAATCTTTGTTGTCATTTCATCTAAGCCATCCAGTATTGCCAAATAGATTAGAGAGTCCGGAGGCCAGATGCCGACTCCCATAAGTGGCTTACCACCTGAGAACTTATTCCAAAAAGAGCCTCTGGGTGAGAGCACCGACTCACACAAACAAACAAGACCACCCGTACGATATGAATGCAGCATGGAGTCTTAATCATTCTTTCCTGGCAAGTTTGCTGCAAAAAATGCGTATTAATCAACGGTAAAATAGTGCAGACACATGGTTCAAGGAGCAAACTTAATGAAAATCAATTCCAATGAGTTAAATGGTGTGCGGTGCTAGCCAGTACACAACAGGTCAACGGTTCATGTGGAATTAGTTCACAAGCACGCCCACAATAAAGCGTTCATGGAGAACTAAGTTCCAAGTAATACATAATGAACACACACAATTAACTTTGTCTGTATTTTTCCTATAATTAGTGGCAAATTACATTTTGTTTTTTTTCCAGGAAATGACTGACTACTAAAATGAAGTGGTCTCTTGTTTGTCATCTGGCAAACCACTCGGGCTTATCTGGCGTCAACTCGGCTGACTTTAAAAACTACCATAATGCTGCTGGCTTCCCACTCACACAATGCTTTGTGTTGAGTAATGGTGTAACGGATGATGTTCCGTAACAAGAAGCGATCAGTAAACCGGCATTAAAGCTTTCTAGTCGCCAATCCCTGATACACTATGAACAACAAATCCTTGAAATTGACTGGAAGGAAGGTTAGCCATGCCAGCAGCAACGCTGGCAGCAACACTGGCAGCAACACTGGCAGCAACACTGGCAGCAACACTGGCAGCAACACTGGCAGCAACACTGGCAGCAACACTGGCAGCAACTGTTACATTCAGTTACTTTATGATGTGTTCATGGTCTGTTCGGTGAAAATGAGTATTGGGCCAATTTCAATTTTTAGGAAATTAAACATCATGATGTTTTCAAACTGTAATGTAGTTTAGGCGGGAAACTTGAATCGATCCGGTTGTTTGATGGAGATGTTTTCACAGCCATATAAATAACATAATAATGCAGGATTTAACGTCCCAACACTAGCTCTAAGCTTATAATACATCATTAAACCTACTAATGCTAATTATTATTTTTATCAATAAAAACAAAATCACAATCTGGATTCATACAAACCAGCTGCTGTAACAAAACCATGTTTTATGACCCCTACTTGGCGGGTGTTATATGTGTTTTTTCTAAGTGCACTGTAAGAACATGTATGTTAAAAGAGTACGCCCGCAGACTGAATATGGAAGCCAAGAATAGAGCGGCGTACGTGTGACCCTTACCTGCACACTTCTTGCAGACGACCACGCCCAGATTGACGGACGCCCACTCCGGCCGCGGGGCGCGACAGTCGGCGCAGCTCCTGTTGGCCTCGTTGAACCAGATCTTCTCCGCCACTTCATAGTCGGAGAGCGTCTCGGCGATCGATTCCTGGACCGCTTCAATCCACTCCTCCTTCTCCCGTTCTGACTCGGCCGTGAAGCTGCAACAATTGATTTTTTTTTTGCCACCGCCACATGCCTCACAGTTATTGATTTGATTTGCGAGAGCAATTAAACAGCATAGTATCGCTTGGCAGGGTTACAGGGGGGGGGCAGTATTTGGAGTAGTTTTGGGGAGTCGCTGAGTGTGTATGCCCGTGTGTGACTGCGATAGATTTGGTGAAACTGATAGGGGAGTGGGACGAGGGGGGGGGGGGGGGGGGCGACGGGGCAGGTAAATCAATCCGTCTCACCTTGCACCACCAAAATCTATAAACTGCTGATGCAGGACATTTTTTTCCAGGATATTATTTCTATGTTAGACTATGTTAGAAACGGTGATGGAAATGGACCACAAACATTTCCAGCTTCAATATATACACGTTGAAAATAACCGTGTTTAAACATGCTTGTTCCATCAGGACTCGCATCGAGAGCTCTGCCAATTGTACACCGTGCACTGTTGCGGTCACACGCTCGTATAATTGCTCAGATTTAGTGGCGATACAGAAGCCATTTGCGTCGGGAGGAAGGCTTTGTCTGAATTGTCACTGCAGGAAATGGCGGAAATCCAACTTGTTCATAATTATAGAGGCTACTTTGTACGAGTATAATTTAAGTCAGAACACGGTGAAAGCCATTTACAGTATGGGGACGCATTGGTAAGTGTAATGACTGCCGTGCTGTCACAGCAATTCACATGTAGAAGTCCAACGAGAAACCGAGTGACGCGTATATACTTTACACTGCCATTAAATCGAGCTCCTACCTCGACTACGGAAACAAAGTTTTTGCCTGAAGAGTACTGTAACTAAGCTTACTTTTGACCATGTGGTTGTGTTTTAAATCATGTTGAACTGGCTACATATCATCTACTCATTAAAGGGATGCAACCAGGGAGGTGAAACCAGCCACATTCCATATTCGGTATGAACTAAATATACACACAGCACACACAGACAGTGGATGCCTGAACTGTCATAGCTCCCAAATTGGGATTATTTCAAGCATTCACCTGTCTCTCAATCCATCTATGCACACACACACACACACACACACACACACACACACACACACACACACACACACACACACACACACACACACACACACACACACACACACACACACACACACAGAGGAACGACGGCATATCTCCGTTACTGTCAAATGAGCACTTACAGAAGATACTTGCACAGGTTTTCTGATGGAGAGGACGGTGTGTGAATTTTGACGAAGTTGCTGACTGCAATAAGGAAATCAAAAATCAGATAAGTGTATAAGTGTACGTACCAAGCAATCTGCGTGCGTGTGTCAGCTAAAAAAGGTGCAAGGTCCAAGATTGGGAACATTTGGATTGCCTCTCGACGGGTCTCACGATGCGGCCGGCGAGTCGGCGGCTCGCAGCTAATGGTGCTAAAAGCGCAAACTACGGCAAAAGTGCTGACAGAGCCAGACGCGTTGACCTGAGGGGGGTAACCAGGGGGAGAGCAGAACGTTACTCCAATATATCTTTACTTATCAAATAGTTGTTTGCTGCTGTTACAATGTTCAGAATGTTCAATGCAGCTCCTTCAAATGAGAGTGAGGATAAGAGATGAATTCAGGCAGAAAGATCAACAGACATGTTAAATTGTGAAGGAAAAACAGAGAAAGAGAGAGAGAGAGAGAGACAGAGAGAGACAGAGAGACAGACACAGAGAGAAACAGAGACAAAGGGAGAGCGGGAAAGAGAGAGAGAGACAGAGAGCGACAGAGACAGAGAGAGAGAGAGAGAGAGACAAAGGGAGAGAGGGAGAGAGACAGAGAGAGAGAGACAGAGACAGAGACAGAGACAGAGAGAGAGCGAGAGAGAGAGAGACAAACAGAGACAAAGGGAGAGCGGGAAAGAGAGAGAGAGACAGAGAGCGACAGAGAGACAGAGACAGAGAGAGAGAGAGGGAGAGAGACAGAGACAGAGAGAGAGACAGAGAGAGAGAGAGAGCGAGAGAGACAGAGACGGAGACAGAGACAGAGAGAGACAGAGAGACAGACACAGAGAGAAACAGAGACAAAGGGAGAGCGGGAAAGAGAGAGAGAGACAGAGAGCGACAGAGAGACAGAGACAGAGAGAGAGAGAGAGACAAAGGGAGAGAGACAGAGAGAGAGAGACAGAGACAGAGACAGAGACAGAGACAGAGAGAGAGAGAGAGCGAGAGACAGAGACAGAGACAGAGAGACAAAGATACAGAGAGAGAGAGAGACACAGAGAGACACAGAGAGACAGAGACAATGAGACACAGAGCGACAGAGAGACAGAGAGAGTACTAGCTTGACTGAAAGCAGCACTTTGAAAGGATAAATGGGACCACTGGTCTCCATGGCAACCAGTGTAAAGTCAGACAGAGGATGGGGGGGAGAGGGGGGGGGCGGACTCTTTTGCCGCAAGCAGAGGATGTGCACCGGGCCCACCTCGCCAGGTAACCCAGCACAGATCGATAGGTTGATTGGGTTCAGCTGTTCCGGGCCCACCGGACTCTGCCCGGGAACCGTGGAGAGGCATGACTACTCACATCGTGTGCTGAACTCCAACATGGCCTCCGAACCCCACAAAAGGAGCAACGGGAGGACAGGAGTCAGCACCAGAGTGTGTGGAGGGTCCCAGGCCACCGAGTTTTAGACATGAAGTGAAGGCCGGTCTCACGTGAGCCCGCTAAAAGAACTACAGCTCTAAGGACAACAGGTGGCAAAGAGGAAAATAGCAAATAAAACAATTATGAAAAGAAAGGTGGTTTTACAACAATAATGACATTGTTTCCCCGACTGTAGTTATAACTAAGATATTTGCAAGCACTTCCTTTCACAAAAATTACAATCTCATGTTGTTGAAATATGTAAATCACCCTCACGATCACCTGTCAGCTCCTTCCCCGACTCACTACAATTAAAAGGCTCTCGTGTTTCTCCAAGCTGATATGATGCAATGCATTTCTACACAGATATGAAGAATACAGAGCAAGAGTCTCTATTTACTGATTGTTTCAAGGAATAGTTTACTCATCGTTTAAACACTGAGAGGAGAAGATCGATATCATCTCATATCTGTCCGATAAATAAAAGCCAGGAGACGCTTAGCTTAGCATAAACACTGCAGACAAAGGGAAACGGCTAGTCTGGCTCCGCCCACAGGTAAGACAAGTAGCCAATCAGTTCATGGTGAGGGGCAAAACAAGAAACAAGTTACTCCAATCCAACTTTAAAAAATATGTTCCATCAATCTCTACGACCAAAAATATAGCCTCTGGAAATAATTGCACGATGTCTTCAGAGCTCTGAAGGAACTTTCTAAAGCCTGAGAAATGACCCTGAAGAAGTCATCAGGGGAGTGTTGTTTTGGGATTGGAGACTAAAGGTGCATTACTGATAACCTGGCTGCATTATGGGTAATGTAGGATCCAGAGTTTTAGGACATCGGTTGACCTAATATTGACAGAAAATCGAATTATGGATACGATACCAACATTTAAAGGAAAGGTGTGTAGGAAAAAGGAAAACTGTATATATATGCGAGTCATAGCTATGGTTTCATTCGAGAGTTTTGGAGGGGTGAGCAAAGAGGAATTCAGTTGGTTGCAATATGCAACGTCACCACTAGATGCCACTAAATCCTAGAGCCTGCTCCTTTAAGGCCGATACCAGCCGACACCGAGAGTGTACTAATAAAGACAGAAGTAGACTAGAGGTTGTTTTGGGGTGAACAGGGTACTTAGAAATATATTAAACCACTTTTTCTTTCAATTTTAGAGAGAGGGCATCAAAGGGAGTTAAATAATCCCCACATGTCAAAAGAGTTATTGGTCGCCCCAAACCCTCCTCCTGTACAGGGCCCTGGATCTAACCTTTAGATAATCTGCTGGGGGGGGGGGGGGCTTTGGAGATCATCTTGTCCTGGACATGAGAAAGACAACGGATCTAACCCCGTCCATTCAAGCGGGAACAGTACAGATTTTGTGGTTTCCTGCTGCCGCCTTGATACAATGAATTGAATGAAAAGCGGTGTGTTTGTGCTGCTCACGTCTTTAGAAAATGATATTTAAAAAACTTAATGGCAACATGTCCTTCAAAAACAATGCCCTTCCCACTCCAAAGACCTTGCTGAGCTTTCATAAGGAAATATATCTGAAAGGTTGAAAAATGATAATTGCGAAACGGTCCGAGTTTTTCGACAGACACACCAGGTAAACAAAACAAACGTGGATTTTCTCCAACATGCCCTTGAGCGAGGCATTTATCTGCAGCAGAGGTGCTTTCTGATCAACAGCACAAGGTTTCTCTTTTCTTCAAACTTCAGTGTCTTTGCACTCCTCTCCCCCTCATTGTCATTCTCTCGGCTCCAAAAAAAAAAAAAAAAAAAAAGAAGAAGCAGCTCTGCTATTGCATCTAGCACAGCGGGCTGAACGCTCTGTCCATTTAACAGCAGCAAAAAAAAACAACAGCAAAGCCAAAGTGAGTCTCCACAGCTTAAAGTGATTAGATGAGTTTCTCACTAATCCCCACCTTGAGCAGGTAGGGGAACGCTCCCAGGGCTACCAATCGATTTTATCCACACACACACACACAATAAAACCCTTTCAGCAATCACCTCATCAAAACAATTCAGGAGACCTGAGCTCATTTTAATTCCACCTCTCTCTCTTTTTCTTCTTTTTTTGTTCCACACAAAATGGCAATTACGTCCAACGCATTAACGAAGCTGCCAAACGATGGGACCATTGAGGGAGCTGACACAAACAGATCGATCGCACATACGACAGACAGGTAGAGGAATGGATTGGGGGGGGGGGGGGGGGGTCCTTACACGATGGGAAGGGGTAAAAGAGAAAGATAAAATAGTGAACAAGCGGTACGCAAACAGACAAGGCGTGCTTTGTCCAGGCAGCTGTGACGGATGTATTCAAAAAACGGGCCATGAGTGCACAAACAAAGCGGTGCGCTTATTGATTGTTGACCCTCAGGGACCCTCCAGAGGCACAGGTACCTGCTGCATGCAGCACCCAGGGGAGATGTTTCAAAAACAACCCATATCAATAATTAGAGACTTTTGTACAGGTACGACAGGAGAGCACAGAGCGCTAGCAACACGCAGCCGCTACACGCTAACGAGGAGATTCTCTTTGTCTCGTTAGAGCCGAGTCCCGACTTTGTGCTTTCACAATTTATAAATTGGGTTTTTAAGTGAAAGTGAGTCTCGCTGAATAGTTTCAAAGCACTAACCGCGTCAGTAGTATTTTTTTGTGCGCGACACCGAGGTCACGTTCACACCTGGAGTTACAAAGGACGTTCACACCGACTTTACAGCACTTCACAAACAAAGCCCGGCGCTGTGAACATGAAGCCGCGTGGGCTGCAAGTGTTTCTTGTTTTTTCCTGTGTGAAAAGAAACTGAACCTAAGGGGGGAGGGGGGAGGGGGGGGACAAAGTTTAGCAAACTCATCCACTATAGGTTTGATAAGGCTCATTATGCCGTAAGATAGTGACAAACTTGATCCAGATGTTTGGGCAGCTTTCACACCGACTCAAAGCAAAAAGGAGCAGGTCAGGTGTGAACTAACGCACGGGACAGACATGACCCTGATCATTCAGGACTGGAATGGCCGACTCTGTGCAGTTTCTATCGAGAAAAGGTCACCGACATGTCACGGCCACACACAACGCTGGGTATGAAATTCATTTGCCCTCCCGCGTGGATCCCTGAAGCTCTGATGACGCAGGATGACAGTTACTTTGTTGCAATTCAGTTCAAATTAACAAGTAAGAACTTCCGTCCTCTTGATAATTTCCTCTTTTTTTTGGCCCACTTGAGCTTTTACATTTTCAATGTGGCCGATTTTAACTTTGAAACCTAAAATGGTTTTATATTTGCACCGAGCAGCAAGAAGAAAAGATGGCAGATAAGTTTTAAAGTTTAAAGTGTTTTAAAGCCTTGAAAACAATCTGATTTGAATTAATCCTCCAAACTCTCCAGGTAAGAAGACAAAGCCCCGGTTCTTTTCTTTTTTAAAGGCCAAACTGATAGGACTATGTGAATATTCTTTAGTACCCCAAACTCTTATCGCATTATGAGACGCTTAATACCTTACATGTATAAGAGCAGATTAACCGGAATGCTTGCCCTCGTCTCTCCGGTGTGAATACGGATGCTTTACGAGATACGACTGTTGAGATTAAAACACTGTACAGCATGAGGCTTAGTGTACGTGAAGGGCGTGTCCGTGACTGCGTGGCTCAAATGAGATGATAATGCAGGGAGATGTATTTAAGGAAGGAATATAAATGAACCTGCAGAGGTGTACCACCTGCACCTGCTGAATACATCAGTCCGAGGGGTGTGCATTCGAAGAGAGAATCCTTCATTTAACATTCATCTTTTAGATGCCACCATATACCACACACACTTTAGCGTGGATAGTGCTTTGTTGTGGGAGGAGGCGGCGAACCCAGACGTACCAGAAGTTCTTGAAGGGCGTGTTGATTTCAAAGCCCCGGCGGTCCCCGTCTCTAATGTTGGCGGCCGTCAGTTCCACCTCAGCAATAGCCAGGCCCGCTTTGTAGTCCTGGAAAACACAAAGAGGAGAGATGGAGATCGATAGAATTAGTATGAATCAACTGTGAGGCGGTTACAGTACAGTCACTTCAAATAGTCAACATACGGGCTTTTTAGTGGTCAGGTAACTGGGAGGAGACCCTGTGGCAGACCCAGCATGGGACCCCCCAGGAGGAGCTTGAGGAAGTAGAGAATACTTTTCCTCCTATCTCCCCGATTGAGCGGTTTTGTTCTTCAATGATTAAAGGATCATTTCTTGTCATTATGCAACACGTATTTGCACGACGAAATGCCCATTTTCTACACAAGAACAACAGCAGTGGATTCCTATCGTGCACTTTTTAAAATGTGCATCAGGAGGAATGCAAACAGCTGCAACAAAACAATTCTCTGGGCAGAAAGCATCTATTGGTGCAAACAGAGTCCGCCTCCTCAAGTCCCGTTTGGAGTCCTGCACTCTGTCCTGCGGTCCGCCAGTCAAGTGCAGCTTGATCTGGGATGCCACGATGGAGCCAGGTGTCTGTGAAGATGTGGGCACAACAGTGGCCGGGTCAGCCTGAAGTCTTATTTCCCTGTGACGGACATCAGGAGTAGGCTGGGTAGTGGAGTAGCCTTAGGTCCTAGCTGGGTTAGCTTAGCTTCCATCTCGGCTCTCGCCTTCGCTTTCGGTGGCGTTTGGTCCCGGCTGGTCTGACAGGAGGATGCCGTGGGCGGTGATCGTCTCAAGGTCCGCTGAACTTTATCCAATCGCTACGCTTTGTTCTCCAATATCGATGAGTGTACCGCTGTCATACTCGCTCCAGTAACAAATGAAGAGACAGAAAATGAAATAAAAACACAAATGTGGCAGAGCCAGAAAGTATGCATGTTGAATACATTTTAAAAACTATTCAAAGCACCCAAATAAGAGAAAATCTATTCCTAAAAGGGCCATGAAGATGTTCGGGTCCTTCTCAAGACGCAAACAAGAGACCAAGAGAGGTGGGATCAACAGTTCGCCTCATTAGAGTCTCAACTTGCATGGGGCTTGAATGTCATTTGGTCTAATTAAGACTAGCAAACACCAAAGAAGAACAACAATCACTGCAGTGACGGTGCTGCCTTGTTCTTGCTTTACTGCTGTGTTGAGGAAATGTCACTGGACATAGAGTTATATGTGCAGGAGAAAATCGTTCGAGACAGACCAATAATGCACCAAACAGTCGTCAGCGTTTCCTCCTTCTCACCAATGACGCACAAGCTGAGTGTGTGTGTGTGTGTGTGTGTGTGTTTACCCGTGTGCGACAGCAAAGCTCTGTGAAAGGGAACAGGTGCCTCTGGGGAATCCAAAGCAACCCAAGCTTTCAGTCTCAATGTTTTCTGAGGCCCATTTCAGAAATAGGGGTTAGATGCAGAGGCACCGTTTTTATAAGCTCCGATGTAACTCCGCCCTTCTCCACTTCACCCTCAGCAGTTTAGACCATTTTCCATCGCCTAGAGCGCCGAGCTGAGACAGACAAACAGACAGGAAGACAGCCGACGTGCACCTACGCCCACGCGCGTATAGCCACATCAAAATAGAGCAAGAAAAAAAAAAAAAGAACAAAACTGGCGCCCAACATTACAATACGCAGATAAAGCCAAAAAGAAGTGAGTCAAACGACGAGGGAGAGAGAGAGACAGTGAGAACAGAAAGCAGAGAGAGGGCCGGAGAACGTAGACGTGAAAGAGGGTCTCGGTAATCCTCACTGAGAGTGGGTGAGACGAGCGAAGGGGTCAGCTGAGTGGCTGTCAAGAGAGAAAGCGAGTGAGCGAGTGGAAAGAGAGAAACAGGAGCTGCAGCCGGTACGCCTCGGCAGCGAATTAAAAAAGAAAAAAGTACTGTGCCTTAGCGGGGGGGCGCTGAATGCCGCCATGCTGTGCCAGCTATAAAAGCATGTGTGTTTTCCCTGCTAACTGTTCTCCAGCAACAAAACAATTTACACTAATTACACATAAACATGGAGAAGAAAATGAATGACACCATCTTTGTTGATTAGGCGCGTTCTTGGAATTGCATGGCCTCGCCGAGGAAAGACATACGCGTGTGTGTGTGTGTGTGTGTGTGGGGGGGGGGGGGCGGAATGTCTCTTGCAGAATTCTTCAACTAATTAGCGACAAACTTCTCAGTGTGGCCAAATTGTGCAGATTGCAACACGAGGAGGAAGTCAATGGAATATTCGCCAGCGTAGGATTCCCTAACCGGATCCTTCGGTTGGTTCAATTGGGGCTAATGTTGTCAAAAACCTTCATTTGACCATCGTTAGCCCCAATTACAACTCCTTCAAACTAATTCAGAGGACTGCGGTGGACAGAATTCAAGCAATTATTCTCCTTTTTTTTTCCCCCCCTCACACTTTCTGCACAAGGATATTGAGACGGAGCGAAAGCGGAACCACGGCGACAGGCTGGTGGGGCCATGAAGCCTCGCGAGTAATTAAGGCGCCGTGAGCTCAGAAGACGCTCACGTAGGAGAGATAGACGGCGAGAGATAAAGAAGAGGAGCGAGACGAGTGAATTCACTTCACGGCCAGGTCCTTAATTGAGCTAAAAGTTTTGATGCGAGGGGCTCGGAGGCAGCAGTGGTAAACTCGCCTTCTCCGTCCTATCAATTAGAACTACGCACACGCCGTTGCTCTTTTACATTCCGTATATTTCGAGGTTTGAAGACGTGCGACGCCTCTAATGAGAGTTTCAAGGCAATTCAGAGCGCATTATCGCTACGCGCCGAGTGGCTCAAAGCAGCGCGCGGCTGTAATTTTAAAAACACGTAGAGAATAAAAGGCTTCCGTGTATTACTGTATAAATGTTCCGTTTTCACGCTGGCAGGACGTATGGAGGTCTGTGCTGTATGTGCTGAATGCTGTGCCGAGAGGGCAAAGCAGTCACCTATACCTAATGACCCTCATCCCTCTCAGGCAGCCAATTAGAGCGCTGGGCGTTAGCGGCCGTCCAGCCCTCGCCACTCGTTACCGACCCAATCTGTGCCGTGGCCTCCTGCCCTCTCCAATTAATTCACCGAGGACGGAAGGAAAGGAGGGACGGAGTGAGGAAAGGGAAGGCATCAGGGGTAAAAATAACTCGGCAAATTGCAACAGCCGAGAGGTATCGGTGGCAATAGCGGCGCTTATGTGGGGAAAGAGAGGGGGGGGCAAAGGCCCCGGAAGTGCACGCGTCATAACATACGACACGTTTCTGAGAAAGGAGGAATCCATCAACTCAAATCTAGAAGACTAAGGCAAACTCGCACCCGAAGTCAATAACCTTAACCTGCTAGGTGCTGAGCAAAGGCCTACTCCGGTCTCGCGTCAAATTATAATTTCTTTCAACTTTCCTCCAACCTCTCGTCGCGCGACTCGAGTCGGTCCACGGTGCCGCGCTGCTCTGAAAGAAGCCAGACGACTAAAAGCGACCTCGATGTCCATCTCCAATGCCAGGTCCACTCAACCGCTTAAGATGCTCTAAAAGCATGCGGGCCGACATCGCACATGCTCAATGGAGACTAAAGACGTTTTGATTATTTGAAAACATCAAACGGTGAGACGGAGGTCAAGGAAAGCGAAGAGCTACGGATGATGATAAAAGGATAAAAAGTGGAAGAAGACAAATAATAAGGTTGAATGTAAGGAGGAAACGGAAAGCAGCAAGTGACGAATGCACTTATAGTTTACTTTATATTCAGAGTTTAATATTTCAGCCAGTGTAAAAAAATATATATCGCACCAACATGCATAAGTGACACAACACTCGCCACGTACAAGAGTAGAGCGAGTGGCGTTTAAAACGAGGCGATTATCTTTCAGTTGCATCAGGTGTGCGAAAAGAAAAGCCGAGCTCATTACGAGAGGAAGGCCTCGGTGAGATGAGACTCACTCTCGTGTCACAGATTCCACGAGATGGCCTTGCAAGTCTCGGGATGATGTTAATTGTTACAAAGAAGATCTTGAGAAGAGCAAATGAGCGAGAGATTTAATTAAAGAGGAGATTAATTAAATCCTCAGTCTCTCTGTTATTGTGTAGTCAGAACACCTTCCCCCCACACCAGAGGAGGCTCGACTGCATGTGGAACTTTTGTTAAGTAGGAACCAAAGGGAGAGGGGGAAAAAAGATTTGTTTTGGGTTCAACCGAGCTGTAGTGGGACGCTGACTGCAAGAAATATGAACACCCGGCGATCAATCGATCCCTCGAGTGAACGTACCCGTGATGCATGATGGGATAAGACATGAAACAAGTTGCTCTGGTGGCACCGATCTGCCTATGCAGGCCGCGTGCGAGTAATCGCGCGTGTGACTCTCTTTACCTTGGTGTTAAAATGACCTTAAACACAGCTTCATCACGGGGCTTACGGCCCGTGAGGAACGGGGTAGGGGGTGGTGAGGGAGGATGATGTTTCCAATAGCTCGTTCATCATGTTAGATTAAATACTCCACTCCAGTGAACTTGAACGCGGCAGCGGTCTGCCTCCCTCCCCGCGCTCTCGCTCTCCCATCACGCTCTCCTCCCTCCCCCCCCCCCCCCCGACAAACCACCGACGCTCATCCCTCACTCGTGTGACCTCTGCACCTCCACCCTTTTCACTTCATCTTTCGACGGCTATCTCTTTGTTTCTGTCTCTTCTTCTCTTGTCTTTCAATCGCCACCACCCTTCCTCTCTCTCCCTGCAAAAAAAAATAAAATAGATCTACACACACCGCCGGCGCTGCTGCCGCATTTATGCCGGGGATTTAGCTCGTAAGCTGGAATAATACAATTAATTTGTCCTCTCTCTGATTCTCTTCTTCACTCACCGTTTCTCCCGCTGTCGCAGCTCAAGCGAGTGGAAATGTGCTGACATGGAGCGATACCCAAAAGAGAATTCTTACAAAGATGTTTGTTCACGCTAATGAGGAAAATAATGAAAGGCAAACAACAAAAACCCCAAAAGATAGAGCGAAACGAAATGAGAGCCGGGGAGGAATGGAGATGAAGAGCGTGTGTGGAGCATTATCAAATATGTGGAAGGCACTGTGTGAAATGGTACTACTACGTTTTGAGATATCTCTCGATCTCAGAGAGGATATCTTGCTGCCGGGACAGGAGCAGGCACGAGAACAGAGTCTCAGTATGTGAGCCGGGACTATAATTGGACTCAAATAAGAGAAACTTTGAAGAAGTGAAAACTCATCTGTTCTTCATTCTGCAGCTAAAAGGAGATGCAAGTTATATTGCTAACTAAGTAGGCTAATAAAGGACTGCTGACTTATTGGGTCCTTTGGTGAACAAATGCAGTAAACACTGTTGTACGCTTGATTTGAAATGTTACAGATTATGGATTAGTTACCCTGTTAAAAAAAACAAGCAATTTGTAAATTAATAACGTAATGAACAAAGGGCGACTTGGCCCTAAAAGCAAAAGAGTGCTGGGGCAGTCTGCTGCCTGCCTAGCATCGACTGCACTATTAAAGTAATTAGGAATACCCCCGACTAAAGCACAATATCAACCCAAAGGATAAGGACCTAAAAATTACCACTATATTATCACTTGTCTTGGAGAGAAGCCTCGACTAAAAATTCCAACCCTGCACACATAAATTTGTCCGAGTTGGCCACCGGAGAACGGTCAATTTATTCCCCTCTCTCCCACGTCCAAAGTCTAAACCCGGCCAATGAAAGGAGCTTCATAGTTTCAAGATGACTTGAGTTGGCCACATCCAGTCATTCCTGCCAAAAATAGAGCACAACATATCCCAGGACCCTGAAGCATTTTCACACATATATATATATTGACTTTTTGCATGAACATGAACATCCCCATCGCCACACGTGCTTCAGATGTTCTGTGATTATTATCCTCCCTTTTTTTAGTTTTTCAAACAGGAAGCTGTCATCCTGTAGAGAGGAAGTCCCGGCGGTGTTGGAATGTACCTGTTCTGTTTTGCAGAGCCTGACTTTACTCCCCGCCAGGGACACCAGCACTCTGCCTTTGTAACCGCGGAGCTCCAGCGAGCCTCGCTTGTTTGTGGAGGAGGGGGGGCGGGGGAGGCTGCCGGAGCGCTTCTGGGAGCCGCAGGCGGGGGGGCGCGTGGCCGTCTGAAGAGTTTCCATCCACTCCTGGCGCTCCCCTGCGGACACGTGCACGAGTGAGAGACAGACGGGAAGAAGAGAGGCGTGAGAGCGCAAGAGAGCGAGAGAGAGAAAACACGAAATGCCAGAAGGAGAACAAGACAACGAGAGATCAGGGCATCTTAAAGTCTTTGAATGGCGGTGTTAATTCATCACTTTTACATCCCTTCTGTGAGTAACACTGGCTTGTTGGCTACTAAACGTCCGTTGCATACTGATAAGAGAAAAGTCGAAAAGAAAGAGGAATTGAAACACAGGATGAGCTGCTATTGGTGTAAATTAACTGGGGGGGGGGGGGAGAATATCATGCAAAGCTGAAAAGTGGAAATTTTAGCACGAGCGATAGCGGGGACTGTGAGATTGGCAAGCCTCGAGCGAGATGTGGCCGGGGTAATTTGAGTCAAACACACCACCTAATTAAAATGTATAATTAAAACAAATATTTAGCTTCTCATGAGGTTCTGCAGATCCACTCGTGTGTCTCAACCTGGAAAACAACGCAGTGAAGTCACAGAAATGCATTTCGGGAACGCACGGAGCGGTTTGATGGATCACTGACTTCACCCGCTGGAGCTAGCAAGTCAGCTGTGCGTGTTAGGTGAAAACACTGCGATCTGACTTTTTAATATTTCCAGTTGACTTACAACCGAACCTTTTTTTAAAAGGAATCCTGAATATGCACATGAGGGCTTCACGCATGATAGCATGGAAACATGTTGAGGCTAAAGCTAACTGTTGAAGGCACAAAGTGACGATTCATGTGAAGGACAAAAGAAGCCGTTGCAGTGTTGAGCTGGTCAGTCCTAGTACTGAACTTTTGATGAAGAAAAATGTAAGCTCAGAGTAACCTGCAAACCCTAAATCTTATTTTGGGAAGTTTAATGACTTTGGAAGTAACGCTAGGTTCCTAGCGTAGTAGCAAGCTAGTTAGCTGTACATGCTAATGTTGGCGGCTTAGATCAGAGCAGACTAACACATTTCTTACACTTCTGCTCCATGTTATTGGTTTTGGAAAGGGTAAAAAAAAAAAACATGTAAAACAAGACCATATCATCCGAACTGTTTGTATACCGTTTAGTATTTCTACTATAGCTCCAAAGCTCGACAGACCTGCAGTGCCTGGACACAGTTGCTAAGACATGATTTGAGGTTCACAAACGGCCACATTCAGTGTCTTCAAAAACCATTTGTCCTTGAACACGACACCGACTCTCTGACTTACTGTGGATTACCCTGGACTACCTCACAGCCGAGCGGCTCAAGCATACGAGGCGATGCATCGCGTATCGTCCGGGGTTTACATCCAAACGATGCACACTCGAAAAAAAAGGCCTCTCAGATATCTTCCTCTGCAACTTTGTTTTTCCAAATGGACATGAAAGACGACATGAAACCGACGCCGCGGAGCCCATTCCCCTACCGCCCGAGACGTCGCGCTATCAAAGCCGGCAAAGTGGAAAGACAAGAGATACCAAAAAAGGATTGTAAACACAGACACACACACACACACACTCAGACATCACAGGTCCAGAGCAGCGCCCACTGTGGTAACTGTTCAATACAAGAAGAAGGACAACAAAAATGAGGAGAACAAGAAATGTACTGTTATTAAAACTAAGCAATTGGGACGGACCGGACAATTTGAGAAAAGGCAACAAGTCTAAACCTTTTCACCGGCTTGGAATGACAGACCCTCTTCTGAAACACAAAAAGTGACAAAGTGATGTGCTCAGAACAACCGTGAGCATTTGTTTGGTCACACGGCGGCATCACAACCCCCTTTTTTTACAGAAAATGTATTTTTGGAGACCCATCAATCTGATCAAACAACAGGATGGAGGACGTCGGGAATGTTCCCCTAACTTAATTTCCCAACGGCCCCCTTGTATTTTATCAACACGCCGCCCAAAATCCATTAGCTGTGTGGAAGCATGCGGAGATGTGTGCAGGAAGTCAACAAATGATACTGTTGAAGAAGAGACAGAGTTGTTTTTATTGTCCATGGGTCCACTTGGTCACCGGCAACCAAGATCCAGAGTTTTGCGAGGCCCAAATCATATCCAATACATAATTCAAGACTTTAGTTCTCGCTAATGCGTGGCTCATCGTGCTGCTTTTAGCTCTCCATTTGAGTCGACTGCATTTTGGATCCGGTCCAGTTATCCTCGAGTCTATCTTGGATCCGGCCCCCCCCCCCCCCAGAGTGTCCTTGGGCCTGTATTTTTAAGAGAAGCTCTAGATATATATATTTTTTTCTTCCTTTGTAGTTCGACAGAGCCGACAGTGAGCGTGCGTTCCCCTCAGAGTGACCTGCTGGTGTGTCCTTGAATCACTCTCCTCCTGCTGAGTGACAGAGGAAAGGGGGGGGGGCTTTCTCAAGGACCTGTCAATCATCTCGTGGCCACTGTCAACCTCACATCGCCCTAAATTGGCCTTAATTAACTTCTCGATGTTGCGACCTGCTGACCTCGGCGACCCTCCTGAGCTCCCAAATACTGTATCCGCCGCCTGGTTCCAAACTCACCTCTGGTCCGGCTCCCCCCGCCCCCCCCCCACAGATTCTTATGAATTTACAAAGAGCTGGTATCAATAATGAACGGCCTACTCCATTATTGACTGCTCTTTACATCACTAGCCTTTAGTGTTCCATTCCCACCCTTGCTTTTCTGAGTTCCATTACCTGTCCTGCGCTCACTTATTTGCCTGTTCATTTATTCAGGGCCTTCCTCTCTCCTTCCTCTCTCTCTCCCTCCTCTCTCTCTCTCCTCTTCGCCCAAGCTGTCAATCCCGAGTGGGGCGGGCGAGCCGGAGCGAGGACGGAAGGTGGGAGGATTGAGAGAAAAAAACTCGAGTGAAGCCGAGGAGACGGGTTTTTTAGCACGCGTGCAGCCGAATGTGTCTTGCTTATGATTGAGTGATGTTGGTTTTTTTTTTTTTGTGTTTGTTTTGCGCGCACGGTCTCGCACATGAACCTCCGGTCGTGCTTGCCAAAATGATTTTCACTCAGCCTGCAAAACATGCCCTCACCTCCGTCTACAGGCACATTGAAAGAGTGAACCGCGACCCAACAGCCACATCCAGCGCTTGTTGCAGATAAATGTATAGACGAGTGTTTGAAAGACGAGTCCACTTTACAGACAGACAGAGACAGAGAGAGAGAGGCAGATAATCCTCATTGAGAAGTGGATGAGATGAGAGCCAGGTCCACTTAGCACTCAACAGAGATCTTAGCCTCCCACGCAGTCTCCATCAAAAGGAAGAAGGAAATTATTTTTGTTTTTAAAGGAAAAAGCCAAAGCGGAGGGATTGAGATTTCCTTTGTTTTCCGTCATTTCAATCCTCTCACCCCAACAAGCAGGCACAACACAGAACTAAATGTTTACATTACGAGTCATATTTTGAGCCTGGCCGATGCATCGACATGTGACAATGTTGGCATCTGCACATAAGTCCGTTAATAGGTAACAAGTGGTTGCAGGACAGAAATCCCAAAGACAAATTAAATTCCTCATCATATTACAGAGCTCAGAATTCTTTAATGATGACTGCATATGCTCAACACCAGCTACGGAGCTGATATCAAATGTTGTTGAATGTTAAAAGCTGCCACTGGGTAGTACAACGCGAGAGTGAAATATGTACTGCGAGTTAATACAACTTTACACCCACTCCGTGTCCTCCTGAGCTTATTTTTCTTCCATCATCCTCCCTCTGGCCTGTTCCCGACCATTTTGTTGTTATCTCTACTTATTCTCCCTCTCGTAACACCCCCCCCCCCTTCCCCTGTCATCTCGAACAAAACTAACATGTGTTCGGAGCGGGCTTTGAGGAAAGGCAATTGCCGAAGCATCGGAATACAAATCATCAACATTTCTTTACACCATAAATCCCATCTTCTCTCTTGTAGCACATCTGTCTGCATCCCCTTTCTTGTCCTGACCGTTTTCCATCACTCTCCGCCGTGTCTCTTCCTGCCAAACTCTACTTTCTTCCCTTTCTCTTGCCTGCCTTCCTTCTCTCCTTCCATCTCTCCTATATCGCGAGCTGACAGTACCTGAGGGAAGAGGCCACCTGCGGACCGAGTGGAGAATCGGCCGACAGCTGTGTGCACACTCTCTCCGGTGGCCTTCAATTATTCACTCGCTTCCCCCCCCCCCCTCCTCCTCCTCCTCCTTCTTCACTCTGCCCTTTTCATCTCTCTGCCTTTACCTCTCTGTTGCTTCTTCGCACCGAGATTGCGTGTCTGCCTCCCTTTCACTCGGTCCATTTCTGTTATTCCCTCATTTAATCGCTTCCTTTCCCTTGTCCCCCCCCGCCAATCCTCATCTTCCACTTTCCCCCTCCTGGATGCCTTTACACTCTCGCGCACACTCCTCTCACCATCACCCCCCCTCCCCCCTACTGCATCAGCACCAGCAGCCCCATACCTCCACTTCACTAACCTACTCCTTCTCTTTCCCCGTCTCCTCGTGTCTCCCTCTTTCTCCTGTGTTTCCCCCAAAGATTGATGACTCTCTGCCATGAGGCGAATGGGCCTGTTTAAAGATGCATGAGGGGATGAGGCCAAGTTTAATCCTCCCTCTCTCTCTCTCTCTCACAATCCTTTCTTCTGACGGCAGCAGCCACCTCAGCGAGAGGCTTCCCACTGATCCCGGGCGGTCAGAGGCCACCTCCGAATAAGACAGCCCCCCCCTCCCCCTCTCCCCTCCGAGCGCTTGTCAGGACGGCTGAGTGTGACGTATGACGATCAGCTGGCTGACAGCCTGATGAATGACGCCGCTGAGGACCCGCAACTCATAAAACGGACAAAAGGATGGCAGATATCGATATGATGCTGCGCTGAATCGACAGGGTGAGAAGGAAGAGTCGCTGGTGCTCGGTGTGGTGAAAATAGATGAAAAAACAAAGTTTAAAAAGGCACGTTTGGCGACTGTATTGCTTCTATAAACCGCAGGAGATACGAAACTGCATGAGAAGAACACTAGTTCAGAGATGATATGGTTTCCCCTCGTGTTTTAATACAGTAGTATAAGGTGCCATGCGAGTACTTTAAAGTGCTGCAGACCAAACAAATATGGTGTCAACGGAGTCAAGATTTTCACTGCTGCATATTCCGATATCAGACCCACGAAATAAATCGGGTACAGACTTCAAAAACTATTCTGATCTCCTCAAAAATGTTCCACCTGACTGATGAAACCCGTCGCCCTACATCCGGCCTGACGCATTAGAAGCTACTCAAACAGCTTTACCGGGATACATATTTCTAAATGAGTCTCGAGCAATAAACGACCGGTTGAACTTATCAAAAACTACAACAGCGGACGCTCAATATCAATGAGTAATATGTCAAATATTGATAATTATATTTGTCGCGCAGCAGACGTCGATGTGTCAATAAGTTCTCATCGGTCTCAGAAGATCTCTCAAAAGGTTCGTGACCGTGCGAGACTCACTTTCTTTCATCTCAGTCATCCGCACGGATCGAAGGGGCGGCCGACGCGCGACCCCGGAGACGGACCCCCGTTTAGCGAGCGAGCGGTTTGACCCCGAGCGGCCTCAAAGGCCGCCATCAAGCAAGAGGTAAGGAGCTGGAAAAGCTCTCATTAAGGCCGACTCAGACAAAACTTCCTCCGTTTCGTCTGGCAGAAAGATGGAGAGAGACTATTAAAAAGGACGTTTCCTGGGAGATTTGAGAGTTTGTTAATTTTTTCTTTTTTTTATACGGTCTGTCCCTTTAGAGTATCTTGATAACATAGGTCCAGACAGGGACATGAAGTCATTACTGCCACCAAGATCTCCCGAAGCGTCATTTAAATAGCATAATATCCAGAGAGCGTTTAAGAGAGACTATTCCTGATACTTGAGAAATACGCTTAATTGCTTTCATTCCGACAGTGAATCGAGAAGATGAATATCAATCTCACATCTGTGTTTGTTAGGTAGGGAGGTGGAGTCAGGACATGTTTAGCCTAGCTTAGCATAAAGACGAGAAACCGGGTAAAACAAGTCCTTCAAAATACTCAATATTAAAAAGTGATCTTTCAAGAATTTAGAAGCTGTATTTTTTGTGTATTATTATTTGGACAGATTAAGGCAAGCCATTTCAGTTTACATCCAATTTTTATGCTAAGCTAGGCTAAATACCCCAACTTGACGAGACTTGACACTGATCTTCCCACGTCTCACTCTGAAAGAAGGCAAAATGTAGAACTATTTATTTACATGCGGGTACCTGGCAAAATGATTTAGACAGCACGCAGAGGAAGAGAGGCAGGAAAGGGGGAGGCAGAAGATGACCACATTTAGAGAGGAGGCAAGAATGGGAGACAAGAGAGACAAACGTAAAGGGAGGGAGAGGACAGAGAGAGAAGAACAAGGCTAGACAGGGAATCAGACGGTTAGAGCGGCAAATACAGACTGACCAGCGGAACAGAATGAGTGGACGTTTGTGCCAAATTTGAAGTCATTTCCTCCAGGAGTCCCTGGAATAATCAAACTCACGGACTTACCTTCTCTGTCAGCTCTGAACGTGAAGGTCCGAAGGGCGGTGACCACCTCAAACTTGTTGTCCCCGAGTCCTCGCACCTGTCTGACGGCGGTGGCCAGGATCATACCTTTGGAGTACATCTCCTGAAGAGAGCCAGAGAGACACACAGAAACAGACAGATAAGAAAAAACACACTAAATAGGTATATAAACTCGAGCAGACACACACGCAGCCTCATGCATACTAACACTGTTGTTGAATTGTTGCCTAGTCCTATTATCTGCATCTGTGGACCCACAATTTGCGTATTCAGGCGCGCCGTTTGCATCGATAGATGTGTAATTCTGAGTTTTATTACAGTCGGCTACGACGGCATTCAATTCGAAGCGACACTGACGGACACCCTCATCCAACTTGAGCCATTAACCATCAATACGACGTCAAATGTATTTGCAGGAATAGCTTCCCGGTTCCCTTTCAAGCAGTAGCTGTGATAAATGGCCCAGAGCTCTTGAACAAGAAGCATTTCAATCAAAAGCTGCTGCAGGAATACGAACAGGAACGATCACAGTATACGACTCCATACGAGCCGCGCACTGTCAAGAAAGCCTGTTGTGTTGATGTGATCTTTGACATTAACGCAAATAACTCAAATTATAGACCAGAAATATGTGCGATGTGAAATAGCAGAATTACATGGATTACATCGCATTAAAGAAGACTGTCAATAGGGTGTTAGGATACATCATCAAACAAATCCTCACGCTGAAAACAAACTTCTCAAATATTTAAAAGGAGACGCTGTACAGGGGATTTGGGGAAAGCACAGGAAGAGCTTTTTTGATTGAGTGTGTGTGTGTTGTTTCATTACCCCCCCCCCCCCCCCCCCCCCCATGTTTTCCCCCAGCAGCTCTCGTAAGGAGGTATCTAAATAAGGAGGATGTTGCACTGGAGGCTTCATGACCCTTTTCACAACCTCCCTTGACAATGGCAATTAAAGTACTGGGTCAGTGTCGATACGAAGAGGAGACAGGAGGAGGGGAAATAAAAACAAAATCAAACGTCAATACTATCACTTCTAAAAGAAGCGAGGAGAGAGCGGGACCGCCATCGAGTCAGCGTTCACACTGTGATGTGGCGAGTGCAACAGAGAAATGCCCTTAAAGTAGATGGAAAAAAAGCTCAGAACATGTCGGACTGTAATGTTCTTGCAATAGTGTGTGTGTGTGTGTGTGGGGGGGGGGGGGGGGGCAGTACATTACGCTTCTGTAGAGACGTGAAAATCACTGGGTTATAAAAAAGGAAAAGAAAGGGGTCGTTGCAGACATTGCATTATTCACGTCGATAATGTCATTATCATCGCAAAGAATGGAAGAAAAAAATAAATCATAAAAAACAGACGTTCCTTTTTTTTTTTCTTCAGCGGGCTCGACCTGGATTTTCGTTCTCTGCCGCCATGTGCACAATGTAATAACTGGCGGTGATCGCCATGCACAAAAGCGTTTGTTCTACTGTACTGCCGCGGTCTGAGTGCACGTGGGGACAAGATGAAGGAAGTGAACTTCTGACTCTCTCTCTCTCTCTCTCTCTCTGTTCTTAATTAAGCCGGTGACCTTGGCGGCCACAAAAAAGAGCCTATTTTTAGAGACCGTACAGCCAAAAATATAGCAGGTGGCACGGTCAGTCAGGGAGAGGGGAAAAAAAATAATTCGAGAAATTAGGTTGATGTGAAAGGCCAAGGAGAGGACTGAGAGAGAGAAAAGGAAAAAGAGATACAATAGAGAAAAGATTAAAAAAAAAAACAACAGAAGAAGAGGCAAACCAGAGTCAGGAGGAGAAAGAGGTGCAGCTAGAGGAGAAGAGGGAAGAAAGACATCATATCGAGATGAAGAGGCCTGAGAGGGTGAGGGAGGGGTCCTTCTCATATTAAAACAGGATGTTAACAATGGCGAGAAGTGGCTCAACCTAATTACAGACGGCCGGCCTTGTGCGTTTCTCTCCCGAGGAGCTTCACCCCAGCATCTCCCCCTCTTTCTCTCTCGACATTTAGATAGAAGTTAAAAGGAAGGTGAGGAGAGGAGAGAGCAAGAGTGTGTGTGTGTGTGTGTGTGTGTGTGTGTGTGTGTGTGTGTGTGTGTGTGTGTGTGTGTGTGTGTGTGTGTGTGTGTGTGGATGGATTAGCTCGGTAGCTGTGTGCTGCTAATTATACCCCGGTACGGCTTAACAGTAATTAATTGTTTCAATTCTGCTTTTTGGGGTCATGAAGGAGAGAGAGTTGTTTAATTGCGAGTTGTGCATCTGTAAATACACTCGACAGCGGAGTCGGCAGAGGAACGACGAAAGGAGGAGGTCAGTGTTCAGGAGGTGGATTCAGACGCAACGCATTCGCCCACACACGCGTGTGTGTGTGGGTACACACACACACACACACACACACACACACACACACACACACACACACACACACACACACACACACACACACACACACACACACACACACACACACACACACACGTAATGTTTGTCGACCGATCTCGAGAGGACGTACTGCCAAGGAAGCAATGAGGCCTAACTATCTCTCTTCCTCCAATAACAGACACACCTGACCGGCCTCCCTCTGCCAAAGATCTCCTCCACACTCATTTCCCCTCCCTCTGACCTCCCTCCCACTCTCGACTCCCTCCCTCCCACGTCCTCTCATTGCAGCCGTTCCCACGTCGCTATGCCTCTCGCTCTGCCCTCCCAACAATTATCCGGCTGTATCATTTTGCAGGGCGGTGTTACTACTTCTTCTTCTTCTTCTTCTTCTTTTCAACTGCGCATCCTGGCTGGATAACTATGTCTCCTTTCTTTCTCAAAAACAACCTGGTGAACTTCAGGAAACAATTAAGGCAAAGCAATTGAGCTAAAGCCTACAATAATGGAGGCAGCGTGGGGGATGAAGCAGGGAGGAGGGTGAAGGAGAGTGGAAAGAGTTTTTTTTGCCACCAGCATGGAGTTCAGCTTCTGGCGTCTCCACACATCATCAATGGAGGCACGAGGACACCCGCTGGTTGGAGCAGAGAACTGCACCTTTGAGAGAACGACGCCTCTTTGCTCTGGTGTTTCCCTGAGCGTGGTCCCTGAAGGATTTTAAAGATGCTGCCTCCAGGCACAGCTGTTATGAGTCTTTATGAGGATAGTATGTTGCAAGACTCCCGGGTCTGTGAATGCTGACCATTAAAATGAGACAGTCATGTCAAACAGGGTTTTTTTTAACATACGAGACTCAGGAAATGTGGCTAATAATTAAATATTGAGGGTGTGTGTCAATGCAAGGCCAGCTCAGTCCATTTATATTTCATTGTTGCAGGATTTTTATGAGGTCCAATTTAAATCTCAAATCCTTAATGTGAAAGTTTCAGTGCAACTTTATGCCAGACTGAACACATGTGCCTTCCTCTTTGTTTACGTTACCCTTTTTTTTTTTTTTTAACGCCTCCGGGCTTTCCCCTGGTAAGCCAGTGTTTAATGTCAGAGCGCTATGAATTGTGGGTAATTCCCTCAGGCAAAGTCTGCCGAAATGCGGACTTACAGAAAGAGAGCATAAAAGGGCTCAAAGTGTCTAAGAGAGAGCCCTCGAGCACCTGACGATTTGACAGTGGGACAGCCATTAACCCCTCACAGACTTCGTGGGAACGTGCATCCAAGTCTGCGAGTGCGGAGGAGGTTGGGATTGCGTATCTTCTGGCATCGAGCTTAGGGTTATGCTCGAACCTGCACTATTTCCTTTTTTCGGTGCTGTAAACACAACATTTATGTAATCGGGTTACGACTCTCTGTTCACTCTCCTTTGAGCTCAGTTTAGTGCCTCGCCAACTCCTGAGGAAAATATCTGGCTCTTCAGCAGCTAAAATGCTCCACTATGGTGGATAGTCGATTAAATATGTCAGCGCAGGGCGGAGTGGAGGGCACAGCGGAGGTTTGGAGCTTTCTTACTGAAAACTGCTGAGGTTAAAAACAAGCAAAAACCAAAACAATGCGCTGAAAGACACTAAAGCTCTTTTCTAGAGAGCTACTTAGATTTAAAGGTGGTAAGTCTACCTGAGGGCTGGCGTGAATTCAAATGATATCTATTCTTAAATGTCTCTCTGTATGAATAAGAATTCTTGGATATCAACATATGATCAGGCCACAACACGCACAGGGGAATTAAACCCATGGAAATGCATGACACCATGGGAAAAAAAATGAAGTACACTACAGATTGCGACTGAATATGTTACATGTACTTTGTCACGGAATAAAATGGGAAAAGAAACACTTGAGGTGTTACAGTAAGCGTCTGCAGAGGCATCTTGGGAAGACACAGGAGGGGGGTTAGCAGAGGAGCTTTTAAGGCTTAGAAGCAGAGAGCGTCAGAGAATCAGGCAGACTGATGCACTCAAAGACTGATCCTCGGTCCTAAAACCTCATCTTGCCTCCACCTCCCTCCCCTATCCTCTCATCCCTTCATACCCCCCCCCAGTCATCCTCCACACCTCTCTCCTCTCACTACCCTGAAGCCAGGCTTTGGACACACACACACACTCTCTCTCTCTCACACACGACACCAGGACCCTGAAGACTACATCTCAGGCCCAAAGCTCTCTCCCGAGTCAATCCCGGTGTTGACGAAATCAGGTGAAAGGGGGTGATTGATGAGGCGGGATTGGACACAACGCTGCAGAGAGGGAGAAGTGAGACCGAGCGTCTCGCTACTCTCCCACGCCACCTCCGCTACCCCCGATGATGACATCACGGCGGCCAGAGACCTTCAAGCTGCGACTGTGATTAAGTGCGATTAGTTCTGTCTGAGGCTGGCAGATTCCAGAGGATTTTGAACTACAAAAGAGGTTTTTTTGGGGGGTGTTGAAAGTTGGAGAAAGGGAACAAGCATGAGAATGGTTTAGTGTCGAGGCATTTGTATTTTTGTGTTTCGGGTAGTAAAAGACTGCTATGATAAGAACATGAAACCATCCTTTATCAGGCTCGATTAAACTTAAGAGTCCAATCTTAAATAGAGTGCAGACTGCATCAATTTTGCCAGATTATAAGATAAGATAAGATTTGAGACAAAGGGAATCAATTCAAAACAGATTCTGTCAAGTTAGCTAATGCTAACGTGCTAAACTAAAGTGGTGAATACGGTAAACATCAGCATTGGCATTGTGGACACTGTGACGTCAGCACTTAGCTCATTGTTAGATGTATACATGAGATGATGGCAGGTTCAGTATTAATAATGGCTTCCAATGCAGCTAGTCAGTCGAGTTTAGTTCCACTTTATTCAGTTTTTTTTCCATCTTCATATACGGAGAGATGGTGCTCGACCCCTCCGCTCACCCGAAACATGATGAAGCCCGCTGCTTTCTCAGAGGGGAGAGTCACATTGGCAGGATGACTTTTAAAAAGTTGAAACAACAGTCTCTTGTTCCCCCTCTCACACACACACACACACGGGAAAACTTTTCATCTTTCCAGAATCTGTCGCGCCGACAGTGACATGGAGCGTAAAGTGCTGACTCGCCGGCCTCCCTGCCGATTCCCGCTCTGCCGGCGACGGAGCGTGTCCTGACAAATAAAGCAACGAATGCGACGGAAAAAAAAGAAAAAAAAAAGAGAGAGAACGAGGGGGGAGGGGAGCGCACGGAGGGCTATAATTAGTAAGTGATTAACGAGCCGGCTTCAGACAGGTCCCACATCATTGATTGTGATGTTGTGCAACGCTTGCCGCAGCGGAAACGAGCCGGCCCTGGGAAAGGGGCGCCGAGTTCACGCTCTCTCACACACACCGAGATGCGTTTGTTCTGGATACATCCAACGGTCATTAGCGGGAACACGGAGGCAAAGCACATTATGTCAGGGCAGGTTGTGGTCGCGTAACGATGGCTGGAGAACACAGAATTCATGCATTAAAAGAGCTTTTTTTCCCCCAAGAGGACAACACCAGGCTTTGTGAAAGCTCCTCCGATAAACATAATGTACACTCAGCAGTTCGCATTCACGTCACATTAATCATCTGTTGTACAATTACATCTGCTGTTCACTTTTGTCAGTTGTTGCGTGATAATGCAGTGTGAGGGCAGATTGATTCTGCACGACCTCCGGGGCCGAGGATTGAAGCTCAATACTTTTTGGGAACCGACTAAAACACATCCGTAGCTTCAAAAGTATCAAAAGTTGACATTAAGTGCTTTGACAGTTTTTTTATCTACGTACTCTTCAAATCACAGATATATATTCTGATCTAAACCAGTGGTGATGCTAAAAGTTTTCAATCTAAACAGGTGGCGGTGAAGCGGACATATCTGCCTGCATCTTGGTCTGCCTCCTCTCCACGTTCTGCTTTTTCCAACTCCCCATACTCTCACCCAACCGCAACCCCTTTGCCTCCCTCTGATGATGAGGCAGGCACTGCTAAGCGAAATTTCAAACTCAGCTGTCAGACAGAAGGAGAATGAAGAGAGGTAGAGGGAGAGAGAGAGAGAAACGCCGAGTGGAGGCAAAAAAAGGAGAGAAGTCGTCCCTTCCCCTGCTGGTCAGGTGCCAACATCAATGCACTCCACTGTACGGCTGAGCGGGCACAGAGTGCGCTGTCACGCATGGCGTAATGTCGCTCCGTCCTTGCCCCCATTCTTTACCCTGCCAAGCTAATGATGATGATGATGACGAGAATGAGGAGGAGGAGAAAAGGGAACGAGAAGGGGACACTTAGGACGCGCTCAGCTGCTCATCGTATGGATTTCTGTCGAGGGAGCGACTTCGTAGCGGGAGGGGAAGGAATGTGTGAACGTGTTTCTCTCGCACGCACTGTACCTTGTCATTGTTGTAGTAGGCCAGACTCTCTCCGTCGAACCTCACCCACCTCCTTTGAAAGACACACTTCCTGCAAAGAGAAGGTGAGGCGTGCAAATTCAACCCAAACTGAACCACTTTGCAGTGAAAGACGCAACACTGATCCAGAAACCGTCAAAGACAGTAAGCCGGTTACTGAATCTGCTCGGAACAGGTACTCATATTTCATCAAGAGTGCCATTGATTCATTAACGTCAGGAGTTGTATCAACGGCTGTCAATTAGCATAATCAAAACAAATGGGCACTTTCAATTTGAATATTCAACAGCCGTGGGCGGTTTGCCAAATCTATGCAAATAGGGCGGCGAGGGAGAATATAAAAAGGAAGTAAATGATTGATAGCGTCGGTTTTGGAGCAACGGTGAAGCAAGTTGCACGGAGACATATATGTCGCCAGAAAAAGCCAAACTAAGTGAGGGCAAACATATTTTGATACCAATCCTACAATGTTATCTCCCATCTTTCGTCCCCTTTCGTTAGTGCAGCGATCATAGATCGTTGCGATCAGATTAAGAACAATATCTAACGTCTGATGCACGATCAGTTATCTTCTGCAGTACTGTGACCTACCCTTGAGGCGACAGCTTGTCCAGCCAGCCCACTTTGAGCACCTGGTGTTTGGGGGCACCGTAGAAGCACGCGTACGGAGAAATGTCCGGCAGCGCACTGCTGGCCACGCCCCCCAGAGCGTCGGCGGGGCCCGAGTAGAGTTCACACTCCACCATCGTTAAAGAGCCGTCCTGAGGGCCTGGTCCCACAGCGACACCCTCCGGGTTCGCCGGAGAACTTTGGTCCGAACCGGCTCGCGGCAAAAAGACGACACACTCGTCCACCGTCGAGTACTCGTCTCTGTGGGGGTCGGGGGTTGCTGGAGCAGGGGGAGGATCTTTTTCCTTGGATTTTTTCCGTTTGGGCATCTTCTTTCTGTCGGAGCGTAGATGAGATTAAAAAGGAGCAGTTCATCATTTTGGGAAATACTGATAATTGTTTTCTTGCCGAGAGACAGATAAAAAGCTGTCATGTCTGTAAGAGTCAGAAGTGATTAGCTTAGCATATAGCCTAGGAGCGGGAGAAACAATACGTTTTTTATACTACACTGTTACTTACACATCAATCAAACAAGATAGAAGGTGTTACTTCATTAGGTCAAGAAGTTCTGGAAGGCAATTTTTTTATTTTAGTTTGTAAAGAGACAAGTTTGCCGTCCCCCATCGCTTCCACTATTTATGCTGAGCTAAGCTAATTCCCTCCCGACTCTAGCTATATGTAAGTAGCGAATAGAAGTGGAAGTGGTACTGATCACATCTTCTTCTCGGCATGACAGTAAACAAGCATGTTTCCAAAACGATTCCTTGAAGAAGGCCCACCCTCATGTGTGTAGGAAATGCATAATTATTGCCCAAAATCTCTGATATTTGTCATTTACAATGCAGCCTAAGAATGGCATCTACTCTGTGGCCACGTCTTTTTCTTTATCTGCATCCCATCAGCGTACCGTACCTCTGTTTCTTCTGTTTGATCTTGTCCTTAAAGCCCCTCTGTAACCCTTCTTTAGCGCCTTGGTCCTACAGAGCACACACACGAGAGAGATTCACATCAGATGAAGAGAAGGCGTCCATCTCTCCGTCAGACACCGTTATCGTGTTGCTGCACGGAGCTATGTTAACTTCAGTGGCTAGGTGACATTTCCATTAACCTCAGGTGGCAAACTGAAACGAGCACATTTTTCCACTCTGTCCAATGGTGACAACGCCTACACCGAGAGGGAAGTTCGCCGTGCGGCCCTGCGGTTGAAACGCCGCTGATAAGCGTTAAGAGATCTGAGAAATGTCTGTTCCTCTTTGGTGAGCTGCTACTCACTGTCCACTCGTGGGAGTGTGCGCCGTCTTACCGCAGTGCTTTCGGGGTTGTTGTACAGGAACAACTCTCCGTAGGGAGCGATGGGCGTCAAGGTTCTTTGAAGTGGAGCTAGAAGAAGAAAAAAAAAATAAAAAATAAGGACACAGAGACAACACAATGGTGGCTTTGTCGCGGAAACTTGCAGTGTGAAGGCCTAAACATGGTGCATGAAAGTGAGGAGCTTAACCGGATTGTTCCAGTCACATTTGAAAATCTTTGATTAAACCAACTCATTGATCTGAATGAACGTGAAAGCACTTGATCCCTGTCAGCAGTGAACTAATTACATGTTTTGTTTTCGCATGCTTATCTCTCGGCTTCGGATCCTTTTCCTCGCCCCAACAGGGAGCGTGATCCTCCTCAGTGTGTTCTGAGACACACCGCGTCCCTGCCAAGGCCATTTTCTCCGTGTCGGCCGCTGCAGGGACCGCGGTCGGTGGCGGCGAAGACGGAGGAGGAGGAGGAGGAGGAGGAGGAGGAGGAGAGAGCTCTGGCCAGACACTATTAGTCTGGAGACCTGGGGGCCACCCTGCGTGGGCCACTGGCCTGTCACTGTGAAAAATGACACCAACCTCTCCTGAGGATTGCGAGGGGCCAAAAGACGACCGCCGCGGGAGTAACACACACACACACACACACACACACACACACACACACACACACACACACACACACACCGGCGGAGAGGCGGACGAAGATCGAAACACCCTCAGACACATAAAGAAGCCTCGAGACAAAACACAGACATAAAAAAAAAGGATGGACGGTCAAATAAGTACACAGTGGATGGACTACTTTTTAAAGCTTTACAGACACACTGCAGAGCATTACAGCAGGGCACAAAGGGCATGTACTGTGCCGGGTAAGCTCTATGAAGGGGGTCAGTTTACTGGATGATGGAATCCACTCCCAGCACAGCCGCCGTCTCTGCGGACAGGCTTGGTGGGCAACCATCAGTCATCATCCATCAGCCGACCTTCAGGCCACTCGCCATTCTCTCCCGAGGGCCCGCCGGCCGCTACTGTACTCCATTCCCGTCTTGATTCCCTCCATTCCTCCGTCTCCGGCTTCTGCCTTTGTCTGCTCCTGGCCAGAATCTCTCTCTCTCTCTCAAGTCGCCATCCGGGAAGAGACCTCGATGCCGCATTGCTTCGGAGTTGCCGATGGAGATTGATTTTGTTATGAGCGAAGCCTCTGTTCTTTTTTTTTTTTTAAGTCAGGGAGTTACGGGTCAGTTTGTTACCATCACTCCTCTGTGCCAGTCACACCCTGAGCACGGGGTGTCGCCATCTGAATCCAAAGTAGTCACCGAACTGTTTATTATTTCAGTCACTGGTTCCCTGAATTTACTCCTGAACAGCTCAAGAATAAAACCAGTCAAGAGTGCTTTACCTTCTTTAATGACCGTTCTGTTCTTCTAAACGAGGACACTGAGGGCTGGTGTTATCCATCTAGCTGTTCGGTTACTTTCGATACTAATATATTGCAAGCTGAAATGTAGATGTATTTATGTGCATTGTACATATTAATGTAGAATATATAACTCTCCTCATCCTCAGCTGTACTTGGTGATTTCTTCCGTATAATATTGCATTTTTTTTTTTGGTTTATTTAACAGGAAGCTTTCTATATCTGACTTATATGCAGATATCTTTTCAACACGAGTACATACTGACTTCCAGTTTGTTCTGAGGTGTGACTTAGCACTATGTGTATGCAGTGTCTGGAAAACGTTTAGGGTGCTTAGAAAGGGAAGTGCATTAAACTGGGCTGTGTGTGTGTGTGTGTGTGTGTGTCTGCCATTGCACGATCAAAGGCCTTAAAAAGTAGCCTCACGACTGCAATCATTAATAGTTTTTTTAGTCATTACTGGAATGACTTTTCGTGTGCTCGACAGACAGATTTTCCTCGTGAAAATGTATAAGTGGAGTTGTCGAGGTGTTAATTAACATTCTGTCAGCCTCCAACAGCAAGTTTTCATTGAATAACTGAGACTTTTTGGATCTCGTCTGTGAATAAACTCTTCAAATATGCTCGGGTAAAAATGATATGTCAAATAGCGCCGTGCTAGGCCTCGCTGTGACGGGAGATTTAGCTCCCCGTCTCCCTGCTCTGGGACCGCCTCGGCTCCCTCTCTTCCTCCGTCTCTCTCAGCCTGCTTTGCATCAATCTCCCCCTTCCTTCCTTCCCTGTCTCGCCGCTCTCTCAAGTCTCGCTCCCTGTCTTGTTCCGTACAGAGAGAAAGTTGGAAAAACACGGCCTGCCAAGAGACTGCTTGCAGTACACGGAACAAGGAAGGAAGGGGGGAAGCCAGAAGGAAACGTGAGGGGGGGACTAAGTGTGGAAAACGGACAGAAAAACTGTTGATATGCTGGCGAAGACGTGGTCAGGTATGGACCCGAAACCGACTGACGCGTTCACAGGTGTTTCACACACACACTCATACTGCCGGTTGTCACAGCAAAGCAACAGATAATCCTTGGAGAACACGTCTACCTCAACACACTCACAGCAGCTCACGTAGCATCTCGTCAGATGAGACATGAGGGTCGACTAAGCCCAATAAATACAGCGAGGGAACGGGAGGAGTTTCAAAAACGGATTTGTACTGGTTGTACTACAAGCCTTGTGTGTTGTTAGCAAAGTTAAACAACTTCTAAAAAAAACTTTGCAGAGCCGGGTGACAGGAAGACACACCGGGCTCTCACCGAGGGACGCGATGTGAGAGAGAGATATTCCCTGTGAGATGTGTGCTTGAAACGGGGAGCCATGCAGTTTCCCACGACACACACACACACACACACACACACACACACACTCTCCTCATCTCCTCTCCCTTCTTTCATCCGGGCAAACAACAGCACCGCTGACTCTACTGCCGAATGAAATATTCATGGCGTGAGATGATGAAGCGGATGCCTCTTGAAAGACGGTGTACCTTTCCGTGTGCCGTTTGCACCGGCGGGACCGTCGGAGCCGGTTGGGCGTTCGGGGCTGCTGGTTTGCACCGGCGGCGGCAGCGGCGGCGGCGGCACGCTCCTGAGGAAGATGGGAAATCTGTGAATTAGAACCATCGATGCAGCACGTAGTTGGGGGGGGGGGGGGGGGGGGGGAATAGGGAACACCATTTAGGAGAAAAGGGGCCTTCAGAATAGAGATGTGCAACTGTGAAAAGCTCATGATTAGAATGAGCGGCATTAACGCACGTGAAATGCGGAATTGAAAACGAAAAGGCCTCAGGTTCTCCATTAGTGTAAAATCTAAATGCAAGAAGTGAAGTATTGTTTTCGTATTCATTCAGCGTGCAAATTTATTTCTCCGGGTGCTTTCTCTCAGTACTCCTCCAACTTGTTTGAACAGTTCCCGACTGCTCACAAACTTCCATGAAGTTAAACTTTATACTCAAAGGAACAGTTCCAACATTTTTGGAAATTGCACTTGGTTGCTTTCATGCGGGAGTTAAGTGAGAAGATCGATGGCGCTCTCATGTCTGTACGGTAGATGTGAAGCTAAACTCACTCTCTGCAACGAAGTGAAAAAAAGCACATCTCCCAAAATGTTGAACTGTTGCTTTAAGTCGAACGGTTACCTGTCCTGAAGCGGCGGGGTGGTCTGATTGGGGATTTTGGGGACGGGCCGGTGCCTCAGTCGGTAGGAGCGAGTGAGCCGTGGCCCTTCGGGAACCTTGAAACTGTGCTGTGCCCCGTAGATGGAGTTGTCCACCATGTCGCCTTGAAAAACCCAATTGTCCTCGGCGAGCGCTGGGCGGGGGACTTCGGCCGTGTGAGGGAAAGAGTCGGCGCTAGACGGCGAGGGATCCTCTGAGGAGATCTCCCAGTCTGAGGGGACTTCAGATATGGAGAGGGACTCGCTGGTGCTGCTGCTGCTGGAGAACACGGAGGCGGGGACATGTTCTGGCACGGATCTTTGGATGTTCTCGGGTTTGCGCGGGGCCGGTTGAGGCGGGAGAACGCGTACGCTCTCTTGGGCGTCCCCACCTTCTGTTCCCAGTCCGGCCCCTGGGGGCAAAGTCTGACTCCCCTCCGACTCATACTCCCTCCTCTCCGTCGGCTGATGCCGGCATGTATTCCCCCTCTTTTTATCCTTCAGGAAGATGTGTCTCGGGTGCGGCATGGGCGCCCTGCAGCGCATCCCATTCGCCGCCTCACCCTTTCCATCTTGCTCTCCGCCGCTCGTCTCCTTCACCCCCAGTGCTTCCAAACTTCGGAGGATGCGCCTGCGGTGGCCCGTTGGAAACACTTTAAGCCCCAGGAGCTGTGTGTCGGTGAGGTCCTTGCAATCGTCCAGAGCTCGATAGCCTCCCTGCTGGAAATACGGGGTGTACTGGGACAGGCGGAGGGTGGACAGCCACTCCACGACCTCCTGGCTAGGCTCCGGAGGCTCCAACATGATGCTCTGGTCTCACCTCTGCCGTGTCAGGAACACATTCAGAAGATGTAGTGGCCCGGCTTTAAACTGTAGACACACAAAAAAAAAGGTAAAAATATGTGATGTGGGAAGAAAAATACAGTAAAGTGTCGTCAAACTGAATTTAATCTTTGCAGGACTCCCCTCTTACCATCGACTAAATTATGAACCTGTGAAATGTCCATTAAGTGGAACAGAAACACTTAAATATATGTGGTCGGCTCTAATGATGCATCGCTCTGCAAGCCCAAATGATTAGGTGGATATTGATTTCGTCTTCGGGGAGTTCTGCAGGTGAAAATGTGTTTAAGAGTTCACCGTTACGTCCTCTCCACTTTGATGAACTTATTGGACATCATCAAAGGAGAAGTTCGACATTTTGGGAAATGCACTCATTCCCTCTCTCACCAAGAGTTAGACGATAAACCGTAAATTAATAAATTAAGTTGTGATCGCTGCAGCGATTCGGCACACGAAAAATAATTTGATGACTCAAATTTAAAAAAAAACGTAGGCTGCTCTGCGATACATGCAGAGTATTCGAAGATATTTGTGAAAACTATTGACGCTCTGTTCAGCAATTTCTTAGTGTTTTTTGATGTAATGTTAGATTTCCAGGATTTCAACAGCACCCTGGGGTGCAGGCAACTTTTCGGATTGAAAGCTGTTCATGAAATATAGTTATGGCTCATTAGCACAAGCAGAAATAACACTTTTTTTCAATATTTATGATAAAGCGGAACAACAAGTAACGTGTGTTATGAAGTGAGATTAAATCATCACATGCTTAGGATTTAATTTGCTGATCCGTCTTCCATTCACCACCTCATCATCTGCCAATGTCCCGAGAAGATTTTCTCTTCAACAACACAAGATTTTTCTTCTTCTGTTTTTTGACCCCTGCTTCAAGCCTTTGCACTGAGCTAAGCTAAGCTAAGCTAAGCGTCTCCTGGCTGTTGCTTCAAACTTTACCCCGCAGACGTGAGATCAACATCGATCTCATCATGCAATCTCAGCAACATAGCGAGCAAGCCTATTCCCCAAAAACGTCTAAAAAAAGATCAAGTTGCATTTGCTTTACATTCATCGACAAGTGAGCAAACATGGCCCCAAAAAAAAAACAAATCTAAATTTGCAACACTCCTAGATGAAACGGCAGGAAACGGCAATAGCTATGACGAAACAGCATGCCACCATTTACAGCGTGGCTCTGTGGACAGCTTTTGCAAACAGGTCTTACCTTAAAGGTCTGATCAAATGACACAGTGGATTTCTGCAGAAAGGCCAGCTGACGTCGTCTCCTCGAATCACAGAATTTAAAAAGATCCAAGTGTTACATCACAGCTCACTGTCGAACAACATGAAATAACCCTTTAAAACGGCACGCTATTGTTAACAGTCGGTTTCCTCGTGTTTTTACACCATCTGTTCAAAGTTAAGAACTAATGAATTGTGTGGCAGAACTGCTCTCTCTCTCTCTATCTCCCACTCTCACTCACACACACACACAGTCAAACTTCAAACTCAGTTAGATACGTCAACATCTTGCCAAGTCCACTTCTCTTTTAGGTTGCAAACCTACGGTGCACAGAGGACATGAAGTGTTACTTCTGCTTTCAAGTAAACACAATCTTGTGGCAAACATGCGTTTACATTAAACTTCTTTACCGCACAAGCTGTTCCCAGAATAAACATTAAGAGACAATATTGTATTTATTTACCAACCTGGTGAGAATAAAGCATCTCTTCCCCTTCATTAGAGGCTATTTTTGGACTACAATCTCATAAGATAGTGGCACACACGCACACAAATATTTTTGTTTTCTCATCGTGTGAGCACATCGCACCTTTTTTTGAAGCACTGACCACACAGTCCCAGCTCTACACAACAGTACTTGGTCCTCACAACAGCAGCAGGGGCCTACATACAGTCTACCAGACCTGCCCAGCTGTGTGCTGCAGTGTTAACATGCAGGGACCTGCATTGGCCGAGAGCCAGCGCAGGCACACGCCAAAGCTTGCTAGCACATCTGACCTGGCTAGCACATCTGACCTGGCCTGCTCCTCATCTCTGCCTTTTAGCGCTCAAGACGCCCACTCACACAGCTGCAAACACACACACACACACACACACACACACACACTACCCACCATAGGGCACACACATTCCGCAAACGTTATTAAAGGATGGATGAAGGAGCTTTGATCCATAGATACTGCCCGGTGTCGAAGCCCACAGGGTGTTAAGATCAATACGAGGAGCAAAAAGAGAACTTCACAAGATAAAAGCAGCTTGCACATCCCACATGGGCATGGCAACATATGAAGCAGTGCATGTGTGTGTGTGTGTAGACATAAAGATACAGGAGGCAACACACACAAACACATTAAGTATAGGCTTCAAAACTCACTGAGAGCTATTGATAAAGAGAAATGTATGAAGATATTGTTTCCTCTGCGAAACAAAACTATGTCGGAAAGCATGTTGCCCGCACAGGAGATGTGTTACACCCACAAAGCACGCCACAGGGGTGGTTAGACCGCACAAGGGGTGAGTCATGGCATGCACGCCCATGCATGCGCACCAGCACACACACACACACACACACACACACACACACACACACACACACACACACACACACACACACACACACACACACACACACACACACACAGTCACTTCAACCAAAGTCCAATTGGTGTCCACTTCCTGGTTTGACGCAAAGGAACACCTGGGCATGCCTCGCGATGTATATGCCTAGTTAGTATAGTGCCTACTTCAATATTAAGTGTTTTAAAGTTACAGGCTCGGAAACCTTTATCAGGGAACGTCATTTAAAACTGTAGTAAAATAAAAAATACACGTTTGGAGGAAGTTAGTGCAACACTGTGTTGTTATTAATAGTGTTGCACGTGTGATATGGGTTCATTAATGTTTGCACAAAAAGGTATTAAGATACACCAATACAATGTAACATGCCAGTTTAAGTGTGGGTGACGCAGTTTTACTTCCAGCTTCTTATTACACTTGTTTTCATGTGCCTAAATGAACGGTTCAATTAAAGGTTAGTGATGCAAATTGCCTCTAACACTCGCACTCTGACGCATTTAAAAAAGAAAAGAAAGAAGCTAATTGAACTAAAGCTAGTTCCTTAGGGTCTCGTGCCCACTCACTGTTTGTCGGCTTCTGACAAATAGACACCAGTGAGGGTGTTCACGCAGCGCGTCAGGTGGTTTTGAAAAAGCTTACCTGCGGCTTAGAAACGGGAGGCAACCTCGGGCATCGTCCGCACAGCTTTGCGCACTCGCTGCGTCCAGTTTCTGTCACTTTTTCTTTCTTTTTTTTTTGCGCCGTAGCCGCTCTGTTGACTGTCGCGAGCCCTCGCAACCTACCTACACGCTGGTCTGTTTCCGTTCCGTGTGTGTTTAGTTAGACCACGCCCATTTCAAGCGCGAGGCTCAGGAGTTGAATTGCAACAGTGGAATGAGTTGCAGAAGTGCAGTCACCTTACCTTTGTATTGCGCTCCTTAAAGCTCCGTAACAGTTGGATGTAATAGTGGCAATGTTGCCCTGCTGAAAGTGTCTTTGCCTGTCTCTCCAACCACAAACATGTGCTCGCATGTGACAGGTCACCCGGAGAACAGCAGAGTGGAGGCTTGTGTTGTTTTGCTGGGAAGACTTGCATGTCCCGACTTGATCTGAGAAAGGCCCCCAGGCTACGCATTCAACACAGGCAGGAATGCAGCAGAATGCGTGGCCCACGTAATGGAGCGAGTCCTGCGGAACACAAATTTAGTCTCATTATTTTTCATCATTATTCATTGCTGTCATTTTTTCATGAGACGGGAGCACGCTGTGTTGCATTGGCTGTAGATGACATTGCTGTATATAGACCAACGATAATGTATCTTTCAGACCTGGCATTTGATTGATGAACAAAAACACATGTTATGTAAGATTATATGTGTAAAACAGAAAGACAATTGACAGTTTAAACATGGTTGGCTTGTGAACACATATTTGATGGAACGTGGTATACTATTCCTACTACTTGCAATACAATTGATGACAAATGCACCTGATCTTCAGTTCCAAGTTCAAGTTGAATTGTCATTCCACATGTAAAAAAAAAAAAAAAGTTGAATATAATACCGTTTCTAGTCAGGGGCCTCAAGACAAACAGCATGTGTCTTGAACAGTTTAACCCCACTATCATGAATATAACACTATATTCATGTTGTGTCTTTCTTCCCCCTTGGATGGACAGTATTACTACTTACAGAATCGGAAGTGATGAAATAAGTAACAAAACAACAGATCAGCTTCAGCCACCTGATGGCGACAGAGTGCTGCAGCATGTAGCTCCTATAGGCGACAGTGACTCCAATGGCAGAGCAAACTAACCCTTTTTACAATGAAGACTTTTTGACACGTCATATCAGAAAAAGCACAGGACTAAATAATAATAACAATATCACAGATGCTTCAGTTTCAGGGTCTTTGTATTGTGCATGCTGGCTCGCTGTCACGCTGGTCTGTCCACATTTTTCTTTAAAATAAATAAAGTTTCTGTTAAATAGCTTTGTGCTTGTTGTTTTTACATTGTGTTATTTTCCTGTTGTGATAATCGACATTCAAAAATGGTAGTTCTAATCCTAAATCAATGCAAGACCTCTTGTTAACCCTCAGTACCTTTGCTTAAACATTAAGGAAAGTGTTGAGGTACTCATACTTTTACTTGAGCATTTAAATTGTATACCTCTACTCTTAACCGATCAAATACGATGCAGTGTGGTGGTGTATAAAGTAAATCAAAGCATTTACAAACTGTATTACAAGAATAATAAAAAAGGAATTCTTCTTAATGATACATTGTAATTTACAATGTATCTTTAAGAAGAATTCCTTTTTTATTTTCTTTGGGGATGTACAATTCATCAATTAGCACCTTGCAAGGAATGTTACTTTCTGCATAGTGAGCTTACTAACGATGCATTAAATAGACTTCGGTACAATGGACAACGGTATTTCTATGGTATGGATCGGAATACGTCTTCCACCACAGATGGGTTTCGATTCTAAAACCAGACGTTCCACAGGAAACCCACAAAACGACGCTCCCCACAGTGTATGTGGTGTTTAGAGCCAGCATGCAAGTCTACGACCTCACAACGCATACGCTTTGAAAACAAATTGCATCTCTGCTTTTGAAAATGAAAGCTATGTGAAACATTTTTTGTTCTATGATTCAGGGTTGAATTCGAGGAGCCAACGTCTTTTACTGGCCTGGACATATACGAGCAGTGAAATGAGTGACAGAGGAATAGAAGAGAGAGTGATGAGATGTCTGGAGGACAGCACTATGTCTTCCTGCGAGTCCTTTGCTCTGTGGCTCCTCTTTTGTCTCTCCCGGCCACGCCTCCAGGGGTCGCATGGCAACATGTTTTACTACTGGCAGCCATATAAATACAGCATTGGCTCCTGTAAACTAGGAAAGCTCTACAAGGCAGCACTCAATGCCAAGGACACAGTGAACAAGGGAGCTTCAGCTTCAAACACAAATCGAGGCACACAAGGGAATGCAATGTCATTTTTGTGAATATTTGATATTATTCCCCATCATTTTGTTGAAGGAGTGAATTGCTTTTGTTATGTGCAACATGGACTGAAAAAGGGGGCACAAAACAGGCGCTATTGTATTATTTTGAACCCTAATCTGTTGTGTTTTTCAGCTCAGCATGGATGCAAATCTGCATGCGAATAAACCGGTGGATGAGGCCGAGTCTCCTCACGGCAAGAGGAGTGAACACAGCCTCCTCGACATGTTGACTGAAACTCTTCGGAGGCTTGAAGCCGTCAGACGCTGCAGAGATCATCTCGATGGGACCGTGGGTGGGAGGAGATGCACGGGAGACGAACCAGGTAGTGGAGGAGGAGGAGGAGAGGAAAGACGGAGAGGCAGTGAAGAAGGGATGCTCAGTCCCGAAGAAGAGGAGGACGACATCGAAGAGGGGAGTGGAAATGCTGAGGAAGAGCGGGAGGAGAGGGAGTGCAAGCGGAGAGTTCTGGGAGTGTTGAGGGAGCTGAGTGTTTTGCATTCAGACAGAGTGACAGCATGGAGAGGAGCGCTCAGAGAATGGGCCCACAGGTCTCCACCAGGGGGCAGTGATCAGCAAACAACAGGTATGTGAACAGATCTGACTGATGCGTGTCTTTCTCAGCCTTTTTTCGAGAAGACAAAGACGTGAAAGAAGTGTCACTTAAAGATGACATGCAAGCGTGAGGAAAAAAGTGTCAGTTGAAGTGGAAACCACAGCACTTTAAGTGTTGCTCACCTTTGAAGGACTGTTAAAGAGGAGTTGCATTTGAACCATCACGCTGGAAGCCGTTGAGTCAGCAAATAAAGGTTGCTGAAATGAGTTGAGGAGATGGACCTTGAATGATTTTAAGCAATTGAAAACCTGTTTGAAGGGTACATGTGTCAGGCTGTTGTAAGCAGGACAGGGAGCTGAAGTGTCAGTTGAAATTGAAATGTATGAAAGCGGGATTAGGTGTTGGTTGAAGGACTTTAAGAAGTTCAGGTACGAGTGGAATTTGAAGCGCCGCTTAAACTGCTGAAGTCAATTTAAGTGAATGTGCTGAAAGCGGATGAAGTGTCAGTCAAACTGAAGTTGTTGAAAGGAGCATGTGTCAGTTCAGGTGCAATCAGCTGAAGTCAGTTGAAGCGTTCGTGTGAATGCAGTTTAAGAGTTATTAAAAATAATCATCAGAAAAGATTTTAAGCTGGAAAAGACCCTGTAAACATTGTATACATACAAACCTACCACAGCATTTGACTTAATTGCTTAGAAATAGTTTATTAGAGTACAAATTCAACAATACTTTTGTGGATCAGCAATTGTGCAGTAGTCCACACAATGTGATATTGCTCATATACAGATTAGTTTAAGAATCTGAAATAGGCTCTCAGAAGCAAGAGTTTTATTATGTTGTTGTGTTGTGTGCTGTGTTCTTTACGTCTGTTTTCTTACAGGTACAGAGTGTAACGTCACACCTTGTTCAGACTCCTTCAGTGATGCTTTTCGGAGTGTCGGGGACAACATAGAGAACATTGCGGTCCAACTGAACGCAATCGTAGCCAAACTGGATGAAGAAATCCTCAGATTGCGTGCAGAGGAGGCCTCAGCTGTGGCTGCAGCGCTCCAGGAGACCAGAGATCCAAAAGCACCAGAGCAACCCGAAGATGACAACAATCCCCTGAACTCCTACGACCCCCTTGAATCTGACTCTGGGCATAAACAGGCTGATGGAGATGATCAAAGTCACACAATGCCATCGCCAGGCACGGAACAAGCATCAGACACAGGATTCAGCAGTTCTGTCTGCAATGATGCGGAGGAGGCAGAGAAAGAGATACTGGTCAAAAGCCAAGGGAGTGAGATTAAGGACTGTGTTTCTCCAGAGAGTCCTTTCCTAGAGGAGGCAGAAAAGGACACAAATAGGGTAAACAAGGAATGGATCACAGTCGGGTAAGTTGAGCTTTAGCTCGAGGCTACGTTGTCCACACTGTTAGACACAGAGGGAAAATATTCAAACCTAAAATGCATCATAATTCCATCATAATTATTCTAGATGCGTTTCATTTTGTCTTTGAAAACTTGAATGAACTCCACTGTAATATAGAGTTACGTCCAGGTCACCCATGGTCTTCATCCCGCACGGGGGGGGGGGGGGCAGCTTGTGAGTCTGGACATTCCATTGCTTCCGCTCACTTCCCCCCCCTGCTCACTGATACAGAAGCAAACTCTCTGCAGTGGTTCATCACAAGGTGCACATGTTTTGACCACCTGGCCTCCTCATAGCCGGCCACTGTCAGGTCAATGCCCAGATTTGTCCAAAAGCCAAACCAATCAGGGTCAATTCAGATCAGAGGGAGAGGCCGAGTCTGGGACAATATTTCTACTCCAAATTCTACTGCTTATACTACCAGTTCTAACATTAAAGCAAAGAGAAATACTTTATTTAAAGCTGGTATTCAGTGCAGAATATCATCTGTACATCACAAGCTTTGTATCTTTGTGAATGTCTCTATTTGAACATGATTTCTAGCCCCACTGGTGAACAGAAGGACGGTTATTCAGACGTACCAGACACGTGCTTCATCAGAGCACCCAAGGGTGTGGCCGGAGTCCTGAGATGCGAGGTGGCCGACACCCTGAGCTGCCTGATGGTGACCGGCTCGGAGGAGTTGGTCAGCAGCGTGATCAGGGTCAAAGCTCGGGACGGAGCCGACATCCGCTTCCCCGTGACAATGGCTGTGCCTTTCTGCGCACGTTATCGCGGCAACTACAGGGATGTGGCCGTGAAGATGGTTGACGGGGAGAGGCGGGCGAGCTACGTCACTCCTGTAACCACAGAGGGCACGTATGGAGGGCAGAGGGTGAAGTAACCCTACTTACTGTATGTTTTTAAGCCAGAATATTATTTTTCGGTTTGTAAATAATTCAAATCCTTTGTTGGCTGTTGTCAGGGCTCATTTGCAGAGGTGAGGGTGTACTCCCTGGGCCTGTTCGCAGTGGTTTCCTGTTTAAAAAAAGAAAATTACACAGTTCCCACAAAGGGTTTGTCACTCAGGCTACCCATGGACCACCGGATCTGTCTGAACTACCTCCCGGGGTCCTTCACTGCTCCAGTGATGGCACAAACCACGGTATGGAGATAATGATTAGATCCCTGTCCATCTGTCTCCGACTTTATACTTTGACTCCACTGATAAATCATCGGGATGTTCGGGACTGAGAAGTGGGTAAAAACAATTTCGAGTGCAAGCCTTTGAAATAAAAAAAATGCTAAAAATATTGAAATTGTTCCAACAAGGAGATAAAAACAGAGGATTGTCAAGAGAAACAGATACACTGCTTTTAATTCGCAGATGTTTGCTGTGAGGTGGAAGAATGAACAGCTGTGTCCGATATGTAAATTGACTTCTGCCGTAAACCAACTCCAGTTTTGTTGCTTGATCTCCAGTCAAAAAACCAACAGTCCTCCCTCTACACGGCTCTCTTTGATAATACAGCTCGCTGTCTGCGAAACAAAATTGCAGGGAACAAAAAAAACAATGTTCATATCACACAGCATCTCTGTCCAAACTGCTGCTGCGTGCATAATGCAGAACAGCTGTTACCTCATCTGCCTCAGATCCAGCCGGTAGATGCCGTTCTTCTGGCGGCCGTCAAGGCCAGAAGCGACGCTTACCACCCGGTGGTGTCTACGAGTCCGCTGCTCTACCTCACCCACCCGTCCTCTCAGCCCCTGAGGAGACCCCTCACTCTCACCCTCCCCTGTCCCCCCAACCCTGAAAAGAAGAGGCACACGAGGGGACCAGAGGAGGAGCAAGACCACCAAACTCGGCCTGTTCGTGCTTCTTCACCGTGGGATCAATCTGCTTCCCACAGAAGGAGGCGAGTAAAGTGTGGCCTCTTCATATTTGTCCAATATTTCTAGATATCAAGGTGCATGTTAATGCCCTGAACTATAGGGGAACATGGTTAACATTCGGGATTTAACATCAAAGCACCACCCTGATATATTATATCTTGTTTTGAATGTTTCTGTTAGAGTCCTGGGTGCCTCGGTGAAGTCGAGGGAGACGTCCAACGAGCTGCTGATTGTTCTGGGTTCAAGAGACAAACAGTGGAGCGTCCTGGACAAAGTCACAGTCAGGAACCAGCTAAACGGACTGGTGTCCTTTGAGCTGACAGAGAACTGCGACAGGTTTGCAAAAAATAGCGTTTTCTTCTTTTAAGTTCATGCTAATTGAATTGGTTGGTGAGAAGATACAGCAATCTATAGCAACACTATTTAAAGAGTCCTTTAAATGCAATGCAGTTGATCAAAGGGATTTACAGGGCTGCTCGGCAATGGAGCTAAACAGAAATATATATTTCAGGAAGGATGCACACAGTACAATACCAGCCCACCAACACACAAAGAATGAAATGAGAGATTATGTTCATTTCAGAGAAAATGAGGAAGAGTGTTGAAGTCATTTCCAGGAAATCTAAATGAGCAAAGTGGATTATGGGGGATGTACGTCAGGTTTTTACTCCAGTTTTATGGCAACAGGAGCTCAGATATACAGCTAATATTTAGGGCCAAAGGGAACAAAGCATTTTATGGAAATATTAGAATGGTAGATTTAATTCTGAAACTAAGGAGCAGCTGCAGGAAGGCCAGATAAAGGTAATGTGGTTTTCTTATCTCGTTAGAAGCCTTGTTGCAGTGCTCTGGAGCCAGTTGGAAGCTGCACAAAAAGAGGCTTTTTTTTGCAGAAATATTGAAATGAAAGCCTGGATGAATTTCAGTGGATATGTTGTCGTACCGTCCAACCGAAACAGATCACGGCACAAACAGAGAAAAAAAGACAGGCTGTTAGTCTCTTACCACATCTCCTCGTCACCTCCTCATCAACCACTGAAGTTGATCTGTAGGGTTGTAGGGTTGTAGGTTTTTCAGCCCGCATGCTGTTGTTCCCTATACGCAGTGTAAAAATGGTGCTCGCACCACAAATGAGGATGTATTCAATTCTGCATCCGACCACAGAACAGGAAACACTCTCAGGCACCCCAGCATACTTGAAATGAAAGCAAAACCGCTTTCCGTCCGATTGTGTTCCTTTTCGCCGAGACGCAGCCCAAAACCTTGAAATGACGAGTTCCTGACAGTGTTGGTGTTGTCATATGAAGGAGGATGCTGAAGCTGGATCACAAATAGAGGCCAGTGAACAATATTTGACGAAGACAAGGACTAAAATTCAGCCAAAAGACAAGTGAATGTTATTCGTTTGTGAGAATTGTGATGAGTAACGTTAATTCTCTCCAACACCTGTCAGTGAAAAACAGCCTTTTTAGCCTGCAAAATACAGAAAAACAACGTCAGTGAATAATTAGAATGATAAGACTCAAAACTTTGGCGTTTACATAAAACGTTTTGGGGGAATTAAATCTGAGGATCAATGGATTGCCTCTCTGTTTTTAGTCCACCTTCAAAAAGATTGAATTGTGAATATATTAGACCTAGTTTAAATTGTGAACTATTCCTTTAATAAGGATTGTTATTATGTGCTTTAGTTCTGTTTCTTATCTAAAACAGCTTCCCCAGGGAATAATACATGTGCAGTAGGTAATATGAATTCTTTATTTCAACTTAAGTATATTAAGTCTGTCTTCAGGCCCACGATGACGGACTCATCTCCTCCCTCCATTCAGCAACAATCTAATCTCTCCGCCGAGCTCAACGTCTTACCGTTCCTCCCGTCTCCGACATGTCTCTCTGCCTCTCAGGCTGCTGGTGGTTCGTCTCCTCTCCCCGCTGCGGCCTTGTCGTCTCGCCTCCCTGGCGGAGGAACTGGAGGAGTCGGTCTGCTGCCACGCGGTCACCGTCGTCCTCCAGCGCAGGCGAGACGAGCCTCACGCCGTGCTGGCGGCCGCCCTGCCCAGCAGAGAGCTCGGCTGGGAGCTGTCCAAACTAAGAGCCCGGGGCTACAGCGGCCTCTCGGAGACCACGTCAGAGATCTCCATGTGTGAGGGAGACCAGCTTCTCCTCCGCTTCAGCGGCAACATCACCTCCACAGGTATAGGGTGACTTGAAAAAAGAATGATCGATGTACAAGAAATGTGAGGGGAAAAGAGTGCAGAGGCCGTAGGGGTGTAACGGTTCACAAAATTCACGGTTGGGTTGGGTACGATACAGTGGAGCCACGGTTCGGTACGTTTCGGTACAGTAGAAAACTAAATGGCAGAGAAATGTACTTGATTTTAAAATATATTTATTCATTACAACTAACATCATCAAGTTATTCTTTGACTTTGAACAATGATGGAACTATACCCGAGTGACCCATCTTCTGGGGTGTCTTCTTAGCAACACATAAGCATAAAAAACAAAAACTGCTCCTTAATGTTATGTAGTATTGTTACTTACATCTTGTATTGTTACTTACATCTTGAAAAAGAGATTTTTAATCTCAATGGGACTACCTGGTTAAATAAAGGTTTAAAAAAAAAAAAAAAATTTTATTTTTTTTTTATTCTTATTCAAGCGTATTGTTCGGTTCGTCATGCGTACCGAACCGTGAGCCTCGTACCGAACGGTTCAATACGAATACGCGTATCGTTACACCCCTAAGAGGCCGGGCTTTTGGTCTCTGCAGACTGAGTCGAGCGTGTCGTCTGCAGCTGGCGCTCACAGGCTTTACCTCGTTGACTGCAGTTCACTTTTGCCGTGAGGGGGGAAAAAAAGGCATTAACCGTTGTTCAGTCAACTCCCGCACCAACGCACAACCATGCGGCGAATTAAAGGTACTAAACTAAAAGGTAGCTACATAAGTAGTAAACCAGTTGTTGCTGTTGCTGGGGAAGTCGAAAGGTTACACATAGCTAACCCCCGGTCTGAACAGGTTTGTCTTCCTGCTGCTCGTTACCACATACCTGGATGCCACACACTGAATTAATTATAATTGTACTGCAGGCAACCAGTGGAATGTATGACACGTATACGGTATGTCCACGATCTCAGGCGTGTCTGCTCTGACGTTTGAATACGACACACCGGCTGGTTTTGGATCAGTCGGTGGAAGAAGTGACAAGATCTCGAACGTCCGTGTTTTACAGCACGTTCTCAGAACGACCCGCACGAGCGGATCCCCTTCCACAATCAGCAGAAGAATCACCTCCTGGTGCGTCTGACTGAAGTGGACCCGTTCGGCAACTACAGCTCGCCCCACTACAAGGGCACGGCCGTGTTTTATAAGGCCGCCAGAGGCCAGCTGGAGTGGCGAGGTGACGGACCGGTCCCGATGGACGCAAAGCTGTTGGGAGACCCCGTCTGTAAGCTGTCTCTGACTTTACCGAAGGTGCATAAACACTCACAAGGAACTCTGTGTCATATTTGGTATTACAGTAAAACGTTGACCGTCGCAATAAAAGTTCTAACATTTTATTTTCCGTTTCATCTCAGAGAGTGAGAACCATTAACCGTCCCATCACAGTGAGGGTGAAGTTATGCGAGGAGACAGGTGGGTGACATGTTTTCATGGACTTACTTTGTACGTCCACTCCACTACATATCAGAAGGAAATATTGTACATATTTCTGATTACGTCGATATATTGCAATAGATTCCCAATCCCCAGATTCCCTGTCAGACTCTCTTCTTCTCTGGCTGTCCGTGGAGCTTTCAGAGGAGGACGTAGCGCTCCTGGTGCTCTCCCTGCGTCTCCGGCGAAGCGCCGCTCAGCTGGTGAAGCTCCGGGCCGGGGACAGCCTGTCCGCGCAGGCCTTCCACGTCCTGACCATGTGGAGGAGGGGGCTGCCCGCTGTCACACACCAACCCAAGGCCTCTCAGCTGGCCCACTGCTTGGCCAAGAGCGGCAGGCCGGACCTGGCCAGAGAGCTGCTGCTGCGACAGGCCGCAGCCACCAGGCAGGGCTCACTGAAATGAGGACGTGAGGAAGCTTAAAAAGTAGAAGTCACACAGATTTTTAATTGTTGCTTTTAGCCGGAGCCTGTGTGCCTGCCAAGTGAGTTTGGTGGCAGTGTTTAGTTTGATCCACATGGGGTCAGCATTGGACTGTGAGATTACGTGGTGTCTTCCAGAGTCGATCATGTCTATGAGTCAAAACAGTCATTTTTTAGGACCCTGAAGACTTAATGTTATCCAGTGGAAAAAAATATATGGGGGAAAAAAAATTATATAATTTTGTATCGCAAATGCTTCCCTCTCCTATACATTATCTCATGACCCTTACATTTTGGGGAATATTTCTAAGCATTTGTAAGCATAAAGTCAGTTATTTACTGTTTCTTTCTATATAAATGTAGTGATATTAAGATACTTAAACTGTAGCTTATACCTATAAATACACACTGAGAATGTCAGCCTACAGTATATGTGTGGGTACATTTTAAAACGTATGTGTTTTCTCAGGTTATTTTTATGTTTAAACTCTGAATTTTTTGGCAGCATCCTTACTTTAGTCTCCACAGACTGACAGGTGATTTACCCGACCAGTCAGCCATCTCAACACTGTGTGAACAAACGCCGACACTGAGCTGCGACCTCATTTTAGCTCCCTGACACGGAGCCATCTTTAAGACTTGACAGTGTCGGTTGATGGTTACTGATTGGATAACGAAGGCTCGTTTCTCAGCATAACTAAAGTGCATTTATGGTTTGGATATCAGCTGGAAAAACATGAACGAACGATACGTACATGACTTGTGTCTCCTTTGAATATTATTACGCATTTAAAATAAAAACAAATGTTCATATGCAAACAAATCCTCTGTATGTTTATGTGTGCAAACTCTAAAAATGTTCCTGTTGTTCAACCAGTTGAGAAAATATCTCATGAAATCAATTTAGTTTTCAAACATGGGACTGGAAGATAGCAATTAGTGGTAACATAGTGTTTCCAACAGAATCATGGAGCTAATGCTAACTTAATTAGCTTGCAAGATACAGCTGATAGAATCTGCCAGCTACAGATGTCCTTTGAGCCAGCAACATTGAGAAGCTTTTGTTTGTCCACGTCTCTTTGAAATATGCTAAAATTGAGGACCTAGTGGTACCAATTTAAAAACAAATTTAACTCAGTCAACGTTTTTATTTTAAGCTGCATAAGCGCCGTACCCAGGCGGAAAACTCCAGGTCTGAAAAGGTCTGAAGCGCTTTAAACTTGCATTCTTTCTAATGGCCATCAGGGGGCGCCTCCTCTGTTTGCAAAAATGAGTCTGATTGTAAAGAAGTCGCAGAGAAAATGACCCCTGTAAGCACTATATGGTCTCACTTATATGGTCTTCTATACAGCATGATGTTCATTTAGTAAATTATGGTACAATTTAGAGAACAATAGACGATAAAGCAGGCTATGTTTTGACAAAGCATCAGCAAGTTGAACATGTATTGGTTCTATATATTTAACTGTGAGAACTCCATCTGATGATGAAGATCGTGTGAAATGACACAGCCACTAATTGGACCTTAAGGCGAGATTGTTTTCTTTTACGATCCATGTAAAAGTGCTCTTGTATCCTCAGCTGAAGTTACTCTGTGTAGCGCTACAATGACGAAAGTGTGTGCTCTGTCTTTTTAACGACATTCGCCAGGGTCTTCTTTTTCATCTGTCTTCAGAGCCAGCTCGCGCTCCAGCTGTGTGACATTCTGCAGGCTCTGAGCTGAAGCAGGGGGGGGGGTGTAATGATAGATGCCATGTGTCCAGGTGGGGGGTAGGGGACTCCCCGTGGAGCCCACCCAGTGCCTCGAACGAGGCGGTTAATGAAGTATGAAATGGTAACAGGTGGAAGCTGATGGATTAAACAGGACGATCGCTCTCGCTCTTTCTCCGTCACTTGCCGACAAAAACCCGTCTCCTCTATTCATGAACGTTTTCCCCTTCGCTTTCCTTCCCGCCCTTCCATTGTTCCTCGGCTCCACACTGAGATGGAACTATTGCTCTCATACTTATCTTTGAAACGCTTAACAATCCTTCTCTGCCATCATCGACCCCACCGCTCCGCCTCCTTCTTTCCCTTCGGTGCGATTCCAAAAAGGACATGTGTGGCATAGCAGGAGAGTTTTGTGCCTCCGAGTGTGTATACCAGAGGGGGGTATCATTAGTCTGGTGCAGGGCCATCAAACACACACACACAGACACACACACACACACACACACACACACAGACAGAGACACTGAGGGCCATGCCAGAGATAAATGTCACAGAGGGGTCTCCGACAGCGCTAGGAAATCGTTTCGCCTCCTTTTGCCGCCCTTCCCTCCCGCTCTAAATTATTGAAAAGGCCACGCAGCAAGGCATTCTGGGAGGTTGCCTGTCGTCCAGGGAGGCAACAGAGTGCTGATGAGGTGAAGAATTCCCGTGGAGTGCGGGCATAAAGAGATCCTGATTAAAACCTCACCTGTTTCATCAGTCGTTTCATCAGCCTCGTCTTCGCTTCGGGGCACTCTTCACTTTTTCTTTGCGTTGTTGCAGGAATTCCACTTCTGGCTGTCAAAGGTAAAGCAGTGTGATGAGATTGAGATGCAGACACAGCCATGAGTGAACATATGCACTGTCACAGCTCATCCTGGGACTCATCAGAGCGCAGAATTCACATCTGGGGGGAAAGACAGACTGTCTCTCACATGAGAACCTGAGATGTGTTGTTAAATCGGCTTTTAGCATAAAAGTGGAAAAAGTGGAACTCAGCTATGCGAGTCTATGTGTTTGCTGTATGGCTGATTATTTTTGATTCAAGGCTGCTTCAATTACCCAGGCTCTTGTTTCCTCACTTAGGCAATCACACCTCCTTCCTGCCTCGCAGGACTTGAGAACCAAGCACACACGGGTTCTCAAAAAGATTAAATGTTAAGATGAAGGAAAAAAAGCTGATCATAATGTTTGTTGATTGCAGTCTCTGAGCACCACAGTCAAATATGCACACACATGGAAAGGACTTCATATGATTGAAAGTCAACAAATACTGCAAATTAACTTCTTCTTAACTTAACTGTTCTTCTAAAGTGACTGAAAGCTCTTTACAGGTAAAGGTCAACGCTTTGGCCTTTGCACACTGGGGGGGGGGGGGGGGGCATGACAAATAAACGTCAGAAATGTCATTCTGATTAGGACTCTTTAGTTGTTGATAAAGAAAGAATGAGTGGCATTTTGAGATGGCTAAAGGGTCCAAAAGAAGGTTGAGAGGCAGGTGGCAATGCTGGCCCCGAGAGTTCAGAATAAGAGTCGAAGTGGGCCGTTGATCCGCCAAGTGGCGCCACTTCTTGCTCCACTTCTAGCAAAATGAAAAGACGTCGTCAGCCACCAATCTGGGATTTACCGTCACAGGCTCAGAGGAACAACAAAGGCTGTATATAGGCGCAGTATGGAGATACATTTCAAAACGTACCATTGAACAAAAAATAAACAACACCCTAAGGTCCAGTGGGTGATCCGGGTCACTGTGCGGTCATGAACTCTACGGTGAGTGAAAATTGGAGACAGCTCCGGCGAGGCTGCCCATTCAAAAACAAGGATGGGTCGAGTCTCAGGGGTGATTCTCCAACTCGCAACCGGGCCCGACTCCAGCCCCGCTGCGCGTTGGATGGGGAAGGAAATTGACAGCCAGAGAGAGAGAGAGAGACCTCTCAGGTGTGCTGCTCGGTGGTCCGTGACAAACTCTTCATTTGTCCCTCATCTCAGCGGCAGACAGGCCAGCTGGGCAACCGTGGCCTGAAAGGGCCCGTGCACCATCACGAAGAGCCGGCCCGGAATGACACCGATATTCAACTCGCGGCACTTTGTGAAATAGTCACAAAACAAAGTTTATTGGCTTCTGTGTGCAGAGACACAAATTGTATGTTTTGTTTCGTGTCAGTCGGAACAGCTTTTGTTTTTGGGACGTCGTTACGTTGATGAAAGTTGGGTTCAGGCAACACAATTTTGTTATGTTCGGAAAAAACTTCATGAGCCAGTGTCGAGGGAACTTAGCTTTGTTCAAGTTAGTTAGCTGTTCTAATGCACTGTAGTCGAGTTTCCCCTGGTAATAGCTGGATAACTACAACAGCAGGGCCGTCCCTTTCAAAATCAAAAGTAATCGAAAAACTGCCCATGCAGCAGCATATCACGACTGAATTGGGGCTGAGCGAAAGAGCTGTTTGGAACCAAGAATAAAAGCACATCGTTGAGGATTTTGTTCAATTCCAAGCTCGCTGGCTGCAGTTTTTGAAGATAAGCCAGTCCTTTTCCGAGGGAATTTGGGATTCCTGATTGGCCGCTGTGTGTTTGAACCAAACCATAGCTTGGTTGCTGTTGACTTTGTTTTTTTTCAAAAAAGGAGGTGCTGGCAAAGCTGACAGCCCGATCCATATTCAATTTAAAATACATTTGGAGTTGTGGTTTCCAAACCGTGCAGCAGTGTGTGTTGTGCTTTTTCCTCACACATCAAAAGCCTGCATTTACGTACTGTTTGCATCGGTCCATGGTTTTAAAGCATACACCCCATGTGCATGCAAGTCCTCACAAAGACACAATCACGCCGATGCTATTCCAGCAACATCCTTGCTGACCATTTTTTCTGACGGAATTAAATTGGTTTTGTTTACTCTGGAAATCCTCCAAGATTGTGTGTGACGTTGTGAGACGGAGCAGAAGAAAAGAGGGTGAAAAGAGGTTGGGTTGATGGAGAGAGAGAGAAGTGGCGGCAGGGGTGAAGAGGTGCGAGAGGAGTGATGGGAGAGCGAGTAGAGAGGAGAGAAGGGATGAGTGAAGGAGCCGAGCGGACGAGAAGGTGTGACCACGACGGGAGAGGGTGTGGGAGAGAAGGTGCCGCAACAGTGTGTCTGCTGGTGTGTGAAACCGGCCTGACATCTGGAGTGTGTGTGTGTGTGCGAGCGTGATGGCAAGGCGGCGGCGAGTCATGGAGACGGGCTCCATTTCTCTTTTACACAAACACTTCAGGTTTGGCTGAGAGGATTCTTTTCAGGGTTGGAATGTCAAAAAGAGTGGCTCGGCCTCCCGTGACATATATAAAGAGCAATGCGGACATGTACAAACATACATAACACTTAAACTACAGAATGCCTGCGAGCCAACTACTGTCTTCACTTTGTAACATCACCCATTTTTTTTATTATAAATCATCAAGCAAGAAAACGACCCTCATTTGTACAGAGGTATTTCCTGGCATTGCCTGCTCTATTGTGTCTTTGTGTGGAAAGTATAGCCCTGTCAGTGTGTCCTTTCCACTCAAACAAGCAAGTAATTTTGCTCTGTCACACTAATGCTCCACTGTCTGTCGGTGACAAAACCCCTCGCCCTTTGGTTTAACTCAATACCTCATTTGATATAACTGTTAGACTGCCAGTTCTGAAATATGACATTTATTGAGTCTTTTACAGGAATCCCTGCATTTCTTCAGCCGCCCCGCTCGAAAAAAGGCTTCATATCCGTTTACATCGATAAAAGCCGAGGACGGACACACGAGCTGCAACTTGTACCTTCGTGGCATATAAATAGACTCGTATATTGATTTGCGACTCATTGTTTGACAATTATCTTACAAAAGTCAAAGACTTCAAAGACATCTCCGCACACGCAAAGTTGTTGATTTGCTTTTTGACTTTTTCACATGAGTGTGAATGATTTTAAAACACACAGCTAGCTCTGCTGGCCATGAAATGGCTTTCGCAGTATCTACTATATGTTGTAATTATTTATGCCTATGGATTCTGAGACTTCGAAGGCCACAGGCTCAGGGATGATTCCAGCGTCTTCTAAAGCAGGAGCTTGGCTGCATCTAGTAAAATTATTACTCAAGAGATTTCCTTTTGCCCTCTCTACCACCACTGGTAATGAGGACGTCAACTGGTTCATATCACGTACACATACTGTGGATTACCGGCACCATCCGTTATGACATGTCAATGTTTTGCCACTGCTAGAATTCACACACAAAAAAAAAGGCAATTTGAGGGCAATTTTGCGTGCAGACCGAAAGAAGCACGTGATACTTTTTTGAGAAGACAAAAGTAGCAGAAGGGAGTGGACGGAAATGAGAAGGTCTTCTGCAAGACAATGAAGACATTTCGTTGGAGCTCACGCTCCGTCCGATGCCCCGATGCCCCCTTTTCTTCATGTCTCCGTCTCCTCTGCTTTCACCTGTCCATCGTTAACGATGTCTCGGTTATGTCCCATGAGCTGGAGCTGGCGTTTATGTATGCTGAGAGGCGCTCTCTAAAACCAACCTCTAGGTCTCTGTAGTCTCATATTTGGGGTTTGACTTTTTCGAAAGGATTTTTCTGGAATTATGTTGAAAATAATATTGCCAATAATACTCATGAATTCTTTTAAAAATGGAGGAATCTCACACCAAAATAAGACTTGAAAGCCACAGAGCGAGAGTAGACGAGAGCGTGAAGTCTCACAAGTCTCTGTTATGTTAAACAACCAGCTGCCTTCTCTCCTGACTAACTCCAACTATCCCCTTTAGATGCAGCAATGCAGAAGATGAATGCAACATGTGGCCCCTGAAGTGGAGAATAAAGTAAAAGCATTACGGTTAAATGGTTGGATTTTTCAAAAGCTGCTTTCCGTAGGGATCATATTGTTCCATCTTTATTCAGATGTATGATCTTAATCTCAAATTTACCCCGTTCATTTTGGTTATTTAGGCCTGTAAATACGCTGCGGATACAGTACAGACAAGCACACACTCGCATTTGAAATCGTTTTAGTGTATTGTGTAAGCAGAAAGCATGTTTATCGTTGTTGTGGAGCTGACCCTGGTGGCTACACGCACTGTGATGCACATCCTACTTTGACAGCAGAGTAAAGAGAATATAATAAAAGACGTCAACACTTCACAATGAGAGACAAACATGCCGCATTTCTCCCAGCGGACGATGATTCACCATTTATTTTTATTTTTCCCCTCAAACAACCGGAGGCAATAAGGTGGCTTCCTGGTCACATAGCAATGTATAGAAACATCAACATGGGTTTGACCATGTTTAGAAAAGCTATATTCTCATACTGCAAAATGGAACAGCAGTGTTTGAATACTGCACGTCCATTTGAGCCTTTGGTTACGAGACTCCAAATATCGGCCAAAAGCCATACAGATATTCAAATGCTGAATCGATTTTTTACTTTTTCCAAGCAGTACATTTTAACATACAGTAAAACGAGGCTTTGTCGAGGCACATTGCGAACTGAAGGACCACCATTTCCTCACAAAACCAGCCGAGAAGACGGAAAGACACGTGACAACAAAAGGGGAAATAAGAATATGACAATGTCCGTGCCAGTCTCTCCAGGTTTTGGGGAGTATGTCCGTCTCTCGTTTCTCAACGGAGAGGTTCCACAGACACCCACGTTGGCTTTGAACACGTTGGGTTTCATCGTTATGTTCCCCCTAAAACTTCGCAATCTACTTTGAGTTTGGCAGAGATCGATGGGTCTGTGGAGAAGAAGAGTGTGATGCAGCTGAGAATATTTGAGCACCATCGTGGGTTCATCCCGGGTTCACTCTGCCCAGGGCACTGGTTTGATATGGTCATTTACATCACATGAGCATCTTGTTCGTCTCTCGGCTGGAAAACAACAGCCTGTCTGGTTGGCTGACCTCTCCCTGATCGTTACCCCTTGGCCGACACTCAGCAGAGCGGTTGCAAAGAGATGCAACAAGCCTGCAAACATCCACAGTTAGCATACTGATAGACACATGGATCTACTGTTTCCTCTGCCCTAGAGCTAGCTATAGCTGCTGCAGTTGTGTTGTACAAAAGACAACATACGTCGACTTGCAGTCGTAGAATCACACTTTGAAGAAACACAGTGACAATTTAAGTCATATGCTTGTTGACAGGAGTTAGATGAGAAGATTGACACCACTCTCACGTTTGTGTGTTGGGTATGGAGCTAGAGCCAGGAGGCTATTAGCATAGCTTAGCATACAGACTAGAAGCAGGGGGGAAACGGCTAGCCTGGCTACGTCCACGGTAGTAAAATGCTGCTGGCTAAAGCTCAGGGATGTTCACTCGCGAATGAAACTATTAAACTATTGTTAAGTGTGATCGGGGAGATTTTCAGGCAGAGTTTCCTGAGCTACTTGGATGAATGTAGTATTTGTGGTAGATATACAAATTATGCCTGACTGTTATGGTTATGGTGATGGTAATTGTCCTCATGCTCATGAGGGTAAAGTGATTGATGTACTCTGTTATGTGGTGTGTGCTCATGCATGGTGTCTATGGGTTAGTGCAGCAGTGTCTGTGTGTGTGTGTGTGTGTGTGTGTGTGTGTGTGTGTGTGTGTGTGTGTGTGTGTGTGTGTGAGACTAAATGCCACAGTTGAGATGTTAACAGCTGCAGGCTACCGCACAGCAAGCGTAGTAGTAGTAACAGTAAATATTCACATCATAATCATCTTAATGAGCAGTGACACCAGAGCAATTTGGAAGTGCTGTAAGGTCTCTCCCTCCTCCTGTATGATTATCCAACACTTTTCATTTTCCTGTGTGCGCCCCCCCCCTGCGTCCCCCCTCCATTCCCTCTCCCTGCCAAATCCCACAAGCTGTCATTTCTCTACTTTTAAGAGCATCAAAGTGGTTGCACAGGCCTTCAAATTGGTGGGAATGATGCGAGAACACCCACGGACAGAGAGACATGGAAATCTATGAACAAACAAGCATACGTGCACACATCCAGCCTGCCGATCATGAGTAAATATGAGAGGAAATGAAGCAGGCTGTGTTACCTCAAGGTGAAAGCCACCACACGATCATAATCTCCATCCCCTGTGTGTTTGTCTTTGTATCTGTGCATGTTTACTCCATACAGATGAATCTGGATCATGTTCCTGAGATCCAGAATTCACTGGTATTTCACTGGTAATCTTGCAACAACAGCGGACATATACAGCAGCCTTGAACAGACTATTCTGATTTATTACAGCTCAGATCTTTTTTTTTTTTAAGGTTTGGTCATCATTTCTATCAGCTGTGACACACCAAAAAAAACTGCTGAGCTCATTGGACTGCTGCAACTCTGCCAGAGAGTCAGAAAAGGCAATTAGCACAAGCAGTCAGGTGATGGAAGGGTGAAGAGTTCAGTCGCTGACCGTGAACGGCAAAGTCCCAAGTTCAGCCGGGACCGTTGACGCATTTAGTTCACTATTACTACTAGCATCTCTCTCCCTGCAGAAGACTACAGAATAATTAGTTATTGAAAAGAAAAGTTGTAATAAACTTTATTGGAGCTAGAAACCAATTATTTTCATTACCGATTGCACTGCTGAACATTTTCTCCATTAATTGTTCAGTCCAAAGACAATGCCCATCACAATTACCTAAAGCCTGTCCAACCAACACTTAAAAACACAAACATTTGCATCTGCTATCGCATGAGGTAAAGAAAGGCAACACAATTGAAAAGCATGACTCTCGAAAATATTTGGATTTTGCCTTGAAAAATAGTTACCAATTGATTTTTTCCCCCTCAACTAATTGATTCATTTTCCATTCATATATGCGCCTTCATGCTTTTGCATTTGTGATGTGGCTTTTGCATTTATTCAACACTTCACTGCCACCGTCTGTTTCAGATCTTCACCAGAAGTTACCTTCAACATTCTCTGCTTCACTTCCCCCCAATGGAGCAATACAGAACACTTCCATGAAGCTACAACCGTGGAACCACGTCAACAAAAGAACAGAATAGTTCTTAAGCTTCGCAAGCCTCGAGTCACTAACAGAGATTTCCCAGCAAAATGAACCCAGCACCCTTCAGAAAGGTTCCCATCATGGCTCGATGGTGTCCTCAGTAACCCCAGAATCCCTCAATCCAATACCCTCCTGCAGTCCAAGTCTCTCTCAGTTGTAAATGGAACTCTTCCAAGACACGTCGAACATGATTTCCCTCTGATGTGTTTAAGCAAAGCACGAGCAAAATACACCAAACGCCAGACAGAATTGATGGTAATTAAATGAGAAATGCTGTATCTGTATCTCACTGATGTGAAGCCATAAATAGTCCAGACGGTGAAAGAGTTAAAAAGGGATTTCTTGCTGAAGTCAGCCAGACGGATGATCAAATTTAACTGGCTTGATTGAGAAAAGTCATGTCTGCTTAGTGTCTCCTATAAGCACCGACATATGTCCCCTCGTCTGCAATTGGCAGTGCTTACTATCCTGTGTTTATTTGCATAAGACTGAGTGTGTCACTAGTTTAGTTGGGGGGGGGGGGGGGGGGGGGCATGTTTGCTCATGTGCACTGAACAGTACTTGCAAATATTGCATTCGTAATCACACAGACTGCATTTGTGAGTCTATATTTGTGCTGATCTGGGCTATTTGAGCTTTTACAGTAAGTGCTTAGGAAAGAAAGACTGTGTTTCTTTACGTGTGTGTGTGTGTGTATTCTGTGCGTGCATTCTGCCAGCACCATTTGGCATTTTTTAAACAGCTGTCAGCTTCAGCCAAAGTGTTTCAGCTGACTGATCTTTAAACTGGGCCAATAAGTCCCCACACAAAACCCCACATTCCCTGCGCGTGGACACTTTGGGCATATTGCTGCATCTATCTAAACACATCCCTCTCCATCCTGTCATCCATTACTCTCTCTAACCAGCCACTCTATTCTTTTACACTTTGTCTACCCTTCCTCTCTCTCCTAGACGGCTATGGATATATGAAATTTGTCCTGTGAAGATGTTCCTGACATCAAAACCAGTTTTAGACACGATTTATGGGCAGCAATGGTCTACATTCTGTACTTACCTCTCTATACAGTATAGCAGTTTCATTGTTAATGGCGAAGTCTGACATCCTCGCATTGGATACAAATTGCACATGAGAGATTCACAGGAAACAAAGAAAGCTTGTAATCCAGTTACCATTCTTATTTCTTTAGCAGCGAAAGATTCAGATATTTCCCTCAGGAGTTGGTAGGGACCAAAATCGGAGCTAAAAGAGAGGGACAATTGGACTTAAGTGTTGCCATAGGAAAATGACAATGTTGTTCTGTAACTGTTGTTGTGTAAATAAGCAACCGTTCGAGAAAAAAATGAAACATATAAACTTAGCATGTGATGATATGTCAATGTTGTTTTCACAACTTTTAGATAAAATCAGTTGTTACAAGTTTTACCAACCTGGTCTCACTCCAAACTTATCAAATACCTGTGCTTCTTAAGTGCCCCTAATTGGCAACTGAACACCAAAATAAACCCACCTCAGTCATTATTAGACATTAGAGACAGTCCCCACAGGGCAGGGGAGGTGGACAGAAAAAACGATACTGTCAGGATCCAGGATCCCTGTCGGACCCGTTGTGTTTCCCCTGATCTCCTCTCCTCATGTGTCCTGTCATTCCCCTGTTGGTTATTGTATGCCATGTGCTCTGTGTTTGTCCTCTGTCTCCAGACACCTCCCACACCCTTGATCGTGCACAGCTGAGGACACTCCAGCCGATCACCTCCTGCAGCCTGACACACCAGACTCAGGGCCCGCTAATGAGTTCCCTGTCACTATATAAACTCTGGTCCTGCAGTCTGGGGTTGTCAGGTCGTACCGTCTTTCACCCGCTTCAACCCCGTGGCATCCTCTACCCTCCTGGGGTCAGTCCGTATCGTCTTCTGCCTCGAGGACTAGTGTTCTACGGATTACACTCCGCCACTCTGCGGCCAGCTCTCCGGTGTCGAGCCACGGGACTCACACCGCCGCTTGCCTACTCTGGTGTCGGACCACGGGCTCCACACCTCCACGCACCTTCGGAACAAGACCTCCAGCTCTCCGGTGTCGAGCCACGGGCCTCACACCGCCGCTTTGCCTACTCTGGTGTCGGACCACGGGCTCCACACCTCCACGCACCTTCTAAATAAAACCTGTTTCCAGTAACTTCTGTCTCCTGTGGTCTTGCGTTTGGGTCCTACCTGTTAACTCCCGTGACAGAACGACCTGACCATAATGGACCCAGCAACCACAGGAGCACCTACGCTGGCCGGACATAGCACGCTGCTGGAAGCACACCAGCAGATGCTCCAGGAGATGAGAAGTTTCGCTGGTGAAGTTTCTCGGGTTGGCTGGCTCGTGCAGGAACTAGCCCGGACAGTAAAGTCTCCACCAGTTCCAGCACCCGCACTATTCCCGCCTGTCTTCGCTCCGCCGGTCTGGGAATCCCCCGTGCCGGCTCCGGAGTCCTATGACGGAACACTGGGGAGGTGCCAGGGCTTCCTGTTGCTATGTCAACGGGTATTTGACCGTCAGCCTCAGACTTTTGCCTCGGACGGGGCCAAGGTGTCCTACGTGGTGGGATTACTGCGGGGAAGGGCTTTGGACTGGGCCGCGAGAACGTTAGGTTTTCATCGGCCTAATACTGTGTGTTATGTGGACTTTGTGGCAGATCTGATGAGAGTTTTTGACCCTCTAGGGGACTCTGATTATATGGCTAAGCACCTTCTCAGCCGGAGACGGGGCCAAGCAAGTGTAGCGGAACACTCGGTGGCCCGGCCGACTCCGGCTCCCCGCATTCGGACGGCATTCCAGCCAGCTCCAGTTCCTACCGCCTCTGCGCCACAGCTTTCCCCAGTCCCGGCCGCCACCGTCTCCGAACCGCGGCGACCTCCAGTCCCGGCCACCGCAGTCTCCGAACCGCGGCGACCTCCAGTCCCGGCCGCCGCCGTCGCCGAACCGCGGCGACCTCCAGTCCCGGCCGCCGCCGTCCCGGAGCAGCAGCGACCTCCAGTCCCGGCTGTCGCCTCAGAGCCGCAGCTATCCCCGGACCTCGCCGTTTCAGAACCAGAGCCGCTCCCAGTCCCTGCCGCTGCCGCCTCTACGCCAGCTCCAGATCCTGCCGCCTCCGCGCCGCAGCCCGCTCCAGTTCCTGCCGCCTCCGCGCCGCAGCCCGCTCCAGTTCCTGCCGCCTCCGCGCCGCAGCCCGCTCCAGTTCCTGCCGCCTCCGAGCCGCAGCCCGCTCCAGTCCAGGCCGCCGCCTCCGAGCCGCAGCCCGCTCCAGTCCAGGCCGCCGCCTCCGAGCCGCAGCCCGCTCCAGTCCCGGCCGCCGCCTCCGAGCCGCAGCCCGCTCCAGTCCCGGCCGCCGCCGCCTCCGAGCCGCAGCCCGCTCCAGTCCCGGCCGCCGCCGCCTCCGAGCCGCAGCCCGCTCCAGTCCCGGCCGCCGCCGCCTCCGAGCCGCAGCCCGCTCCAGTCCCGGCCGCCGCCGAGCTGCAGCGCCCTCCAGTCCCGGCCGCCGCCGCCTCCGAGCCGCAGCCCGCTCCAGTCCAGGCCGCCGCCGCCTCCGAGCCGCAGCGCCCTCCAGTCCAGGCCGCCGCCGCCTCCGAGCCGCAGCGCCCTCCAGTCCCGGCCGCCGCCGCCTCCGAGCTGCAGCCCGCTCCAGTCCAGGCTGCCGCCGCCTCCGAGCCGCAGCGCCCTCCAGTCCCGGCCGCCGCCGCCTCCGAGCCGCAGCCTCTCCCAGACCCGGCCGCTGCCGTCCCAGAGCAGCAGCGACCTCCAGCCCCGGCCGCTGCCGTCCCAGAGCAGCAGCGACCTCCAGCCCCGGCCGCTGCCGTCCCAGAGCAGCAGCGACCTCCAGCCCCGGCCGCTGCCGTCCCAGAGCAGCAGCGACCTCCAGCCCCGGCCGCTGCCGTCCCAGAGCAGCAGCGACCTCCAGCCCCGGCCGCTGCCGTCCCAGAGCAGCAGCGACCTCCAGCTCCGGCCGCTGCCGTCCCAGAGCAGCAGCGACCTCCAGCCCCGGCCGCTGCCGTCCCAGAGCAGCAGCGACCTCCAGTTCCCGCCGCTGCCGTCCCGGAGCAGCAGCGACCTCCAGTGGCCGCCTCGGAGCAGCATCGACCTCCAGTTGCTGTCTCGGGGCAGCAGCGACCTCCAGGGCCTGCCGCCGCTGCCGCCGCTGCCGTCACGGCGCAGCAGCGACCTCCAGTGCCTGCCGCCGCTGCCGTCACGGCGCAGCAGCGACCTCCAGTGCCTGCCGCCGCTGGACTAGCATCCTGTTCTCCGGGGTCCTTCCACCCACCCGGCCGTCCGCCGGAGCACCCGTGCCCGGAGCCCTTCTGCCCGCCCGGCCGTCCGCCGGAGCACCCGTGCCCGGAGCCCTTCTGCCCGCCCGGCCGTCCGCCGGAGCACCCGTGCCCGGAGCCCTTCTGCCCGCCCGGCCGTCCGCCGGAGCACCCGTGCCCGGAGCCCTTCTGCCCGCCCGGCCGTCCGCCGGAGCACCCGTGGCCGACACTCTTCTGCGGCCCCGTGGCCGGTCAGATCCTGTCACCCCTCCTCCGGACCCCCGCCGCCCACCCTAGTCGGTCTTGTAGCTGTGGGGACATCCCTCCTCCGGACCCCCTCCACCCGCCCTTTTTTGTGTCTTCTTGTACGTCTAGAATCCGTTCCTTAAGGGGGGGGTACTGTCAGGATCCAGGATCCCTGTCGGACCCGTTGTGTTTCCCCTGATCTCCTCTCCTCATGTGTCCTGTCATTCCCCTGTTGGTTATTGTATGCCATGTGCTCTGTGTTTGTCCTCTGTCTCCAGACACCTCCCACACCCTTGATCGTGCACAGCTGAGGACACTCCAGCCGATCACCTCCTGCAGCCTGACACACCAGACTCAGGGCCCGCTAATGAGTTCCCTGTCACTATATAAACTCTGGTCCTGCAGTCTGGGGTTGTCAGGTCGTACCGTCTTTCACCCGCTTCAACCCCGTGGCATCCTCTACCCTCCTGGGGTCAGTCCGTATCGTCTTCTGCCTCGAGGACTAGTGTTCTACGGATTACACTCCGCCACTCTGCGGCCAGCTCTCCGGTGTCGAGCCACGGGACTCACACCGCCGCTTGCCTACTCTGGTGTCGGACCACGGGCTCCACACCTCCACGCACCTTCGGAACAAGACCTCCAGCTCTCCGGTGTCGAGCCACGGGCCTCACACCGCCGCTTTGCCTACTCTGGTGTCGGACCACGGGCTCCACACCTCCACGCACCTTCTAAATAAAACCTGTTTCCAGTAACTTCTGTCTCCTGTGGTCTTGCGTTTGGGTCCTACCTGTTAACTCCCGTGACAGATACGTCATTAGTTAGTGACAAATATGTAACGTGACTGACGACAATAAGTTCCCACGCGAGTGGCAAGTCACGCTACTCATCTGTCACTCGCAGGTCTCGTGAGTCATTAGTCACTCGGTGGTCGGTCACGTTAACATCAACCGCGTTCTTTTCCTAAACCTAACTACGTGATTGTGTTGCCTAAACCTAACTTCCTGTGGAAACAGACGTTTATTTTCAGACACAACGTAACAAGTGAAAAAATGAGTGAGTTTGAAGCTTAGGGTCACTCGCCAAGCGTCTGTATTTGACACGTTGGGAGAGAGAATGTGTTGGTTTATTGAATAAAACCTTAACTTGGAGCCAAATCAGATGAAATCAAATTCATATTCCTGGCAATTTAATCATTTTATGCAACAATGTGTGAAGTGTTGTTTTTCCATGTCCAGAATGAACAACTGTGTGAATTAAACCATGTGTGTGTAAGAGCATGTGGGGGAGTCTAGTTCACATGACCCTGCATTTGAGTGTGTGTGTGTGTGTGTGTGTGTGTGTGTGCTGGAGGCGAGAAGCGTGACGGAGCTGAACCAAGCAGCATCTCCTCTGGTCCCACCCCCTGCCCTCCAACTACCCCCCAAGGACGGCCAGCCCATTACAGTAATTAACTAGAGAGGGAGAGAGGGGGCTGATGGGACGGACAGACAGAAAGAAAGAAAGGAAGGAAGAGGGTTGGGATAGAGAAGGAGGTATGAGAGAAAGAGAAAGTGGTGGTTTTGAGTGAGAGAGGAAAGAGAGATGGAGGTAAGGTTTGGGTGGGAGAGGGAGGAGGGAGGATTTTTCTGCAGAGGCAGCAAGTGGGGGTGGCCGCTGCCTCCCTGCCTGCCGTTAATCCCTGAGTGACTTTCACTGCGTACAGTAAGCAGTGCAGAGCAGGCCAGAGCCCCCGCAAATTAATCTAGCAAAGAGCCTGGGATGTGGCCGCGATGAACCCCCCCCCCCCCCCCCCCTGCTTTACACCCCATCCCCCTGCTAAAAGACTTGGGAGAAAGGGAGGCTGGAGGGAGGAGAGAAAGACAAATGGGGGGGGGGGGGGGGATAAGCTGCCGCTGTGCTGTATTGTCCAGTGAGTGGAGGGAAGATGTGGAGGATAGGAGGCGAAGGGGACAAATGAGCGGAGGAGGGAATGACAGGAGGTGGTGAGTGAGGAAGGAGAGAGAGAGAGACGAGAGGGAGGCGGTGGACTCTTTAAAGCAGAAGACGACCGTGTGCCCTCGCTCCGGTGACATCACTCGGGGACATGGTGATGTCACCGACGGTGGGGTGCTTTCCCGCCTCTCCAATCATGATGTCATCTTCCTCCAGCTTTAGCCCGACATCATGACCCAGACGTCTTAAAGGTCACGATATGATTCACGCCTCGTGATCTCGCGAAATGATGTTTTCCATAAAATGTAGCTGATATCATATTCCACGTGTGCAACATTGTTTACAGTCTTTAAGAAATAGATATCCGTGTCCAGCTGTCTCTTCTTTGGCTATATGCCAAAAATGAATTCTTACATCAAGATTCCCGTCTTCTCTCTTGCTGTAAACCATTAAAATATCTTTGATGACTCATCTTGAACTCGATGTCTCATATAGTATGTACCCATTACATGTGATGGGGCAAATAGCCAAAGCATCCATCATGTAGCTCTTGGGCAATCGCTTGTGTGTCATGGTAGCTAGCAGACTCGTACCATGGGTCAAATGGAGGGAAAAGTACATTTTGGTCGTCTAAAAACTCTCCCAATTATATGACAGCAAGCATATATCGTGATACACACACACACACACACATATACAGCACCGTTGCTTGCAACAATGAGATGAAAAGCTTTGTTGCGCAATTATGCCATATTGCACTGTGTCCAAAAAGTATCTATTTTCATTTTCCCCTTGATGGTATAACAATGTGCACTGAGGGTGCCGTAGAGAGCGAGTTATTACAAGAGTGAGAGAGTTGAAGGGTAAGGTACAGTATTCCTCCATTGGTCTTCCACTCAGGCAGGCAGCATCAGCTCCTTTAATTAACGTGATGTTACATAGGGTGAAAAAAAAACCTTTTAATTAGTTGCAATACCTACAAGAAGCTAGAAAATACAGATTCTTATAGAAGTAACCATTTGATTTTGTTATGGGGTACATGTCATCTAAATCATGTACTCGAATCCCAATGAGTCTGACCTTCGTCACACGCCATCCTCTCACACATCCGTGTCTTATCTTTATTGTTAATCACGTGCAAAAACATACGTTATTCTGACAGTAACATCCGAACCGTGGCGCTCATCATACCGATGAAAGTGAAAGCTTTTTGCACCGTGTGACAGTGGCTGCCACAAGGTTGCATCTTTTGAGGAAGGAGGCAGTGGCTGCAGAGCTTTGTGGCTGCATCAGCTCAGTAAAGAGAGAGTGGGTGGTGCTGGCTAAGATGGAGTTCAGTTTAATCCTTATCTTCTACTCTTCCGCCGCTGCTGCTGCCGCTGCCTCCAGGGTGTCCAGGCAGACACAGTACGACCTCCCCTCTTTCAGTAATTTGTTTATACTACCTGCAGCCCCCATTTTAGTGCTGCATCGCCACATGATTGGAACTACACACTGTGTACAGAGACGGGGAACAGCAACACGTTCACAAACTTCTATCCTCTCGTTCACTTTTCCCTCGCTTTTTCTTCTCCTAATTCCCCTCCTGTTCTGCCTCAAATCTATCTTTGTCCCATTCACTTCCATTACCTGCCACAATTATTTTTCTCTACCTCCAATCTCTCCAATCTGCTCATATATCTTGATCAGTGGCAGCTGCTAGTCTTCCTCAGGGGGGAGGGGGGGGGGGGGAGCGCAATAACCCGGCATGATATGGTTACGGCCGACCGAGGCACGGTGATGAACGATGATGGCGCTAAACAATCTCCCCAATATCCTCTTTCATTTAGTAAGCCGCTCCTGAGGCCAACAGGCGCTTATTGAGCGCCGTACTACGGCGTTTAGCTTCGGGGACCCCCGCGCCTCGCCGACAGGGGGCTTGATTGACCTGATGCCTCATGAGGATTCCAGGCGGTTCCCTCATTCGCGACTGCTGCTCATTTATGTTTGTTGCAATCGCTGGACTGAGCGCAGTGATCGAGGGGGGGGGGGGGATTCTCTAAACACCACGGTTGTCTTTTCCTAACTCCTCATGATTTGTCCTTCACATCTTTCCTTGACCCCGTGATGCTTTCCAAAGAGGTCAAGGAAAACGTGGTTAGGAATCGACGGTAGGAGGCAATCTTTGGACTTTTCCACCCTGGATCACCTTCAACAACCTGGAAGATAATTGCAAAGCACCAGACACAAATCCCCTTTGACATTGCACAATAATAACTGGAGACCAGGTGTCAACACTTCCTCCTTAGCTCACCCGGCAAGCTCTCAAGACTAATTGTCTCCACCCAAGCGATTAGCCTCCCCAGACACCACTTGAAGCGTCCTATGTCACTGGGTCGAAAGGTTGGTCAAGCCCGCTGGACTGTGGCCAATCAAGACCTCCTGAACCGTTGTTATGAAATACATTCGGGCTTCAAAATACATTGCCCACAATACAGAGAAGAGGACTTGGACTTGGTATATATATATATATGTGACATTAAGCAGACTGGATGGCATGCAGCAGATGATAGAACATTCATAAGAGACTTGTTTTGGACTTGCAGAACATAATTTGTGAAACACTTTGCCACAATACGGACAAATGATTGTATTGAAGAGGTTCTTCTGAGTTGTTTCGGTACCAGGAAGGTGCTGAGTTGTAGGGGGGGGGGGGGGGTATATGCGCCCCGGATGTTTTCTTTGTGCTCTAATTGGCTCCTCTGGCTTTCACCTTCACAGGCTGTTGAGTCTGAGCAGACACAGAGTGCTGTGGATGGCTGAGGTCAAAAGGTGATGTGGTACTCTGTATGCTCTGTGCCCGTTCATATCCTACGACCGTGTGCTTCTGTGTATGTGTGCTTTACTAATTGCTGGTCGGCTCAGACATTGGATGGATTGATACGGATGCGTGCCCACACACACACACACACACACACACACACACACACAGCATCAGACAAGCTTTCGTCTGTTGTTTTCTCCAACAAATTCGATTAGAAAGTGCACAGGCAAAAGCAGAAGAGATGGTGGCCTGCTCTTAAGCTCCAAGAGAGCCGGCACTGCCTCACCAAGTGCCGCTTTATTGGTCCACACGAGGCTGCATCTCAATCAGATTTCACTCACTTCGGGAGGGACGTTCATTGCGTACGTTTGACAGGTTTTTCTCTGCAACACTGAAGACCTTAAGGCAAAGAATAACATCAAAAAGGTTACAACGCGCACTCCCTCTCGCAGCAATCGTCCCATCTTCTGCTTCTCCCCCGAACACTGTGGTCGTGTGCAGGAGTTAGTCGAATATTAAAGCCACTAAAGGGAGAGAGAGAGAGAGAGAGAGCGAGAGAGAGGAAGCAAGTGAGACCTCTCTGCTCTACGCCAGCAAATAAATCTCTGTATTGTTGTTATTAATCCTGCGTCAAACAGGAAGCTCCAGCGCCACTCAGAGAGGCATATAGGCGCTTCCCATCGCAGCTTTGCATCTCAATGTGGATGAGACGTACAAATGCAATGCCCCCCCCTCCCAGATTAGCACATCATTTAGGATTTGTAATGACACCCGAAGGCGCCTTTTTTATGATGACGAGGCACACGTTTATATATTTCTGCCCACAGGGTCCGCCCACACGAAATAAGGGTGTAATGCTGTAAATGTAGGTTTGCTTTACATTAGGTATAGCGTCATTAAAAATGGATGCCATTTTCTATTCCTACTTTCCTTTTACAACAATTAAAGCTTGCAAAAAAAAACATTTTGTAACAATAAAAGTATTATTATTTTGATCAGAATGTGAAAAGGATTGTGTCAGAAGATTCAACATTTTAAATATGTCCTCCAAGTATTATTGGTTTTATCGAAAACCTTTGTAAAACCTTTGTAATTTTGTTAAAATCACAAAGATTTCAACTTTCAACTTTCAAATTTCAACTAAAAGCAATTAGTGGAGCCAATTTTTCTTTGAATATAACTTTAGAAAGAGGTTTGTGAAACCTGAATAAGAGATTGCATTGCGTTATAGGCGCTAGTAGAACAGAGGCGAGCCTGGACATGACATCATGACGTCTGCTCTCTCTAGAGTCCTGCAGGGACAACGTAGGCCGACTCGGAAGTTGGGTTTGCATTGGTTCCCTCGACAAAAAGCCAATTCTTCCATTACATTTTGGATTATTGCAGAAAATATGCTCTGTGTCAAACAAAACGTTGATAAACGCGTAATCTTGACAAATGAACACCACCTTTATGATTGTTGAAGCGTAAACGCATCAGCCTTCACTTCTGGTTTCACATTCTCTGGCTAATTTTAGCTTTGAGCCCCGAGCATGAATAGCTCATGATGTAAATGATCACTTTTGGTTTAAAAGTCCAGTTGGAACTCGGAGAAGCTCCCGCACAGCTGCACAGCTTAACCCCTGACTCAACTCCTCCAATTGGACAAAGTACTTGTCCGGTGGTTTCTCACACAGGCAGATTAGCAAACCGTCAATGAGGCATCGCGCTATTAGACACAACAATGTGCTGCGTGTTGCCTGGGAAACAGTTCAAGAAGTAATTAACGCAGCTACTGGGCGGCAATTTATTTCCGAATGAACAGAGCTCGCCAGACATTCAATAACAGTCGGGACGGTGAATTATCACAGCCAGACAAAATAACTGAGTTGACCTTCCTTCTAGCATCCCCACATGATTATCCTGGTTCACAAAAAGACAACTCACTCCTTTTGACTGCTTTACACCTCATTACATTTCACCCAAGATGATGATGCTGCACTACGCTCATAATTTCATGAGCGTAGAGAAACAATCACCGCTACAGTTAAGCCAATTGTTATTGATTATTTGAATTGTCTTACCTGTGACGCAGTGCCCTTCCTCAGTGTTGAGAATGACATTTTATACTGTGTGAGCATCATTTGGGGAAAATAATGCGTCACCAGGGGCCTTCTCAGACTTTATTCGTGTTGACAGCGAGGCCTCGAAGCTCACAGTATTTACCCATACAATTCCGGCAAACAGGAACGCTAACAAGCCAAGCAAGCACCAACTGATAGATTCTCCCCCAAATGTTCTGTTCACTCAGTTTTAAAAACCAGATACACACTCCTATTAATTCCTTTAAATAACCAGAAAACAACAATATCATTGTTATTCATCCCAGCCATTGCTTTCGGCCTTGTTTGCCGTGACAACAATGTGTGGACATCCTACAGCAGCCCATGCATGTCTCTCACATACATGCCTGTGGTTAATGGGCAGACGTCCATTGCTTGAATTCACAAACAGGCATAATTAGCGAGCACCGCAGTGCACTTGCTCTCCCGTCTGAGCCGTGCGTCTTCTCCAGCAGCACAAACAAGGAACATCTAATCACAGTCTCCCGGCGCCACGATTGGGCGCACTGCGTCTGAGGGGAAGTGCCTTTAAGCAATTAACAAGTGTAAACAAGTCAGACTGGCACATGTCAGAGGCAGCGCCCTGTAGTGTGGCAGCCGTGTCACGGGACTGATACCACTGGCATAGCGAGGGTGGGCTGAAACAGATGTGTGCATATATTTACATTGGCGTTGTGGTCTCAATCACGAGTTTCAAGTCTTCTTCAATACAGCGTGATGTTCATTTCGTAAATTATGGTCCCATTTAAAATACACAATAAAGCAGGGTGTGCTTGAGGGCGGGGCTACCTTGTTATTAACAGGTTGTCCAGTGTTTTATCGGACAACTTCAACCCTTTCACAGCGTGTCTTCAGTTCAAGCGATGGCCTAAAAACGTCTTATTCATCACTTGGTGTTACTGAGCTCCATCCTCTCGTTTCTCTTATGGTTGCAAAAAAAAACAAAGATTGCGACGGTTTCAAATCGGCAGTCTACAAATCAGTGGGTAACGCCACAGTGAGAACGCATTCTGAGGACAAAGGACTCTATGGTTAAAGCAGCTATGTATAATATTTCTATGCATCACATGACTACTTGTATACTAAAAGGGTCACTCATTATCAGTCATTGCAGGTTTAATGTGAAGAAGTTTCGGCAACTTTCTCATGGTTTGGAAAATGTGACATAATGGTTGAAAAAAACTACTTGGCTGAGGTTAGGATAACGTGATTATCATGATTAACCAAAGTCAACGTTGACTAAGAGAGGGGATGTGAAAAGAAGTCTTCAATACCAGACAGAGTTTGTGTCCCAACCACGATGAAAACTTGGAATAATAAATAATGGAATAAGCTCAAGCAGCTTCAGGCAGATTTAAAGTGCTGTCGTCATCACAATTAGTTCTGACGTCTTTTACCACCAGTCAAAGTTAATACCAAAAGAGTGTTGAGAATTTAAATAACTAGCCATGCTTACACATTGGATGTCATGTTCTATCGACTCTTGGTCTCTTTCATCCTCTTGATTCCTTCCCACGATGCAGCTTTTCCTCATTGTTTCATCACCACACACGCGATATCTGAGCGACGGGATTCCAATTAAAACCGAAAAAAAAACTTTTCATAATAATTGTCAAGATGGCTGCCGTAACGATCCACTGGGAGCCATTAGAGGCTTGTGTTCAAAGTCGAAGTGATGCTTTGTTGAAAACATACGAAGGGAGAGGGAGTGGGTGAGAGACAATGAGAGAGAGAGAGGGAGAGAGAGAGAGAGAGAGAGAGAAACGATGTCGTGCTCATCAACAGCATGCTGTCTTCAGAGCATGGTGGCCCTCATTTGGACGGCAGATTCATGTTTGAAGCTCCACCGTCGGCTAACTGCCGATTCATTACAGTCATCAGGGTGATGCAGCAAATGGAATCCTAAAACATCACCGTGATGACCATTGTTCATGTTTGCTGTGTTATTGAGGGCTCTGTGAGCTTCCCTGTTTATCTCTCTGGAGGGTTGCTAGCATGCATTGATGTAAACGCGTTAGCAAGGACCAATGCTATGCTGTGGCTTTTTGTTAAGTCTGTGTGTTTACAGCGTGTTAACCACGTGTACGCAGAGGTGCGAGCTTTGCGATGCACCAGAGGAATTATGCTCGACTCCTGCCACACGGTTAAAGTGAAAAGAAGCCGCTAACGTAGGAGAGCGTTAGCGATGGATTCCACTTCCTGGAAGTGGGTTGTGTGAGTAGCCTCAGTAAGGATGTTTAAAAATATAAAATATGAAAACTATCACTCAAGTACTACCTATGCTTTTACCAAGAATGTGGACTCGAGTCATCAAGTCACAAATTTGATGACTTTGAAAATTAAAATAAAACTCGACACCTTCCCCCAAGCCTAAAGATCTCAAATTAAAAAGTGCCACAACTCAATATATTTTCCTTCGTTTCCTGAAGCAACTAACGTTAAAGCTGCTCATTTATAGCAAGTCGAAACTTAATTCCACTTAGTTTGACCAAAAAAATCGCATTCAATCAAGTTTGAGGAAACCATGAAGTACGTAAGATCAAGATGATTTAGTTCCTGGACAAAAACTAGTTGCTCAACAAAAAATAAACGGCAGTATGCAAAACGTGCTGGTGGAAGATCACAGAGAGGCAATTGGCATGACATTGGCGACAGGTGCATTATTACTTGCTATAGTGAAACTCAAAGTTTAGGACTTGGGACCTGTCGGTCTTGACTTGGGACTTGAGGGCAAAGGCGTTCTTGTGTCTTGGCGAAACAATGACTTGGTCCCACCTCTGGCTTTTAACGACCGCAAACACAGCATGGAATTCTTTGAACCAAGCACGGCATCTCGACATCATTTCCCCCGTCAACGGACATACTGCAGCGTAAATAGCACTTGGAAGTTAATGGTCTCTCCCAAAACGAAGCAGATTGAGACAACATTTGATTGGATGCCAGTTGATCTGACATATTGTGACAAATGAAAGCCAACTCTGCCTCTGCAGAGATGAGAGTGTGTATCGCTCTGCATGGTTTTCCCCTTGAACCCAAGACAGTGAGGTTATCAACATGGGGATACTGAGAGGATGTGTGCGATTATCCGTATTAAGAGATACATATATATATAGTCATCATTAGTAAATGCAGGAGTGTGTGTGTGTGTGTACTGTTTATAGAGGAAAGTCACATTGCAGTACTTCACTGAGAGCGTCAGCTGATACATTGGCTCTGCCAAAGAATCCCCAGTGATCAAGTCCAATTCAGCAGCCCTGCCCTAATGAGCTCTGCACATCAAGGCTTTTCTCCCTCTTTCTCTCCGCCTCGCTCCCCTCACTCTTATCCTTCCTCCTGCTTTCTTTCCTTCTTTGCCTGCCTGCCACCCATTAACCCACCCCAGACCACACAATGGAACCCAATCGCATCTCACAATTTAAATTAGCCCTTTCTCTGTCGCTCGCGCTTCAAAACACCTTGCAACAGAATGGCCCCTCGTGCTTTCGCTGTGTGTGTGTGTGTGTGTGTGTGTGTGTGTGTGTGTGTGTGTGTGTCATTATTTCTGAATGCTACGTTGAGCGTAAAAAGAGGAACAAAGAGGCTGGAGCCCGAGCAATGACAGGGTCACACTCATTAGGCTTTCGAAAGATATTACAACATAATTCCAGCACTATTCTGTACGGGGGAAATTCGTTGTTGAATATTCACTGTATATGCGACGGGGCGGTGACGCCGCGTGCATGCACATGAATGACAGAACGAATTAGAAAGCTTGTCAATTAGAAAATCCCTCGCCATCTTTTTCATTGCTCATTCCTTTTGAGTTGCTGGCAGGGGAAGCAGGCTAAAACACACACACACACACACACACACACACACACACACACACCGAAGCCTAAGTAAGAGATAAATGCCATGTTGATGCATTTTTACTGTTATGTAAAAGCATCATGTGTGAGTGTTTGGTGTGTGTGTGTGTGTGTGTGATGCCAGTGTTTGGAATTAGCTGTCATGCAGGCTACTTGGGACAGTGTCCCAGCATGCATTTGGGTTGCATGATGTAGCTTCTCTGGCAGCAGCGCTATGAGATAAACACATTAGTCGTAACAAGCTGCCCGCTCAGGGAAGGGAAGAGGAACAACTGCTACAATTATAAAGCAAGTCACAGTGACCCTCTACTCTGGGTATCACTGTTCAAACAAGCATGTCCACACACACACACACAGGTCGGCTATACCTTGTAATAAAACTTGATCTCTTCCTCTCATTTACACATACACACTACTACAGCCTCACAGGGCCCTTCTTAAGAGAGCGCTCGGCAGACAGCTGACAGCCTTGGCCCGTCTGTGACTGATTGGAAGTGTACGCGACTCTGAAGGCAGTGACGCCTCTCGTCCAGGGACAAATAAATAACCACGGCGAAGAGAAAGAGCAGCAGGCGAGTAAGATAAAAGGTGTCTCCCAGTGAGGAACAACACCGTTCCAAAGAAATCCATTACACTAAAGTGCTGTACACATGAAAGACTGCTTTAAAGCATTACGGGATTCTGTAATCACATGCTACAGATATCTCTGCATATAGGATAGCTGTATTATGGCTAAAGAAGAGATGTTGCTGGTCAGCCCTAAAATGTAAGTCCAATATTCACTCTTCTTCCAGCTCAGTTTTGTTCTCCACCAACTCTTTTGCTGCTGAATAGCACACGTTCTCCACTAGCTAGTTGGTGACGTTGTCATTTGGTGCTTCGCTGTCGCTCGTTGAAATCACACTGTGTGTCTTTGTTGTCCAACAAAACCAAAAGAGTGCTGTGTCGTCAGATTTTTGAACGAAACGCCATTAGATGTGGCATTTAGATTGAGCATCTTTCTGATGTTATTCGTTGTAATGTGTTTTCTATCTGTTGTGCACTGCGGGAACAATGTCTATTGTTTGTATGAGTTGATTTGGTGGCAAATGAGTTTCCCCCGCTGGGGATGAATAACGCTTTCTAATCTAATCTCATGAAACAATCTCACGGATTGTGTCACATCTGTTTTAGGGGATGGAATCCCCCACACATTTTTGGACGTATCTTACCCTATTCTGCCTTCATGGCCAAGTCACCATTAGAAAACCTTTACCTGGCTAAATAAAGATTCAATTACATTTTACACTGGGGCCACCTTTTTGTTTACATTTGGATGATTTAAATGACAAGTTGTGGAAGATGGTAAAAGCGTCCTCCTCCTCCTCCTCCTCCTCCTCCTCGGCTAATTAGTCTTGCTGCAAAAGCTACTACTGTAAGCGGTTGTTCACTAATTCACTTGTTTTTCCGGAGTTAACATAACTCCCCGCCATTTGCCGTAGCCTGGTGGTTGTCATGTGATGTACTGGTTTGTGAATTTGCCAGACATGTTGTTTACAATCTCAGTTACAGCTAATGAGCCTACTGATGGCTAATTACATTTGTGTGTATTTTGGGAAGGAAGCAGTGTTGTCTTTCATCAAACAAACATCATTCCCCCCTTTTTCATTCACACACACACATTGTTTTACCCGCCCCGGCTCTTTTCTCTTTACTTTGCGGCGAGCAGCTGGGGGAGCGGCAGCGTTGGGCAGTGATAAAATCCCTTCAGGTGGAACTCTGTCAACACCTGCCATCTCCGCGCGGCTCTCAGCAGTTGCAGTTCAGACACCAGGCCGGGACCGGAGAGAGGAACAGCAAGCACAGCACTTCCACCGTCTGGTGCACCCCGGACAGCTGAGTACCAAGGACAGGTCAAAGTGTGTGTGAAGGTTTTGGAGTCAGAGGAAAGTAAACGGGGACAGAGTGTGCATCGATCGGGTCCAAACTTCTCCTGGAGAGCAGACGTTTTTTTCCACATTCCCTCTGCACTTCACTCTGAATCAATCATTTCGACTATTTCGTTTGGCCCCTGGGCGATGCCGTTAGCTCCATTTCCCAGCGTCCTCCTCCTTCACTGCTCTCTTCCCTTTCCTTTTTGGCGAGCAGTCATTTCCTGTCTTCTTTGCATGGGGCTTCTTTTGTGGCAGCCTGCTCTCAGCTCCCCTCCTTCAATAAACGATGGTCGCCCCCCCCCCCCCCCCCCCCCCGACACTAACAGCTGCATATATATGGATCCAAATAAGGCTATAGGCGAGCTCTTTATGGCTCTTTATGATATATTAATATTTATGCCCCAGCCAACCAAGATAACAACAGCGGTTGGATTTAGCACTTGCAATTAACAGGTTCCCAGCTGCTGCTCTTGGGGCTTGTGTGGACGGGCTGTGCACGTGTGAGTGCGACTGCGTGTGTTCACAAGTGCTCGAATGAGAGAGCATGAAGAGGGCGAGTTAAATGTTCCATTTAAATGTTATGTCACGAAGACGGAATCAGTCTTGTTGAAACACAATTAGGATTGTCCTGCGATGAACATGAGGCTGCTTCTCTCTCTGTCACACAAACACACAACATAGTCAATATGAACAGATAAAACACTTCTTCTGATCATCCTATCAATATTATGCTATTAGGAAGCCTGATAGTTGAATCAGGTTAAATGCATTTTTAATCATCGTTCATATTAGGAATTTATTGCTCCCACCTTTTTTCAAATTCCAATTTCCCTTTTTCTAATATAGCAAATATGCTCAGCAATTTCTGAATGTAATCTAAAATTAAAATATGAAATTAAACATTATTCATATTCTCCTGTCAGGAGCCGAGAGCATTACCCTGCTTGATGTCATGGGGCTTTCCTCAGAGCTCTGAATGAAGTGTATATACATTTGTGTGCGCGCGAGTGTGTGTGTGTGTGTGTGTGTGTGTGTGTGTGTGTGTGTGTGTGTGTGTGTGTGTGTGTGTGTGTGTGTGTGTGTGTGTGTGTGTGTGTGTGTGTGTGTGTGTGTGTGTGCACGCTTGGTGACATCTGCAGAGCTCAATGATCTTCCTCATCCCTGCCAGACATGGGAAGGGATGGGAGGGCGGGGCATGACAGCACCCATGACTCACTCTAACACTCGACAGTCACTTGGTACATACAGACATGTACGAGTGACGTTCACAGTGGCAGCTCAGCGCAACGGTCACATATGCATCTACTGCTGTTTGTGTGTGTCTGTTTTGAACGATGTCTTGAATACGTCCAAAACAAGAGACTTTCATTATTCTTGGGGGGGATTTATTTTCTTGGAATTACAATTTCTGGGTCCTTCACGTGATGCCATGGGGCCAAAAAAAGAGTCTTTCCCATAGTAGTACATTGGGAAAGAGTATTTGTATTTCGTTGACTTTTTTTTGAGGTGAATTAACTTCCTAGTGAACTTGAAAAGCCCTTATTTAAATCATTATGTCCTCAAAAGCACTAAAAGCCAAATTCAGAGTTATTTTCCATCATGCTCACATGCTTAGGTTGTAATGTTTACCATGTCAAGCGTGTACGAATGCTAATATGCAGTGGATGAGTGAAAACGTTGAGGGGGTTGCAGGGTTCATCATCTTGTGACCATGAATGCCTTTACAAAAAGAATGGTAATCCATCCAATAGTTATTGAGATATTTCTGCCTGGACCAAAGTGATGGACTAACATTTGCATTCTCAGAGCCATGTCGCTTGTGTAGCATGGCTAAAAACTCATTTTTCTTGTATTTTCATGCTACTACTGCCTCAGTCCTCCATCCTCTGTCAATAAACACGAGAAATGGAAAATCCTGCACTGCAATAAATGTTCCTCCAAGCAGCGCAGATAAATTAAGGACAGATCGATAGTGGCAGGTCAGACAGACTGGAAGCATGCAGGTGAATTCATCCCAAAGGATCGGCAGTCACAACAGAGACCAAAGAGGCACGAATCCTGCTACGACTCACAACATTAGCATAATCAATCAACCCTGTTGCTCACACAAAAGCCAATAGATATGTGAGCATGCTTAAAAGTCAATGTTCTCCTAGCAAGCTCACATAATGGAGCCATTTCTGGTTGCACACATACAACTCTAAGAGGAGGTTGACCGACAGTCACAAGCTTTTTGTAATTCTTATCCAATTTTGCCACCTTCGATTTCTTGTTCGACTCCGCCTGGCTGACTTTTACAGCACTAATAAGGTATCCAGTGTTCTCCAGAGCCCGAGCTAGACATTCCTTTGTGACTGCCGGGCTATTCTTATCAATACCCGAGAAATAATAGGAGGCAGGGCTGCAGGGGGAGCGAGGACATCCAGTCAGCCGGCGGAGGAGGAGACGACGAAGTCGGCTGGGCCCAGCTGCTCATTAGTGAGCAGGCCCAGATATCCTGACAAGTCAAGAGACGTCTAACCGTACCCTAGCATAGCAGAATTCCAGACATTTCTCAACCAGTCAGGCACCAGCGGAGAGCCATGGGAGTCACTGAAAGCCATGAATATTGTACAAAAACTTGTTCCGTCTTCTAAATGTGTTCTGTTTCAAATTAGCTCGCGAAAACAAGTTTGCTCCACGAAACAGAAATTGCCTCGGAGAACAGAAGCTGCGAAAGCGAAAAACATATTCTGTACGAGCAGAAAATTCCAGAAGATGCTGCGTCTCCTGTGTGATGTCCCCGTCCTCCCACAGCATCCTCACGCCTGACTTTCTCTCCCTCTCGCACACATTCTCTCCTTCCATCAACTCACATCTCTTTTGGCAGTGATATGCAGTTACGCGTGCAGAGGGCCACCCCGACACAAACAAAAATGGAACAGCCTGGTATTCAGGTAGACAGCTCTCACACTCGCACCGAATTAGGTGAGACAGAGGTGTGACTGTTGCAGGTTGAGGCCCGGCAGGGAGTTCAATAGTTAATATCAGTATCAGGCCTTCGGGAAAGTGTATTTATATGTGGAACAAACAGAGCAGGACAAAACACCAATCCTCTGGGATTTAATGTTTTTCAATCTCAACCCCTCTAAACCTGCAATAGCTGATTTTATTTGCCATTCGGGGGCAGTGGAACAAGCTGTAAACACAGAACAGTTATCACCTTTTACATATAAGTTCACACGTTGATGTCATTCGCAAACTTCCTGCAGATACAGAGCAGCATTAGCATTTGTTTGGAGTCACGTTTCAGGCCACCTGACTCGATATTCACTTTCATTTTTAGCTCTGTTTTTGGTCTCCACCAACTCCCGAGGGAAATATCTGTCTCTTTAGCTGCTAAATGTTCTACTATGTTCACCGGCAAGCTGCTAACTTCATCCGTCTGCCGATTGGTGCTGGGCAAGTAAAAGAGATGCCTGCTTTGGTTAAAGAACAATGAGCGAGGTGAGTGCAAATCAAAACATGACAGTGATCGGTCTTAAGAGCAATACAACAAGATAAAAGATGCTGGAAGGTTCTGAAGAGCTGCGGGAAATATAGAGTTGGGTGATAATGCTCTATTATGGGACCGATTTCATCTAACACAGTAATTTGATCCATTCGTGACACAAAAACATAGATTATACAGCTTTAAGTAATTGTGACCTCCCAGCAAATCCTAGAAAGCAAAACTATGATGACAAATATGAACTATAAAACAGATTTTTCATGGAACAATCAGAATGAGGCATGTAGGTTTGTACATCAGGTTATTAGGCTTTGCAAACATTGTAAAAGCTGGTGCCTTTGTGGTTTGTTTAAGTTGTCATTCGTCATTGTATGCGACATTGGAGGATTGTCGAGAGAAGAGCTGCATTTGGGTGAGCATTTTCCAGAAACTCTCCACAGGGAGTTCATCGCCTGCTGGTGGGAGAAGACCTATTGATGGGTGCATTTCTCCCGCTCAGTCAGGATAGGCCTCAACTGACAGCTCATTATTTATTTTTTTCCCATTCAGAAGCCAGAGATAAAATAGCTGCTGGTCTGACACTGATGTATGAGCATCTCATTGAAGGAAAATCCACTCTGCTGATCCCCTGAATCTAAACCCAGGCTAAGGCAAAAATCGAATCAATAGTGATTAAAAACAAATGAGAAAAACATGCACTAGCCAAGCGCTGCATCGACGCTAACTCAGGGGAGCGATGTCAGGGAAGGATGGGTGATGAGGAAAAAGCTGCAGATTTCATCCTCATTTGCTAATTGAGGAGATGATGTAAATCATTTTCAGAGTCGGTGGAATAAACGGCCCTTTCAAAATCAATGGGAGTTACAAAGCGCCTACTTCTACGGTTTGAGTCCTGGAGGGAGCGAAGCAGTATCTCTGAGAGACGGATCATTCTCGGGGTTTGCTGTACTTTGCTTCCAGCCTCGTAATAACAAATTCACAAGCAAGAAGAGGGACTTGGGGAGGAGTGGAGCTTCTGTCAACAATCATATGCCATCACTAGCAGACACCGACTCACCAGGCCAGTTTGTCCATTGCAAAATTGGAAGCTTGTAGGTTTTCTTGAGAATTAAAGGGTCTTTTAAGTATTTTCAACCTTGCTTTTATTGGTAAATTCTGACAAGTAAATGCACTACAGAAATGCCAAAGATATGTTTGAGGGCAAAATGACACCAAAAAATATATTTTTCCACTATTAATCCTCGTCAAAAATCTAAAACAAAATAAGAACCCTGGCCGTTATATCTATTTCAGATCCCAAATAGTGAAGAGGCCTGTATCTGTATCAGCTTCAACAATCCAGTGTTGGGGAAACATTGGTCGCATTGTTCGATTTCGGCCAGGGTCCTTTGCTGCATGTCTTCCTCCTCTGACCGTAGAAAAGTAGTATCAGAACTGTGATTATAACTACTGGTCAAGTAAAGGTTTACCCACCACATCTGTTTTGGACATAAGTGGAGTTTGTTCAATACATATAGTATCAGAGAGAGCTGCACAGTGTATTGAATGGCTTGCGTTTTTTGTAATGAACACTGTCCTTTTCTTTTCAGTTTGGATTTTTCTTAAATCCACAGACAATCCCAATCAAATGTCGTAGTCAATAGGTCTTTGGTGTGATTGTGTTGGGGGGGTGGGGGGGGGACCCTTAATGAGAGAGTGGGAGGAAGGCTGCTGGAATCATTTAATCCTTATACATCCACTTATCATGCCGAAGCAAAACTAGCCTTAATGGCTTGGCTGTGCTAGGCAGGATATTATTTCATACATGGGGGAGTTAAATGAATCCACGGCAGAGTTCAGTCTTCGGGAGGAAAATAATGGGAATCCACTCAGCTTAAAATATTGGATTTGTTAATGAATGGATGCAGTTAATCTGAAGCTTGACTCTGAGAAAGAAAAGAGACGGGCGAGAAAAGGAGTGAAAAGAGGAAAGCACTGAAGCAGAAAGGGAAACGCTGTTTGCATTTGCAATAAACGCTGTGATTTCCTCAACATTACAACCAACGTCAATCAGAGTGACGCAGGCGTGAAATGCCAGGAACGCACACACAACTGCTGTCAGACCCTCCCCAGTGGAGGGTTAAGATGAAGGTCACCCGTTGTTTCTCTAGCACCGTCATTATCCGACAGTGAGGGAGAGATAAGAGGTCGGCGATAATAAATGCTCCGCCATGATTGGAAATAATCTTGACAAGAGCTTCTCCAACAGTCGAAAAGAAGAAAAAAAAAATCCATCAATGAAAGAGGGCATGTTTTTGTCATGCAAAATGGACGTTGCGCAATTTCAAATAAACCTGCGAGCGGTACAGTCAAAGAGGTTCGACTAATGCAAGCGCTACCACGAACGCCTCTCGCTGATCATGACACTTGTGCAACCTTTACCTTCAGAGTTAAGAAATGAAAGGTGTGGATTCTATTTCATAGTGCGCACACTTATACGCTACCCTTAACGTCTGGGTTCTCAGGCACGCATGTACGCAGTCTACTCAGCGAGCAAGAGTGGGTATCGTTACTGAAAAAACACCACCATAAAAGCTTAGTGCGCACATTATAAAGACCAGCCAAAAAGGCCTTAAAAACACTAAACAGCCAGGTATAATATATAGAATATAATAGAGCCAGAAGCAGCTTAATATTACTTTAGGCCCTGGGGCTATCGGCAATTTGGAGGCCCTTCCCCTCCCTTCAAAATATGCCACAGCAACGTTAATTCAGCACCGGCAGTCAATGGACAGCGACAAATAGTAAATGGAGCGCGCTATCCTCATCAGCATAAGAAAGCATAAGACAATACGCCAACAGTAAGTCAAGATAAAGCTATGTGATCATGTGAGGGTTTTAAGTTTTATTTCATGCATTGAGTGTCTGTGAGATGGGGTTTGAGGAATGTGCTGGAGTGGGGGTGGTGTGAAAGTGGCAGGGAGAGGTGTGAAGTTTAGGACAATGGGGCATAGGCCCAGGTGGGGCTTGTTGGACTTCAGCCAATCAGTGAGCTGATCGATGAGCTGAGGAATGCAACTTTGAGGGGACAAAGGGTTTGAAACTCTGGGGGATTTCAGATCTTCTGCTGGCCACCGAGAAGGCAGACCAGCCTTCTGGGTGGCTCGGATTGGATCTCACATTTGATTTTATACATAGGTTTGTTTTGTTAATGATTGTGTGATTCGGTTTGTAACTGTTTGTATCTGTTTTTATGCTTCTTGGATAATAAATCCATTTGATTTTTACTTTAACCTGCTGTTGTGTTTTAGAGGCGATTGAGACAGCATGGCTGCAAGGGGGGGGGCGATTTCTCTCTGTGACCAGAAGTTGTGGCCTTAACAATCACAATATGCCACAGCAGCATTAATTCAGCACCCCTCAATAAATAGACAGTGACAAATAGTAAATGGAACGCCCTCCTAATCAGTCAACAGAATATCAAGTAAGGTCGATTCAGAATAGTTCTAAGCTTCATTCATAACTTTGACGCCAAAAGGGTCCTGCCCAAACGTCAGTATGTGAGGAGTTGGGGTGAGAAATGATAGGTGTAATAATTTCCATAATTCACAACATGTTTTGGCAAAAGCAATGGATTCCCTTATTTAGCAGCAGCATCAATACAGTAGTTAGGCAGTAACAACAATATGCAACAAGACCACCAAACCAAGCTTATTACAAACAAACAATAAAAGCTGCTGTCACAATTAAATGTTCAAGATAGAATGAAAAACAACAAAAGGGGCAAAATCATAAAACAAAGGGTAAGCTAATGCTAAAGTCAAAACTCGCTCAGACCAGCAATGAACAACCTCAAACACCCATTTAATTTTTCACTTTAAATCCAATTGTTCACGAGTACAAAGACAAATCAATAGTAAATGTGTCACTGTCCAGACACTTTGAGTCTGTACTTTATATTGTGGTCTAAGTTTCTGAGTTGTTATATGAACCACAGCGAAACTTAAATATGTTCAAAGTGGACTGTTTGGGATTCAGGATGTTGCCGTATGGATGAAATTGAAGGGGAAGTCATGTTGCGCCCATTGTACGACATACATCATTGTCTTCATTTATCACGGTAAGTATGTATTGTAAATCTAATCTGATTCATGGTTTGTTTGCAAAAAAAAACAAATTGTCAGCAGATAGAAATACACACCATTTAGTTTTTAGGTTATAAATTAGTTATTTGTCAGAGACAAAGGGATATTCAGAGCAAAGAAATATATTTTATGACAATTTATGAAGTATACAGTCCTTACTATACTGTTAGTTTGCAGTATGAATTGGGACAGTGTAAAATCCCAACACGGTCTTTGATTTAATCAAACCTGCTTCTTCTAATCACAGGAAAATCAACATAATTAAACCTTTATCAACATTAGTGTGACGACAAGGTTCCAGGAAAAAAAATTGCTTACAGAGTGTGATTCTGTGGAGATCGTCAGAAGTTTTTTGAAGTGTTTGCAAGAGTTTATCCATCTTGTGTGAAGTGCAGGTTTTGCATCTCCAGTTGTGTTAACTTTAGCTGGCTTTTGTTTTGGTCTGCAGATGAACTGCAGGAGAGGTCATTAATCTGCGTTTTCTCCATTCAGAACCGAGGATCACAATCGATACTTTATCTCATTGTGGGCACAGGCCACAAGAGTAAACTTTAGCCCAAGTTGGGGTGGTTTTACTGGCTCTGTTCAAACAGAAAAAGTGCATCATTTTAAGAAACATGACAAAGGCTTTTGTTGCCTTGGAGGTCTGGTGCACCCGAGCGAGGGAGGTGACTGGAGCCAAAGCTCGACGGCTGGGAGTTAGGGGAGATGTGCCAGCAGTGCAGTCATCTTGGCGGCCTTCATGCGTCCTCCGGGGACAACTTTGCAGAGAAAGAAAAGAAGTGCGTGTGAGCTGGAGCGACCCAGATGCTCACCTTTGACTGTCCCTCCTGCTCTTATTTTGAAGGCCGCTAAGACAATTGCTGATCAGTAGCAGCTGTGCTGAATGAGTGGGTCATTAGACTTCCTACTCAATACTAGCGGCTTTGTGTCTTCGAGACATAAAAAACTCGTCGAGTGCACAGCGTCTTTACTGTTTAAGATGAGCGTGGCTGTTTGAGGGCGAGTGATCAATTTAAGGCACAGGTTTTTGTTTTACGGGGCGATTCAGCTGGTGTAGCTTTGTAGTAAAGATTTAAAAGCCGTTAGAAGGTGGTGCAGCGAGGCCCTCGTCAAATAGGTGGAAGCTTGGTGACGTTGTGACACTTGGTCGCAGAATGTATTTCATGTTGTCCTCTAATATTTACATAATTCAAGGGTTGTATAAAGTTGGAAAGAAAAAAAAAGCCTGATTACGACCCTGATTTTACGTTTGTTGTTATGAGTGATAGTTCTCGGCGTGTTTGTCAATACAAGCTACATGTAGTGATCTGACCCTTTAGTCTTGTTAAAAATAATGATGGGTTCAGCTGGAATGAATCAGATCAACAGATATTATGACAGTAGTTGGCAAATAAACCACGTTAAATTATCCATCCGTAGTTTTTTGTTGTTGATGCATGGAATGCCTTTTGTCATATCGAGATTATCGTGTTTGTAATTCTCTCTTTGCACAAAATTGTTTTTACTAATGGACATGGCAAACCTGTTTTATTGTGAAAACACTGCCAGTGAATCATTGGGCGTTGGTTCGCATTGATAATGGGAGACCCAAAAACACAGGCTTTACAACACGTCTCTTTCCCTGCTCTCTCTAGTTGTCGCTGTCCTTGGTGCTGAATTCGCACCACTGTTAGCATCTGCTGGTAAACAACTGACAGCCCCAAAGCAGACACACATACACACACATACACGTGTTGGCCGACACCTCATCAGACAGACAAAGAGTGACATGACACGCCGATTTATTTGTATAAGTGAGAAGCCAGCACAACAGAAATCATCTTCATCTACGCATGCATTTAAATGCGTTAGCTTCTAACACGAGCTGACGCCGTTTTATACAGTCCAATTAAAAACGTGTGATCCAGGAGAAGTGTCACCCTGGCACAAACGCACTTAGTGCACACCGTTAATGAGCCGCCGCGCAACCAGCCCGGAGTTTGTCAACTACTTTCTGTTATAGGGGGACCGACTGTCTAAGCCACGCTGCAATACAACATGTTAATCTTTTTCTTTTTTTTTATTAATTTCGGTTTTGAAATATTTTCATGTGAAACGTTCCGGGTTGAGATGCATTTCTTCTCTTTAAGAAGCAGCTCCAGGACTATTTTAAAAGAGTCAATTTAGTGATTTCAAGTGAATCTTGAAACTAGGTGAATTAAGACAGTCTTTAATGTGACTTGAGCTCTTTCTCTCTCTTTTTCAGGCAGTGCAGCTATCTGCAGTTGCAGGGCACACACACACACACACACACACACTCCTCGTTTTCTTCCCTGCGCCCCATCAACCTGAATGCGCTAATCTCCTCCCCACTCTCTAGTTTCCCTCTTTTTCCCCCACTCTTGCCTCCCTCTCTCTCAGTTATTATTGACTCTTTGAAGTCTGGCTATTCTCGCTGCCATTTGAAAGCGATGGAGTGTTTTGGGTCCAAAAATCTGGATGGAGCACTGCGTCGTATATACAACCGCCCATCGGAGACGTTATTTTACGACAAAGCACACGGTGCACACACACACACACACACACAGACAACCGAGCTGCTCTTCTAAAAACAAGTTGCAGGGAGCAAACAAGAGCAAAGCGACGCTGATGGAAGCAATGGGCCGAGGGGGAGGGAGCGGGAGGAGGGAGACGGTGTGAAAGATGAAAGCCGAAGAAACGTGAGAGGAGGGGAGAAAAGAGGCGAGGTGACATATTAACAAGGAGTGGAAAGAAGGCTGAGTGCTTTCTATGTGCGCTCTCTCATTCTTCATCTCATTCTGTCGTTCTTCCTCTGATCAGTAGTGCCCCCTTCTCTCCCTCCCTCCCCTCCCCTCTCCTCTCCGTTGTTGCTGCCTAGTCATTGGAGTTCATTCATTTTGCCTGACAGCTTTCGGTAGATACAGCACTTAGTCCTTATTGAGGAGGTTATCCATGTTTAATACTCCCAAACCCTGCAAGTCTCCCCAAACGGCTGCGAGTTAGTCCTGCAGAACACCACACGTTTTATACAAGTGAGAAACAGGATCATGTTTCATGTTAAACATCCACACCCTTTCTGTCACCTTAGTTATACAGATTTAGCAACGTATGATAGCACAACCACATTTGCATGCACCTGCTCAGCCAATAGAAAGGCTCCCTTTCAATATCAATGGCATAACTTCTGAATGAGCCACTTCATTCAGTTTCCTCCTCTTGAAACAGGCCCTGCAAGCTCTTGGTACATGTGGCGCTCAGGTGTTTTCACTGGCTGTGTACAAGTTGTGCTTGATTGGCCCAGTTTTTGTTTCACCTGCTTGGGGTGGGACAACTTACACCTCTAGATATTGACTCTGCTCTATTTCGACATGCTGATGTGCTGCTCGCTGCAAAGCGGCAACTGCTTAAAGGAAAAAATTGTATACTGTGGGGGTCACACTCATTTGTCGAGCAAATTTTTTGGCAAACTTTTTGAAACGTCGCAAAAAAAGAAATGCCAAATTAGGTGCGTTTGAACTAGTTTGTAGCAAATAAACCAGGCTAGAGCGTAGTCTGGAAGAAGTTGCCATTATAGGCCGATTCACCAGCGAACCAGAATCGAAGAAGTAGAGGTTGTGAACCGGAAACAAAACAAGACACCTTGGTCATCACAGCCATGTACGGTAGGAAAAGGGAGCGGTATCTTCAGGAATCTGTTTCAATAGGGCACATGTTTCATGCTGTCTGGAAACAAAGACAAGCATTCATATATTACGGGAATATCCATGGGGATGTTTCATTCAGAACACACATGCAGTCTGGTTCTCAAACACATCATGTACCTTTTTGCAAATGCAAGGAAGTACGAATGCAAACACCACAGCTAACAATAAATAACTTATGGTAATCTCTTCGCTCCATATATGCCTACCGAGTGTTTTATGCCAGTTGCAAACAATGCAAGACTCCATGCCGGTTTACACAAATGCAGCCACACAAGCACGCATACAAATCACTATGGTGAGACCGATTTGGCTCCACTGAATCCCGAGGCTGCTTCACCGAAATGCAACCAGACAAAGACTGTCTCACGAACACACACACACACACACACACACGAATCACACAGTACACACACATCTACACACACACGAAGAGAGGGATTCCCCAGACACACACAAACAGACATTTACACACGCATCACACAAACGGCACACAGAAAGTCGCATGCTTACACACACACACACACACACACACACACACACACACACACACACACACACACACACACACACACACACACACACACACACGCGGACACACACACACGCACAACTGACCTCAACATGCAAGCTTCTGAGGAGATTTATTAACAGAGGCCGACAGGAGGGGAAAAAAATCTGCCTTGCTAAAGGGCCTAATGACCTCATCCGTGGCCAGCAGCCGACATGACTGATAACATCCGAGAACACGCGCACACACACACACACACACAGCCGGAGGCTCGTCCTTTCCTGCCCTCTCCAACACTGTTCTCTGTGTTGGGGTTTAATTTTACACCATGCTACATTGCACCCTGATTAGCAGTGAGCTGCACCTTCACCAGATAAAAAAAACAAAAAAAAAACATAAAAAATATGGGAAGTGTGTTTCACTAGATGAGCAGTAGGGCTCCATTTTCTTCAAATAACCTACTGCAACACCACACATAACAAATAACCTAAAATACACTCAGCATCACACACAGCTTCCTTTCTTTTTTCATTTTCACACACACCAACATCCAAACTCCTTAAAACAAAAACAGACGAGAAGGGGATGTAAGAAACGGATCAAAAGATGGATTGAGATTTCCAGTGAGAGAGATGAAAAAACTGATCATCTCTCCTCCGACTGGCGTTTCATTTCTACCCGTTCGCTCTTAAAGTCTGCGTTTTCTTTCTCTCCCTTTCCTTCTGCTGGCTGGCTTGCCCCGTGTGTTTACGAGGGGTGTGTTTGCGAGCATTCGTTGGCATGACACAAACCCTTGTGACTGATGATGATGATGATTCCAGATGCAACGTCCACCCCTTAATTCCCTTATTTTCACCCTTTGAGCCCATTAATTACATTACATTTCTGCTCTTGTATCAAGTCTTCCCCTCTTCAAACAGGCCCAGTGAGTCACGTCGCAGTTACAGTAGACAAGTAGCGTGTGTTTTCATGCTACGTTTCCTCCTTCACAACCATTAAACAGGCCAGATAAGCCAGATATGTGTCCTGTCCCCCTCCCAGGAGGTTTCTGCGGGTGCATGAATGTGTGTGTTTCTACAGCGTGACGCCTCTTACAGTGGATTTTCAACTAATACCCTTCAACTTAATTCTCCCCACCCTCTGGCTATTTTATTTTCTCTCCAGTGTTGCAGCACGCTGTCAGCACCCCCCATGCTGTTTCCTGGATATTTGTCCATGCTTTGTTTTGTTTCTCTCTCTTTTTGTGTGTGTGTGTGTGTGTGTGTGTGTGTGTGTGTGTGTGTGTGTGTGTGTGTGTGTGTGTGTGTGTGTGTCCCATCCATTAGCAGCCCCCATAGTGTAAAGCCCCAGCAGCTCAGCTCCCCAGCATCGGCTGGAAGAGATATCCATTTCTAGATGTAAATAAATCTGTTACTTCCCTGACAGCACAATTCATTAGCTCTCGCAGCAATCTGCCTGTTCACGCAGAGTGCTTTGACGCAGCGGCAAGTGTGTGTGTGTGCGCAGCAAAAGACAGAGAGGGGGTGAGTGTGAGGAAAAATGTGTCAGCTTGCTCTTCGGAGGTTTGGGTGTGATTACAGTAGGGAAATGCTTTCAGAGGACGGAGCGGCATGTTTAGGGGGCGCTAACAGTGAGAAACTGCAGTATTGGCCGCTCTGTTACCTCATCGCTGGCTGTGTATGTGCTCATTAATTGAATAAAATGCTTTCAGGAGAGATTACATAACAACTAAAGTTGAAATGTACGTGTGTAGTTGCATTGTACAAGCCAACTGCGTACAGCTAAAGTCACGATTAATACAGAAATGTGATAATCTTCTGTGCCATCTGCATGTATTACCAAAAGACATGGTTTTACCTACAATGATAGAGCACAGACTCCTGTAACGCTCTTATTAGGTCTGGTCACTACAAAGAGTCGTGCTAATGTAGCTGACAAGCTAACATGCTAACCAGCCAAGTCTGAGGTGCAGCCAACATTTTTTCCAACCGACTGTAGATGAAACCACGCCCACTTCTGTTTGACCAACGCCTTGTCGCAGCCGCCACTGTGCTGTGATTGGCTGGTACTCGTTGCCTCGACGCGTCCTTTTTGATTGGATGCTGTGCGGGATTATAAGTGACAAATTTGTTCAGGCCTATTTAGCCAGTGTAGCAGGCTAAAGGTGTTTCTCTCCTTTCTGTGGACTTGACCATCAGCACATTACAAAATCTGGTGAATCAGTGATAGTGATTATCTGGCGATAGCAATGTGCTTTCCTGTGACATCAGTGTGTAGTTGAAGCATTAGGTTTGGTCAATGTTACTGATACTAAGACACTTGTTCAAGGGTAAGAAAAGATCCTGGTCCTGGAATAGCAGGTAGCAGGTTTCTCTTTAATTCTACAGTATTTGCCAATGCTAATTTGTGAACATATTTCCTGTTTCCTCACATTGTGTCCACAACTCGCTCCATCCAGCAGCATCTAAAAGCTACTGTGCTTCATACGGGTTTACTAAAAGTTCTCTAAGCTAGTAGCTATGCTATAAAAGAGTGAAAGAAAGAACTTGCACACTGAAAGATGTGAATTACACCCTTTTTTTTATAGGAATGTGTTTCAACTCAAGTGAAGCATGAAGTCAGTGCTCCTTTACATTGGATACCGTCTGAGTTGCATTTACGTGAACAATGAATCCGTCTGAATTCACCATATGACAAGGTGACATATGATTTATGTTTTTGCCAAATGCCAAAGTGAGTAAAATAATTTTTCCAGCCTTCAAACATGCCAAGAGCACATTTGCATTTTAATGTGTAAGACCGCCACGTGTGATACCGAATTTACTTGTGTCTCGTTGCTATTGTCATGCTTTTTAATTACTCACATCTATAGTTTGCGTGATGTTGTTTTGATGTCATTTTCATTAGTTGTGTTTCTCTCTCACGCTTATTTAGTCCCCGTTTTATCTCTGCTTTCCCTCTCGTGAAACAAAGAAATTGCTTTAAAATGAGCCGAAATTATTTTTACTTTGATCCAATCTTTGTCGACATTCATTCACTTTGCAGAAAAACACGATTTCACCGATTCCTCTTGATCAATGCGTCTGCGGTCCAGCGAAATGGCAAACCTCATTCATGAAATCTGTAACAGATGCCATACATCCATTAACACTTCGGAATTCTCCGACAGCTACTGTAGCCAATAGCATCCGTGCTAACAAGGTTCGCAGGGCACACTGTACGTGACAGCCAGCTCAGGCTGAAGCTCTCACTTTGCGTTTGTGTCTCCTCGTCGCTGACGATGCTGCTAACGACTAATAGTTTCACAATAGCAGCGCTATCTATAGCTGGTATTGAGCCCAGATCCTGCTGTTTAAGGATTGCATTGAAGTGTGTTTGTCAGCTTTGAATCTAAGCAGTGAATTCCTGTCCTGCTCAATTTATTTCAAAATCAAACCCATGGATCATTTGACCAAACTAGAATGCAGCTTTAAAAACCTTCTGCAAACGTGACACCACCCATTCTATTAATATTGAAATTTGTATAGTATATATACACACCGGTATATATATATTTTTTTTTGTGTATTTTTTACTATTGTTGATTTCTGTTTTGTTTTTCTTGCCGGACAACCAATTGAACATCCATATGCACGCATACTTACCTGTTTTCCATTTTTTTTTTTTTTTTTTTTTTTTAATTATTATTTTTATATTTTTTTCCCTCCATCTCAAAAGGCCCAAGGACATTCTCACACACACACACACACACACACACACACACACTGACGATATGATATTTGCTGGCTTTTATCCCACTGTTCTTGTCATCCTCTTGTTGTTATGTCTATGTATTGTCTTAATATTGTCTCGTGTTCAATAAAAAATGTATTAAAAAAAAAATAAAAAATAAAAATAAAAAATACGTAAATGAATAAAACATTACACATTTAATGTGCATTTTGGCGTGTGTACAAATCTTATATTATGAAGATTTATTGTCTTCTTAATGACACTCATTCTAATACCATCGCCATGCAATTAAGCCACTATTTGGGTCACCAAACAGGAACCAATAGCATGCTCACACTTGCCTTAGCTTAAGATATGGCAAAAGCAGCACAAAAGAAAGAGAGAGACTAGTGTCGTGTGTGTGTGCAAGAGAGAGAGAGAGAGTGTGTGTTGCAATGGAGGGAGGGACTGGGAGAAAACTAATTAGCACAGCACTTTAAGCATCACGGGCCACAGACTGCCGCGAATGGGGACTGCCACAGACAATTCCAGTCAATTTTCCCACTCAGCGGAGAGAGCTGAGGCATGCTCTGACATGGTGTTTTATCTCAGCGGGCCTCTTCACTCATGTCAAGAGCTGGAGAGGGAGGACGAGAGATAAAGAGAGAGAGGGAGAGAGAGCGAGGCAAGGTTGTTGGTCAGAGAGTGAAAAAAAAGATGGTGAATTAAGAAAAGAAGGAGCCGTTAAAGCAGGATATAGAGGTTGACAGCTTAGAAGTGAAAATCCAGGAAGACAAAGACGCAAGCAGAGCGGGAGATAAAGACAAAGAGAGCAGAGGAGCGGCAACGTTTGAATCGTCTCATTTATTGAGGATGTTCTTCAGCTTTAGGCGTTTTCAAAAAATACCGGTGGTCTACCTATACAACACTTCACCGCCTCCAGTCAATGACATTTTGCAGAAATGTCACTGGATCGTAGCTCAGTCGTAGACGACAGGGACGTGCGACCCGGAAGCAATTGTTGGGGACAAAACCGAGAGGATTGGAAATAACAAGCCGCCCTTTTGTGAGGCAAGGCAGCGACGCAGAATTGGACTCGCAACAGGGATGATGAACACTGTCCCGAAGGCCCTGTTCAATCTCACGGCTCTGCAAAGACGGCATGAAAAAGGGAGACCAGTCGCGCGTTAGCCCACATGGCCCCCTGTGTATGTGCTTTGTATCTAATCTGAATAAATCATCGTACGAGACGGCCTTTGCACTTCAGCAGCTCTATTTTTATGGTCTCCCTGCCATTTGTATAGTCACACAATACCCATCTACCCCATCGCACGCTGCAATATGAATCAACCCTCTGGAGAGAATAATGTCCGAGGTGGAATGTCACCATCTCGGGTTTTGATGAAACATGCAGCAGAGGATGTCATTATGTTCGAAGATTAAAAAACTGGGAATGTACATCACATCTTTCCGTGACCTCATGACGTTTTTCTAAATTTAATCCATAGCTCTTTGGGAACCTTATCAAACTGAGGAAGCAATGGTGTTGTTAGATGCATCTCCTCTGAGGTGCTGTTCTTCTTGCCAGGTAGCCCTGTAGGTGAGAGCTGCCCGTTTCTGTTTCGTCCCACTTCTCTGGTTTTTCCTGCGTCGATGCGTCGAGTTCGGACAAGGATTATTTTTAGGGCAGCGTGTTTGTTATTTCGGTCAGGGCTCTCCCTGAAGACTTCTGGCAAGAAAAGGTTGAACTGCACCACTTGACTCCTTATTTTTCCCCATCTGGCATAATGTTACTCCCCCCCCTCCCCCTCCCCTGGACCAACTTGGAGTTGTAACAAAGGAAATTATGATATTATTATGATACTATTAGTACGAAACCCCATATCAGTTTTCTAATATGTTGTCCAGCCAGTGTTAATTCAGGAGTTTTTTCAATTGAAGTAAATGTAAATTGAGATGTTCAATCTTGTTTAACAATGCGGTCAAACATGAAATATGAATGCTTCTTTCAAAGTGTAGCGATCCAAATAAAATGCTTTCATTGTGTAATGATCTTTATTTCATGGGCTCCTTGATCATTGTCTTATTTTCAGCCACTATTCACTGCACACAGTCTGTGCGATGACCGCTCATTCATGGGGGGGGGGGGGGCCGTGAGCACAATAAATGGAAATACAGAAAAAGCAAAAACAGGAGAGCTTTCTCCATTTCTGCCACCCCACTCTCACTCACACACACACACACACACACACACACACACACACACACACACACACACACACACACACACACACACACGCACACAATCTGTGGGAATTCATTAGCGGGCCGCTGATTTACGGAACACCGTCGTCAGCGCATAATTAGCAGTTGAGGATTGTGGCAAAGTGCACATAATTCGCTGATAAAACAGTGTTCAGATCCCAGAAGAGATCCTACAGGTGTTAGGGGGGGGGGGGAATATTACGAGGTAACTGAAATATTACCTCGTGACAGCTTTGTTGTTTTGAGATTAAGAGAGATTGAGAGTCATATTGTGCTCGCGAGGAATACACAACAAGTAATCGTTGTCATTGCATAATTACAGCCCAAGACCCGCGTGGGATACCAGCTGTTATTAAAAAGGCCATTTAAGTACACTTACGATCAATAAACTATTGACTTTTTATTTCACCTTTAACTTCTTGTACGAAAACAGCCTTTAACCAAATGTCACTTTGAATGGATCTCTCTAATTAACAGTCACTATATTATTGCGCATCACAATTGGGAAGTTTATCGACCATGTATTTAGTATCGGTCTGTCCAATATCGCTAAAGGCTGCCATCTCTGAAGCAGAAAGGTCAGCGGACACTGCGTATTCTGTTTGTGTGTGAGCACACACACACACACACACACACACACACACACACACACACACACACACACACACACACACAGTTGAGAAAATCAAAGGCGTGTTCATCTCAGAAGGAGGCTGAATCAGTGTCTGATGTGTTCTCAGGTCAGCCGGCCTCTCTTCAGCAAAGCATGGCTCACGGTGTGTGTGTGTGTGCGTTTTTATGTGTGTCAGATCAATACCCAGTTACAGACAACTCAGCCCCACCCTGCCTCAGGCAACACACACACACACACACACACACAGATAGAAAAAATAAATCACACAGGTCTGGAGCTTTTATGAGTCTATCGCTGCTTCTGGCGCAAAGAGAGAAAAACAGAGAATGAAAGGAAGGATGGGGAAAGGTGAGGAGGCTGGTGGACAGTACACCACCATGAGAAAGTTGTATCACGTGACATGCACACACCAGAGGGGGGGGGGGAGGGGGGAGAGAGAGGGGGGAGGGAAAGTATTGCGAGCGAGAGATTGAAAGTGACAGATAAAAAAAATCAAAGCGACAAGGACAAAGAGAGAGAGAGAAAGCATGAAAAAAATTAAAATGTGCAGAGCGCAGGAAAAAATAAAGACCCAGCGAAAAATGTGATTTGATGGGCTTTGATTTTTTTTTTTCGCTGTCATTTCTCCTGCCTTAGCATAATATGACAATGTGCCATACAGTACAAGCCCAGCTGTGATCTGCCAAATCCCCCTTCTTGTTGTGACAGCGCGCGGAGGTGAGCCTCTTCATGAGTTTTCTCTCCGTTTGAGCTTTTTACAAGGCTCTTTTTATTAGTTACCGTCTGAGAAGTCTGGAGTTAGTACGAGATCAAGAGATAGAAAAGGGAGCGTGGGGGAGGACACACGTCTTGGCAGAGGTGTAAATTGATGTGAAAATGGGATTTGACTTTGATTAAAAACGTCTGCATTTCAATATTTCACATCGTCTTCGACCTCAACCTCAGTACTCACAGAGAGCTTGGGGTTCTGTTCCCGCCGCTTCTTTCCGTTTGAGCGTCTTCGTTTAAAAAGGGGGATGGTTCACTTACTGAGAGTTAGAGGAGAAGATTGATACCACTTCCTGTCGGCACATATCATAAAAAAACAACAGACAGCTAGGTTAGCTTAGCTTAGCACAAAGACTGGAAACGGGGGGAAACAGTTAGCCTGGTTCTGTCCAGAGGTCAAATAAATCTGCCTACCAGCACCTCTAAAGCGCCCCAATTTACATCCTTTCACCTCTCTGTTAGACCGTGAATGAAAACAATGATTATGAGAGAGACAAACAATAAAGACAATAACAAACACAGTGACATTATATCCATAATTCAATTTTAGCGAATCATATTTTGAAACCCACATTTAAGGATCCCTTCAATAGAAATAAGCTGAGCTGCTTAACCTTTTATATAATGGCACTATTTAAATCTGTCATTTATTAGTTAGTTGTAATTCATCTGTAGAAATAATCTGAAGTTGTAATTAGTGCCGGGCAAGTTAACGCGTTCATTTCGCGTTAACGTAGTCATTAATTAACGCCGACAATTATTTTATCGCGCGTTAACGCATTTAAAAAAATTTAAAAACAAAATTTTATTTAAATGTTATTGCCCTTTTGTTCATATGGCAGTACTTTTAAAATAAAAGTGCGCAATACACTTCTTTTGAATTCATTATTGAACTTTGCCATAACAATGCGATTAATCGCGATTAATCGCAAAAAATCCATGCGATTAATCGCAATTAAATATTTTAAATCGTTGCCCAGTACTAGTTTTAATATAAATGTAGTGAAGTAAAAAGCACAATATTTACCTCCGAGATGTAGTGGCGCAGAAGTAAAAAGTAGCATGAAAATACTCAAAGTAAAGTACTGCAATATTGTACTTAAGTGTACTACCTGTGCAAATGTAACTCCACCGCTGGATACTAATACCAAGCATGCATAATGCACACAACACTGCCTTAACAATCCTTCTGTTCAGGTTCCATTCATTTGTGAGGAAACAAATGGGCTCTTAAACGGTTATTGATCCGACGATCCCTTTGTGGAATATTCTCAGGCCAAAACATGAAAGGGCATCTCAGAAACCTCATCCATCATCAAATACCTTTGATTCCGCCCATGCGCAGCACGGCTCTGCCGAATCAAAACGCAAACCACACACGGATGAAGAGGAATAGATTAGAAAGTCAGTTTCTCAGAATTTATTGATTCTCTCCCTCCCCCTCCCCCCCCCCCACTGAATTTCGTGAAACCGCTGTAATCACCGGCAATTTGCAGGGCACCTCGCTGTTGGACTCTTGCCCACTGCTGACAGAGGGCCAGCATATCCGTGTGCAAAGGTGTGTGTGTAGGTGTGTGTGTGTGTGAGAGAGAGTGAGTGATGGGGGGCATGCACACAAACTACTTTTTGTGTGCATTTGTGAGCGTTTTTATGCATTCGTGCCTCTCTCTGTGTGTGTGTGTGTGTGTGTGTGTGTGTGTGTGTAAGTGTGTCTAATGTGTGCGTCAAAAGGCCTATTTTGGAAAGATGGGGTACAGCTTGGTATTGGAGTTGATGTACTGGAAGGGATTACCTGGGGTGGTCCCTCGACTTAAATTGAGTCAGGGGGCCACAAAAACACACACACATAGACACACACACACTTTCAGTTCCCCTGTGGCCATGAGTCCCTATCCCCATCCCATGTTTGAATAGCACATACTGTATGAATGTTGGCATGACTCCATCACAATCCATCACAATCTCTTTTTATTTTTCCAACATCTGGCCAGGGACATCTTGATCAAATGCATTCACTGTGACAAATAACCAGATGCAGTAAAACAAAAGGCCCAGTTCCCACCGTCCTATGTCGGAGGGTTGAAATGGAAGGAGAGGAGCAGAATACTGCTACAAATACCGAAAGGACGAGCGTGTCCACCTCCCGCTGTGGGTGCAGCTGTCGGCGTCGAGGCTTTCGAAAACGTCCCACAGCAGCATGGGGGAAATCAGCTGACGTCACAAGTCCAAACGCTGCTCTGGTTGAATTGTAGACGAGACCGAAACGATCGCTGGCTGCGTTGAAAAGTGCGTCTGGCGTCTTGCAATTTCCTCCGTTTTCCATTTGGCCGGACAACTTGAGAATGAAATCGACAAGAAAAATCCATATCGCGGCATGTAACGTCATGTAATTATGTAATGGTCACTGAGAGGCAGTGGATTATTAAGCCTTGTATTGTCACGGATGTCGTAAGGCCCCATTGCCAAACATGATTGCCTCCCATTAATTGTCAGCATGGTTTGTATCATGTAATAGCCATTAACTGGAGAAGCTGTTTCCCTTTAAGCAATGCTGTCCTCGTTATCATTTCAATTGAAGGAAGTGTGTGAAATCATATCATTGATGAGAGTCTAGCATCAAATAGAGCTTGATTGAGGAAATGGCTCTAATCCATTCCACAACATATAAGGACACACACACACGATGGACGAGTGCAATCAATTCCAAAGGCACATCAATAGCTCTGACGGCTGATAGGTGCGATAGTAATATCAGGGCAGCTTGGCGCTATATTTCCAATCGACGAAGCTATCATTAGGAAACAAGGAGTTAGGGTACAATGGGGTAGGAGTGCACAATCCACCTGACCGACCAACAGTGGCAAAGCAAATGTGTCTTTAATAACCCTGAAGGTCAATAACAAAAAAAAAGAGCATTTTCTAATGATGCCTGATTTATTGTTTTCACAACAAATGGATATCACGCTGCTGTTCATTTCTCATGCTTTCGCTGACCCAAGCGTGTTCTGTCCCAACACAACAGAGGTATTAGAGTGATGAATGGGGGTGGAGACATGGCAGCGGTTATAAAGACCATGCATAATCTTCAACAAGAGTAAAGTGCCACAGAGAGCCAGTGCAACAACACACATCTACGCAGTCTTACTGCATGTATATGCTCACGCCTTTTTGTCATCTTTAACACACATTACCGAGGTCGCCCTGAACCCGGCTGATGGTTTCCCCCCCCAAGAGATGACGAGAGCAACAAAAAAGGTTGTAATTGCCAGGTCATTCAGACAAACTGCTGAACAACACATCTGGGAAGAAAAGAGTTTTCTCCATCAAATGTGCCCACATGAGCCCACGAGTCTGCACTCAAAGCACTCTGCTCGGTCCCGTCAGGACTTGGATGCGAACCGAAACAGCTTTTTTCTCACCATCCTGTTGATTTGATCGTCACTGAACTGAACGCGAGTTGGCGCCGGTCTTGTTTTAGCGATGCAAGAGGAGGAGACGTTTCTCCCGTCTGAGGGATTTATAGCGTCTTGTTGCTTCTGTTGCATTGTCATCTTGTGTTTTGATTTACTTCTGTGTTTTTCGTGTTAGAGATGAGGGATTGGACCGTGCGGTGATGGGGGCGGGGCGTTGCACTGGACCGGAGAGGTAAAGAGGGAGTTCAACCAGAAGGCAAAGCACTCGAATTACCAGTTCCATCCATGTTCCGACCCTCACACATGATCACGAGCTTCAGTCCAGCCTGGAATATAATACTGTATTCGTTGTCATCATGAATGTGTCCAAAGATTATATATATTTGTACTGTGTTTTCCAATTTTAGGTGCTTGAATTACAGATCATTTTACAAGTGGCAAGTCGTGTAATAATGACTAATATGTCTAACAATGCCTTTATTTCTGTGAATAAATATGGCATTTAAAAACTGCAGTGCCCAACAAACACAAGCAAACAATGCCACGTGCACGCGCCTTTGCTCCGTCCGCTGATCCGAGTTCACGGGTCTTGAGCTTTGGCTTTCATCAGATACCGGAAGCCTCACGGCACACAATCTCACACACGATCTCACACACACTTCTGATTTATGGCAGAGCTATTTTTAGGTGTCCACAGATCTTCATTTAGTATCAGCCACCACATGTCTCCAGGAGGGAGCCACTTTCACAGAGTTGATTTCCAGGACCCACGTGAATAATTACGACGCATCAGTCGAGCAACATGAGAGGGATCCGTTCCTAATGTCAGCTCGCTTACGATGCTATGTTCATGGCATGAGCACAAAGGCATCTTTAAATAGAATTCATGTCGAGCTCAGTTTGAAAATAGATATTATTGTTCATACATGGTGATGCTAACAGCCGGAGTGCAGCTACACTCTGTAACCAGCACTATTTTCTGATGGTCCCCATCAATCAGAACAGACTGGTGTTAGCTGAGGCTGTATTTTAGCTCACCTGGGTGTTGTTTTTTATCTGTGTGTGTGTGTGTGTGTGTGTGTGTGTGTGTGTGTGTGTGTGTGTGTGTGTGTGTGTGTGTGTGTGTGTGTGTGTGTGTGTGTGTGTGAGTGACAGGGTTCTCAACACAGTGCAACGTTTAACGGGGAAAGGCGGAGAGAGCGCATGACAGGTTGCAGCGGTCATGGTTTATTTGACAGGCGCTCCCCTCAAAAGACCCCGTCGAATGACGGCTGACATCACCAGTGGCGCCGGCGTCACCCCTGCCATTTCAGGAGATTTCAACAACAGCAGCAGGGTCGGCTGAGCCAGTGGTTGGTAGGTTACACGTTGCTCAAAAAGTGTGAAAAAGACTGATTTGTGCAGAAAACGCTATTCCCGTGCAGGATGTGGAGCATTTGTGCTGTCCTCGCTGTAGCTTGTGGCAAGGTGAAAGTAATGCTTTTCTTTGTATTTGATTTGCTGAGACTAAAATATCTTATCTATGTATTATTCAATAGTATTACTCAACGCATGCTAGAGATTCACCGATCGATCGGTTTTCAGCTTGTAGGTCGGCTTGGAAAGGCCCCGGCCCCGAGCTTTACAGAATCCTTTGCCACTTCCTGACGCTCCATAGCTTCAGAGATCAACAACTCAGCGAGGTACTTTAATTCAGTGGCATTTTTATAATAGAAAGTTAAGTAATTGCTCTCTAATGTACTCAGTACTCTCCCACAAGGGATAGTTAAATTTCGGTGTTTTCGAGAAGAAAAAAAACAGTAGAACGGACAAAGTCGATGCACGTCTTGGTAATTTTGTTATACCGCTGCCATCATGTAGACGGCGTCCATTCTCGTTAATGAGAAAAGATTATTAGTCCAAAATATCCGAGTGAGTTTATCCAGGCTGGTTCTGCACAGACTCACAAATGAAAATTTGTGTCACTGAAATATATATAAGTGATGAATAAATGAGCATATAAAAGCCCAACGTGTTGCGAATAGAGGTGTTTAATCCCACATTAGCATTTTAAGCACGTCATTGTAAAGTGTGATGTATATTACATCTCTACCCCTGAATATTGCTGGAGGACATGGGATGTGATGTCGTTGAACATGTTTTTCTCAGCTTAAGGATGAATTTGCATTGGTCAAAAGTGCGAAATCAGCCAATAAATACAATAAACTATGAAATACTACATGTCTGCTTTATTTAGAAAAAACTACCGTAGTAAAAGTGGGTTCGTTTGTTCATATACACAAGCATTGTATACTTAAGCATTTGCTAATTAGATGGTTTAAGCTGAAGACAAATGCCAATATATTTCTTAGTTTAATGAATCCATTGGCTGAACCGTTCTGCAGTGATTGGTGTGGCAGCTTGTGTCTTCCAGTGCTTTAAGCCCAGAGGATGGAGGCCAGCTGAAGATGTGTTAAGCAACTCGCTATTGAATTTGAATATTTAACCAGCTTCCATTAAACCGCTGATTAATTTGAGGGCACTCCAGAAGTTGCCACAGCATGACGGAGAGAATGAGGATTGGAAGGAGCGAGTGTGTGTTGGATGACTGTGTGTGGACACATGTTGGTGAAAGTATTTAAACTTTGGACGAAGGCAATCACCAATTATAAAACTTAAACTCCTAAAGTGACCCTTTAAGTACTGAATTTATTGCGGGGCAAAAACAAGACCCTCCCCCAGAATGCATTTATATTTGTTGATGCATTTAATTTAAAATGGATCGGCGTGACAGTAGTGACTGGGCTCATTTCCCACAGAGCATCTTCAGATACTGGACACTTCAATATGCACAAATCCATTTACCACATTTTAAATCGAGGCAATCTGAGCCGCGGGGCTGTTGCTGTGTGTTAATCTGCACCAGGGCCCAGGCACCAGCTGTGGCCTCTGAGGTGGCTTGATGAACTAATGTTTAATAATACTCTGGCTGATTTTGCCAGCTGACACTTTTTTCAAACAAGAACCCGGTAAAAGTGTCGTAAAATGCCCTTGATGACTGAGCCTCAGGCCACATGTCACAGGCAATAAATGTGCATCCTCACGTGTCAATAAAGAAGCAGCATTGTTCGCAAAGCAACACATGATTTGGCCGGGGAATACATCGAGTTCTGTATTGGGGCTGGTTGTGTCACAAAGACCTGGCAACCTCGGAGGGCAAGCACAAAGGTCCACACCTTCAAGGGGTATGCGGAGTTCATATGAGAAAGCGGGACAGGAAATAAAAATGCCAATCCATATGATCCTGCACATGAAATGGCTAGATAACTATTTTTGAGCCAAACTAAAAAGAAAATTTGTATAATTAAAAAAATTCCAGAACCAGCTCCACAGTGAGGAAACACTACCAAGTGGATGTGCAATGGTTTTAACTTACCACACAATCACATAGCATCAGGTGTGTGAAATGTTCATGGAAGTAGATTCGGGGTATACCACTGCTGGTAGTGAGCTACTAACCCTAACCTCCGAATAAATGCTTGATCAGTGACCTTTGAGTAGCTCACGGTCAGACGTATTCATATGCACATATAGTTGGTCCTCTCAAAAAGAAAAATGCCTTTTGCCGACCATTCATCTCGAAGGTTAGGCGGAATACAGCTCACCTCGCAATCTCCGCACAGTTTGCAAAGACTCGACACACTCGCCTTCGCATTGCTCAAGGGCACATTGAGGATGCGCTCGCTTCCTTCCCACGCAGTTTCATGCATATTCGCCGTTTGCAGAATGAGCAACATTCTAGTCACAAGCTTCCCTGACCTTTCAGCTCCCACTGCCGCCATTTAAAAAGCAATGCGAGCTTGGAAGTGACCCCCCCCCCCCCCCCCCCCTCACGCCACCTGGGCAATCATTACAACAGACGGATGTTCATTCAGCCAATCAGACGGCTAGAGCGGCATGTACAGATGTTACCGATGCCCAGGAGATGCTCTGAGTGGCAGGTCCAGATGTTGGACAGACACTTTATGAAAGCTAGCGATGCGCACACATGCTGTTGCAGATTGCTGTGAATGCACACGGGGGGGGGGGGGGGGGGGGGGGGCGTGGAGTTGTGTTCATTAAATGTGATGGAAGTGTGAGCTTTATTGTTTAATTACTGATGATTACATTTTCGTTTTATTCCAGCTAATTCCCCACATATAAAAAAAGACAATCCTGCACACACACACACACACACACACACACACACACACAGCTATACCTGATGCCTTTCTCCACAGAAGACACGTTGTCATGGCAACGTGCTGAAGCGGAATGGTCTTCTTACCAATTTAATCCGGATTACTCTCAACGACAAAACCACAGCTGACTCCTCAACCTGTCACATGCAGAGTCCTCGAGGCACACACACACACACACACACACACACACACACACACACACACACACACTAAATGCTGAAACTTAAATGAATGTTGAGGATCCACAATTTCACTCCGCGACACGGTAAACTTGTTCAAATATATGCTCTGCGTGTTTACACAAACACACTCCATCATATTGACAGGTTCATAAGGAGGTTTCACTTCCATCGCCATCTTTACTGGACACACACACACACACACACACACACACACACACACACAGCCATGTCCCAGAGGAATCCATCTTCATTTGCTGTGTTTGAGAGCAGCCCTGAGACTCAACTCGGTTCTCCACCATAACTCACCTTTATGTCTCCAGATGCTCCTCTCTGCTGTCGGAGCAGAGCGGCAACATTTCCCCCCCAACAACCAGTGGCGAGCTCACCGCCGCCATTCTCAATCATGTCCCTGCAGATTAAATGACGTTTTTCATGTTTTTACGACTACTGTTAAAGAAGTATGACATTGCCTGATCTTAGATACTTAGAGCAGCAGCGATACGACTCATCCGAGGTCGGTGAGGACGTTGATGTAAATGTTTATGTTCAGACGGAGAGCAAAGTTAATTGTGTCATTTTGTGCAGTCCTTGTTTATTCACCAGAGACAGACAATATATTGAAGGAGTACTTGAGTTGAGTACGCACTGGTTGTGTGAGAGTTTGTAAGCGGGTGTTTGGATATAGTTTTAATGTTTTTAACCACGGCAGATATTTAGGGGCGAGCCAGTACGAAAGAAACACTTTTCAGATAAAACGTCATTTAATAAAAATATAACGTTACAGTCGGAAACCTATTTCTGTTGTGACGAACACATTCAGGGGGAAGAAGGGTAAAATGTGTAATTTCTATGAATAAAGGTGATATTTCCATGTCATCTCCATTCACATTTTTAATAAAGCTCACAAAACCAACTCTTTTTACTCACGCCTACCCTTTGAATTCTATTTTACTGGCGAACGCAAGGCTCTCTGGATAATATCCACCCATCTGGTTGTCTCTAGTTTTTGGAAGCAAAGCACGGTTAATTATAAATAGGTTGTCTTTGTAAAGTGCAGCTCGCTGCGTGTTTGTTTGCTTGTGTGGCAGGTGTGTTGAGTGTGATTAATACTTTGGCAGACAATAGAGCAGAGACGCAAAATTAGATTAAAAAGACGTGTAGCCTACCTGTGCTGGTTTTCTTCTGCATATGGCAGTGGGATCATAAATAAACATACAATACAAAGGCGGTAATACAAGCATATTAGGCTGGTGTTGAATGAGGCAGAGAAAATATGCAACATTTAACATTCTGAGCTTATAAAAAAAGGGGAATGTGTTCATGTATAATTCAGAAACCATGGTGTGGGCTAACATGTCTGAAGGCCTATGATCTGCTGGGGGACTTTGCAAGCTAAGCTAAGCTAAGCTAAGGCTAGACTGGGCTGCACTAAGCCGGCCGGTACTAAGAGAGTTGGTAATCTGTCTGTGCTCCAAACTGGCGCTATCCTGCGGGAGCTCATTAGCTTAGCATTCTGCCTCAGTGGTCCTGCGTTGAACGGACGGGAGCACAAAGACAGAAACGAGCACTTTGTGCCCGTCGTCATGCTGCCTCCCACGCATCGTTCTGCTGCCACATTGTCTCTCTCCGTCCTTTCTCGCTCTCCCTCCTTCTTACCCTCCGCTCACTTCCCCCACCTTTTTGTGACCGAAATGTTCCGCTCGCTTTCCAAAACCTCACTTTCAGATCCATTTTAAAAGTCAGCCCACGAGAGCCCATCAATGAGCCAAACAGCCCTTTCAAAAGCTCCCCGTCCTGGCCCTCCACCAAAGAGATCCGAACTCTGACTGAAGCTACCTCACTCGACTTCCTCTCACTTTCATGGCAACTCAAACCGGAAAAAAAAGAAGTTTTCCCAGGCCTAACAGTTGTCTCCTTTTAGTCAAAGCTTTCGCGCACCATCTGCTTTCTCCCGTACAGTTCGCCCTCTCTGCCTGACAGCAAGTGAGACGCTTACATCTCCATTTGTGCAGCTGCGGAGTTGCACTTATAGCCTCCGCGGCTACAAAAGACAGGTGAGCCAACAGTCTCTACAGGATTCGCGTTAATAGACGTGTGGAGGTGAAAGCCGGCTTCCCACTGTGGAAACGTTGCTCTGCCGTATCTCGGCGGTGCTCTTTGACAGCAATGACTCACACCCACCTGTGAAGTCTGATATATGGACTTTAATTAGAGGCTTTTTAACTGAGATGTCGACTGTCTGCGGCTGGTTATTAAGACGGGATTGCCTGCACTGTCTTAATGATAAGCAATGAGCACGCAACCTCTGTGGAAATCAAGCCACACTCTCAGATCTGGTTTCCTCTTACAGGGATCGCTCTTTATGACGTTTAGATCGTTTAAAAAAAAAACTTAACATCGTGTTTTTGTGCACGTGCGTACTGGAGCAGATACGTGCACTTCCTCCAGGTGATTACCCGCCATTGAGATGTTACCAGTCACTTTTACATGCACCCTGGGGCAACACCGTGGGGAGATCAGAGCCCAATCCACTCCGACATCACATGCATCTGAGTGTTGCACACACTGAGAAGAAGGAACATTTGTTGGAGCTTTGCGGGGGTAAAAAAGGCAGAGAAGAAGACAAAAGGCGGTTGTAAGGGAGGGAAAAAAAGGGGGGGGGGGGGGGGGGGGAGTCTTTTGAGCATGAGCCGAGGTACAGTGGAAGGACACGCACCCGAGAGGCGAGGACATCTTTGAAGTGCGCCGCCATCACAGCACGCTCGCTTCCACTCATTTCGAATCGCTCCACATCCCCCTCCAGTCATCATTCCTTGTATTTACCGCTTCCTCTCAGTGAATGAAGAGTGATTGGCATGCGCACTGAAGGCTTTGTCTACCTGGGGCAACGTAGAAAGCTACACACCTGAGCTTGGAGCTTTAGGTACTCGCACACTGCAGCCCAGAGCGCTAGTATGGAGCCCGAGCGTGCTGGAAGAGTACTTTATTGTACAAAAAGGGGGAAAGGAGGTCATGAAACTTATAAGATAAGATAATCCTTTATTAGTCCCGCAGCGGGGGAATTTACTGTGGAATCAATCAGAACCCTAATCACCTAATGGTAAACCAATAGTGTTGGAGTGAAAATGAAAAGGAAAGCTCCATCTTATTGCCTGCATGTAAGTTAACTCCGTTTTGTCGAGCGACGGTTTTGAAGCGTCGGCCATCGCCATCTTGGTTTTTTGGCTGTCGCCATCTTGGTTTTTTGGCTGTCGCCATCTTGGTTTTTTGAAACCAGAAGTGACGCAAGAGGGTGGAGAGAATTACAACCTGACGACGAACACATTTTAGGTGACTAAAATGTTGCATGAACAGAAAACAAACGTTCTTACTACAACTGGAAACATCTCGTCGGTTTCTTGCTCAATCTGCATGTCAAATTGCGATAAACATTTTTTTTTTGTTTGAGGCCATTTCAATGATTGACAATCAGTGACGGTAACGTGTAAGGAAAAGTGTTATCAACGCACCCGCAAAGGCACAGAACACAGCTAGCAAGTAGCCGTGAATGTAAGTAAGCCTAATGCATGATTTGCACCGTAAAAAATAAAGATAAAAGTTTATGGCACAAGGGTTTTATGAGGAAGGAATCGATGAAACCTCAAGGATACAAACAATGCCTTTAGCTGAGAAGACTGAATGTACACAGAACTTTACTTTGTTTACAAGAATATCTCATGAGGCACCTTTAACTTGACAACAGTTTTTTGAGTTTTTGTTGGACCTTTGGTGACAAAAAAATGAATTACACATGGTGTATAACCATCACAAATCCCATATCTATATGGAGTATAGTGTATTAACATTCAGTGTTTGCCCTATAGGTGCTGTTTGAGTCTCAAAGATGCATGTGATGGGAATTGTGGTCAGTCAAAGGCTGAACTTTAGGAGACACCTGCCAACAGATGTGAAAGAATTTTAGACTGCCTTCTCATTCTCAACACAGCCCGAGGATCCTACAAAATAAAAGCTACATATATTCATTCAGAAGTTGTCAGTAATTATGATAAGGCTCTTTGCAAGCGGGAAATGATATACAATGTGATTCCTGTTATTGTGACCTTTGACACTCATTTGAATTCCTGCAGGTTGCGTATAATTCAGACGCTTCGTCTCTTGCCAGCGGATTGTGGAGCAGCACACACACACACACACACACACACACACATCTATAACCCCCATGTGATTGGCCGTGAGTTGAATTCATATTATCTGGTTGCCTCTTCCAGTCATGTCATAATAAATCAAGATGATCTCTTACACCATAATCATTTAAGCATTATTGTGGAGATTAGAATAATGCAGATTCTTAATTTAGGTTGTTTTTTTCTGTCGATCAGTAAAATGATACAGCCACCTGTACACACATAAAGCGGCAAAAGGTCTTCTAGCTGTATTATGACGCCACGGTCCGCTCCCAAATTATCGTCTATTAAGCTATTTCCAGGTCATATTCGGACAGTTTACCAAAAGACTACTGCAGATACTTATTGTGCATTGAAATGCTACATTGTGGCGTTCCTGATGCTCACGTTGGTTTTGATACTTTCTGTCACAAAGGTTAGTGGGACAGACTTTTCTTTCTGAAGTCATACTTCCAGCGGCTGAGATGACTAACTATCACCAGATGGAGGGTCGTATTTCCTGTCCCGCGTCATCACATTAATCCTGCGAGACAGGAGCGGCGAATTAGTCGGCTACCTATCATCTTTAGATGAATGTGACGATAGGTTACAGCCATGCTGCTGTCACAGTTCTGCTCTGTAAGGTATCCAGTAAACTGTGTGAAGCCCAACCAAGTGCTGCAGAGTTAATAACGTTCCCATCGTTCCTACTGCTCCTTCAACCTCTGAAGTCCGACAAGCCGTTTGCTCCGTCGTGTTTTTGTCAGCTGGTGTCGGGAACATCAGGGGAGCCGTTGACACGAGATGAATTCTTTGAGATCATGTGACAAGATGTTCTGTATTATGGATGGTTTGTCTTTCACCGTTTGAATTGTCACTTTCCATCCATCTGTCCCGTTCTCTTTTGGGTACTTTAATCCCCACGTGCCGATTCTAATTACTCCTCCTTCTTTGGCAACATCCTTTCGCGCCTCTCGATCCTAAGGCCGGTTTGCAATACACATTGCTATTGCGTGACTACGTTTTTCAGAAGCAAATATATGCACGTCTGAGCCCTTATTGAATAATTCTGCTTCTATTTAGCACATCAATAATGCAACATAGAACAAAGGTATTTTCGCCCGGGTATCGGGGGGGAAACGCAGGATTTGTCTGCTGCAAAGCAGGTTAATAAAAGGCCGAGCAGGGAGCTTTATTTTATGCATTAGCAGATATGTGGCCATTACTGCCATCCCTACACTTGGCAGCCTGACAGTTTAAATCGAGGTAGTTGCCTGGTAGTTGCCTCACACACACTGTTATGTTGTGTTTAATCAGTTTGCCATTTCCTCACACGAACCTATGTTTTTTCCAGACTGATGGCGGGCCTACGAAGCAGAAGAAAGACGGCAGCCTGTCCTCTCTGGGTAACATCTTGGTGAACTTTGAATTAACGAGGAAATGGAGTCGGAACTAGCCTTCCCTTCTCTCCGTCTCTGTCACACTCTCAAACGGCTTCAATCGACTCACTGGCGGACAAACTAAAGAACTACAGAGAACCAGGCCCAATTATTTCTGTTGTCATGGATCCCGTGCAGTTTGTACTGCAAGCAGGTGGAACGTCTGCGCCGAGAGGAGTCGTCAGCACCAAGGCCATATCGGCAACATTCTTTCATTCTCATCTTTAAGTTCTTTCACTGAATACTGGCATTTTGTTTATTCTTCCACTTTCCACAATGCAAGTCCATTCACCATCCTTGGGGATTTGCAGTCACATACTTTCTACAGAGAAGATTTCCTTGACATTTGAGCACCAATTACAGTAACTACACAACAGCTGAGAATCGTTTTGAATCCTTTTAAATTGGAAACCCGACAGCATCGAGTTGTAGTAGTACAGAGTGTACTGGTGTAGTCTTGTAACTCATCGCTCTGTCCATCATGAATTTGAGATACTGTACATCATGATATATTTTTTGGGATTATGCCTCTGGTGAAAGATGTCTCCAAACCTCATTTTTAAATATGTTTTGCTATGCTGCCATTACGTGTACTATAGCTTTAAGGGGCTTCAAGTTAGCACACTTCAGCCGCAGTTTTATCCATAATTTGGCAGTGATCAAATCATCCCACTTATGAGTTGAGAATTAACTGCACAACTTGCTCCAGGAAGGCGACTTCAATTATGCTTTGAGCCAACAAGCATCAACTCAATTTGACGTGTTGATTTATATTTGAATAGTCCACAAAAGTAAAAACATTTAAAACAGCCTGTACTTTACTCACGGTGGGTACAACAAGCACACGCATGCTTTCGCAATCACTTTCACCCACTTGAAAGCACCCCCCAGAAACATAGATTCAAATCAGATACGCACTAAAGGTCACAGTGGGAGCACAAACAGAACCGCTAATTGGTAAAAACAGCGATGGGTGACGTGGTCACGTATATCTGCAGTCCCCACCTCTCGGCTTCTGGTTTTGCCACAAAAGGTAATGCACAGATCGCTGAAATGCATTTTTTTTTTTTACCCTCCAAGTGACCAAATATAACTGTGTCTTGGCCGATGCTTGTTGTGGTGCAGGATTCACACTCAGAGGGAAGTCAGCAAGAGGAGTAGGAGGAGATTTGTACATGTTGTGTAAAAGTCTGTTTGAATCTGGCTGGAATTCTTGAATATTCCATATTTGGGCTTCCTCCTCACCGGCCACAGCAAACTTTCTTATTTCACAGCTAAACAGTCCTCGAAGATTTGTTTCTGAAAACATGTGAGACGAGAAATCTGCATTCATATTTTATAAGCGCTGCCTAGTTTGACAGTTTAAACAGAATTCTTAAGCTTCCCGAGCAGTGATGGACAGCTTCGAGACTCCTCGCCTCTTATCGGGTGTTTTTCCATCGAGCGCAGTGAAATCGTGCAAATGTCATTGTGACCACTAAAAAAGCAGGCAAAGAACGTGTCCAATACTTTGGTTTATAACCAAATACCTGCACAACTGACATGTTAGCATCCTGACGTTAGGGTTCGTGTTTGCGCTGATCCGTATGGGAGGTGTGGCATTGAAAGAGTGAGAGAGAGAGGGAAACTGTTGCTGTAGAGCTCTGATTGGAATCCTGTCTTGGCTAATAGCAGGATTATGTCTGAGTCCTCCTAAGCCTGCTCTGCCGGGTTTTTATTCAGTTATATCCAGGGTCTCTCCTGGGTTTTGTTATGAGAGAAGACTTATCGGATGTGTGAAGGTAAACGTTGTCTGGAAGGAAATGTGGAGGAGGACAAAGGCGATCATGGGCAAATACCCAACGCTAAAAATGACCGAATCTTTATTTATTTTATTTTATTACACATCACAATCAAAGCGGCCCCATTAATCGGTGTGTAGACTTTTCACTCATGACTAAACCCGCTGATTTGCAAGGTGCCAAAGTTAATCTACTTTGCATAAATAAATTGGTAAGCAGCATCTGCTCCATCTTAAAGCTTGAAATGGAAAGTCAGGAAATCAGAAAATTGCCTGATTATTCAAACACTACTGACAAACCAGAGCATGTGAATGAAATTATTAAAAAGGGCCCCCTTTATTTATTTTTTTGGCAAATAAGATGGGGGATGTAGATGTAGTTGGAAGGGATTCAGGGATGTTTTAGCCAATGAATTCAGCGCTATATGGAGATGAACACCGGAGGAAAGAAATTAAGTGAGGTCAGAGTGCATGCGGTCGCACTCGAGCGAGGTCTCTGGAGCGGGACGGGATTCAAGGACGTGCTGAAGCAAGATCACAGCATCACAGTAATATCTATAATATAAGAGCTTCTTTAAACGGATGATGTTCATATGATCGACAGTCACCACGACCACATTTTTGAAGCACATTAGAACATCAACAATGTTCTCTTCTTCATTATGTAATGCCGAGCCTGAAAAGTTTACAGAAAATGACTTTGCAATCAGTTAATTAAAGATGTTAATTGGTGTAAAACTTAATTGAGTCATTCAAATATACTTCTGTATTCCCGATAAGGCGCGAGCATGACGTGCATAATACCCTGCTGGTGTTTGTCGGCCAGTCGGCCCACTTAACTATCTCAACTATTGGATGGATTGCCGTGATTTTTATTTGTTTTACAGATATTCCTGGTCCCCAGAGGATACAACCTAATCATGTTGTCAATCCCCTGACTTGTGCTGTAGCGCCACCATCGGCTCAAACGTTTGAAATTGTCCATTAGTTTGGTTTGTGACCAGAGGTCTTCAGAGCAGTGACTTTCCCATCAGCCTCGGCTGTATTTGGTATTTAATGAAAGCATGAATCACACGATTTGGACTTTGCCCAAGTTTCCCACCGACATTTCCGAGCAATGACTTAAAACTCATCACCACGTGCCCTTGATCTCTGAGTCGGCGAACTAAAAATAACCAGATGAGAGTGGTCATTTTAATTAAGGGGTTAATGTTGACATTCCCAACAAGTCTCCCCTGACTCCCGCTCCCTCCATTCCTGTCCAGCTGTTTGGCAGAAGAAGAAAAAACATCAGTCACAAGCCATTTGTGAAGCCGGTGGCTTTGCGTGCATATAATGTGTGCATGTGGACGTTTGCCAAGTGAAGAGCTAGTGTCCGTCCTTTGTGTCCGTGCGTCTCTCCCAGGTGACACATCGCATCTTGTCACCACGGTGACTCACATTCGCTTGGAGTGGACCGGTTCGGGGGGTTCGGGGCAGGAAAATAAGCACATAAACATGCCGATATTGCCAACAACTTGCAATTGCTGTAAACATACTTGAATGCGCACGCTCGACCACTCACCCAAAGGTGTTCACTCACATATGGGTGCACCAAACTGGGGAGAGATGCTAAATGATTTCAGGGGCTGCACAGGGTCCCTGGAACATGCCAGAGTTTATGCATGTTCACTGTTTTAAGGCCTCCTGAGCTGTTTTCACGGCCCCGCTCGCATACAACAAGCTGTGTAAAATGCATCCTTTGGTAAGACATGTGGTTCCAATGATCCAGTGCAGGTGCACTCGTGATTAACTGGCTGGGGATTACGAGAGGGAGCGGAACAATCAAGTGACGAAAGGTCACAACACTGTTGGGTACGAGGCTCTGATTCCCGGCGCTCTACTTGAGCTTTTCCGGAGTCTTGACTTGTTGTCCTGGTGTGAGCGGTGGCCCTGCCGGCTGCCTTAAATGGGTCGGTGTGAGCCTGCAGAGCCCTAGAATCATCCTCGAGACCCGCAGCACAACAGTAAGTCGTCGCGCTCCTAATTATTAGTTTTTTTGTCTTACGTAAATACTTTGTTAAATTTGGCATTTATAGCCATGCCAATGTTTCCTCTGGGCTTTAGAAATATGCCAGGAATAATTCAGAGATGATACATTTGAATGTAATTGAGCATTAACACTACAGCTGCGTAAATACGCTGCATGTAATGTGAAACGGCAGCATGATTGGGAGCTTCTTGCAATTGTCAGTGGCCCTTTATGGTGTTTATTGATTTGGAATAATGAGAAAGTGTTGCTTGCAAACACGGTCCCTATTTACCGTCGCTAAATATTCCATTGTTTATTAAAAAAATAAGAATAATTTAACTTTTGTCTTCTTTAAGATAGAAGAAGATGTAATATGTTTTAAGATGTGGATAAGTGGAAGGATGAGAGATGTGGCTGTAAAACAAAAAATGTAAAAAAGCATCTGTAACAAAATGTTGTTTTCATCAGTAATGTGCTCAAAGTCTTATGTGACATATAAACCAAGGACTTTGTGCATCCACAGGCTTTTCTCATCTTTTTATAGGCTACGCTCATAACTTAGAAGCATTAGTGCAGAGGATGAACTTCAGGTTCAGGCGACAGACTCGCTCTTCATCAGATTCAGGGAAATGCTTGCTGCTGCCCGCTAAAACACTGACTGAGAGGTAGTGGTGGGGGGGGTGGTGGTGTGGGGGGGGGATATATGGTTCAGCGTTTCCCCCTCACGAGAACAGCACAGTAATCAATTCCGTTTAGTACGAATCCAATGCACTTAAACGTCCAGCGCGAATAACCAGAGGCTGCAGAGCAGAGGTACATTTATCGATAAAGCAATTAATTCAAACTCCTCCTCCCCCCCCCCCCCCCTCCCTCATCCTCCCCCGGTCTGCTGCTTCTCCCCCATCCGCGGGAAAAAAGGGGCACTCAGGTGACCTTTACGCAACAGAAATAACGCATTAAACGTTACGTATATAGAGCAAATTCCTCTTCTCATAAACTCGCATGGAGCACCTCAGGAATGAGCTACGGAGCAATGCATTGCCACGGGGAAAATTGCCAAACAGGAACAAGAACGATGTCAACAAAGAGAGAGGGAAAAAATGGTAATTCAACTTTTATTTGGATAACTTGGCTAAACTTTTATTCGTGGTTTATCTACTGTGTGAGAAAAAAAAACGTCCACGACGTCTTTGTAACGGTAACGTCGCGTTACTTTCCTTTGTTAGTAACGGTGGCCACGTCATTTACGACACCGCACTGCTGACCGGTGAAATTTGCATAAGGCACCGGCGGGTGAGCACCAGTCTGTCCACCACAGAGGAGAGAGACAGGGAGACAGACACGAGGAGCATCCAGAGCTCCTCCGTCAAGCCCACCTGAAGGAGATCGAGCTCCACCGGAATTACTGGTTAGCCTTCAGCGTAAAAGGGCAAATTCCTTGGATAAACTCGGTGAGTATACGGAGCAGTAGGTTGGGAAAAAAACACTTTAAATGAAAACTCGTTTTTTTATGTTCAAACTAAGGAAATAATAAAAGGCATTTGTTGTTTTCACGATAATGCTGGTGGAGCATTCAGTGTGAGGGCGAAGCAATCTTTATGCTGAAACTGCTATTTTATTCTGAAAATGCCATCCGGCGGTCGCGCTTTTATTATGCCGAGCTTCACACACTCTGTCTCTCAGAGCTCGGTCGGCTCGCAGAGACAGCAGGATGCCAAGGGGAGCCCTCCGACCCACGGCGTCCGTTTCACCGTCTCCCGGCGTCGCCTCTCGGCCACAGAAACTCTAATGGGCGTTTTTATCTTCCTTGTACCGTCCTCCACGCCTGGATATTTTCGGAAGCCACGAAATGAAGCGAATGAATGTGAGCAACAAGAAGTGTGTCCTGTTATTGTGCCCGTCTCCAGCATCACCAGTAGTGAAGTCCCCCCCTCTCTCTCTCTCTCCCTCTCTCTCTCTCTGTGGATGCGGTGTCTCTGTGATTTTTCTGCTTTCAGAGGATTCCATGTAGTGTTCTGTAGTGGACTACCCAACTTCCCCACCGCTTTTTGTTGTCTTTTTTTGAGGTTTTCCGTCTTTGAAACAAAAGGTTTCAGGATAGACCAACTCCGGAAAACCAGCGACTTGAATCTGCTCCTGGCGGAATAACCCATCAGTCTTTGCGGTTATTCGCCTTTACGCGCATCTTCTCCGGGGTGGGAATACGACCGATGCTTGCCTTGCTCGTTTATTCCGAGTTGTGTATCGTCTCGTACCGTTTGTCTGTTTGTCCCACAGTGGCATGAAAATTCATGAATGCGTCCAAGGACATGTATACAAATTACGCATGCACCATGACGGTAGTAGGCTGTGCGTAATATCCGAATAGTATTCCTGTATCCACTACCACACGAATGCAATACGAATCACATTCGATGCATCTGTGTTTTGGAGAAGATGTGTCCGATCCATCCAAACTTATGTGTGTGTATGTGTGGCATATGGGCGTTATGGGTATATGGCAAGGTATTGTAACGCTTGAGCCTGGAGTAAAGTATCCCAAAAATGCGTGCGCGTTTCATGAGAAAAAAAAGATGAAACGGATACATCTTTCAAAGTGCACTACACAAAATGATCAAATAACGAAATGCGTTTTGTAAGTCCCACAGGCGTGTTTGTGTCCCCGGGAATTAAGCGAATGCCAGTAAATGTGTCCAAAGTTGGCGGCAAATTAAAAAGCCATTATATGCAGGCCCACGCCTCTGCCGTAATTAACGCCCCATGTGTGTGCGTGTGGATGGATCATGCGCGTAAAGCATGCACGTCTGGCCATGTGCGCCGCTGGCCGCGCTAACGTGAACCCTTCCTTCTGTGCGTGTGTGTAGCCACGCTGGAAGTCGCCCACCATGTGGCCGTCGGGAGTGGGGAGCAGGCAGCCCTGCCCGCGGGAGTCGGCGCTGCGCAAGGCGGCCATCAGCGGCAACATCAACGCCCTGCCGCACCACGTCCCCACCGGCCGCAGCGTCCGGGTCTTCATATGTGCCAACCCCGACGGTAAGTCAGTGTGTCACCCCCACCCCCCTCATCTCCCTCCCTCCCTCCCATCCTACACACTCTTCTTCAAGCCCAGACCCTTACATTCCACAGGACACCGTTTTTAATGTTGCGACTCATTTTAGAAACATGAAAAAAAGATTATATTGTGTTGTTCAGTAGCATAGACCATAAAGTCGAACTTGTTTTGACCAATTTTGAGAAATAACCCCCCCCCACAAATTGAAACTATCACCTATCAGGGCTTTAAAAATGTACCCAAGCACAGTAAAGTAGAAGGTCAATGCATCAGGACATGAAACCGTGTGATCTTGTGAGCCAGTATTGACTCAGGTTTATTTTGATGGAAAAACCAGGGTTCTCAGATGAAGGTGTAGTCTATTTATGGGCATTGAGCTGCGACATATGATCCACTGAACCTTAGAACAACTGGAAAATATCTAAAATTAGGTTACAACCTGACAAAAAAAAAATTATTCTTCCAACATCTCAACGCAACAAGGGATTGCTCTCGACATAAGACTGCACGGTGTGAGCAGAGTGCAAGACAGCTGGGTCGTAAGGGAGACACCCAGTTGCAGCTCTGTATTTGAATATGCCCTCTGGGCAAGGGGGTAAAAATAGGCTCAGTAAAACTGGAGTAAACAAGGCAAGGGAAGTCGAGGCGATGAGAGGGGAAGGGAGAGAGAGAGAAGGGCATTGCCAGAATTAAAAAAAAAAGGGAGGCTGCTTTTGTCGACAGATCATCGTCATTTGCTTGGCCTCGCCGAGCAACTTGCTATGAACCCCAAATAAGAATGAACTGACCTCGGATTACGGACCGCAGTAGAGGGCGAAAAAAGTCCGGCACTGTTTATCCACCTGTAGCAGTCATTCAGAGCATCCCGCCACAGCACAAATGTAACACTCCATGCTACACGTGGATGGAAAAAGGATGAAGAGGGGGGGGGGGGGGGGGGGGGGGGGGGGGCTATTCCTAGTTCTTTTTTTCTTTTCACACCGTCGGCACAAATGGAAAGACTCGCATCTGAGCCCGAGCTGTGATAAAGGAGCTAATTTTGAGCTGCTGTTTCCAGTGAAGCGAGGTGTTTGGTATCCAGTGCCACCTTTTTTTTGTAATGAAGCCATACAGATATACACACACACACACACACACTGCCGTGATTCAGCAATGGTGCAGAAACACTGTTGATTCCCCCGCTTTGTTCAAAATGACATTTGCAAAGCCTACCGTCTGTGTCAACATGCACGTGATGAAACACCGTGACCCGGGTCTGCCCCCTCAGTCCTGCTGCAAAACCTGTTTCTCCATGTTCACTAGAGGGGGCTGTCCATGCACTTATTTAACAGCAGTCGCCTTACTGTAACTGTATAATGTGGTCAAATCAGACAAGCAAAAAAAAGAAAAAACACTCAACATGGTTGATGTTAACTTGACTCACCAGCAACTCACGTGACTAACGAGTCACGTGACTAACGAGTCACGTGACTAAGGAGTGACAGTATGTGAAAGTTCACTTTTAGTTATGCACGCAACACGAACAGCGGCCTCCTGGATGAAAGCCCTGTGTTTGTATGACACGTTTTCTGCAGCAAGTGATTCTGAGTCTGGGTCTGTTGGCTGTCTAAATTGGCCAAACATGACTTTTTGAGTATTTATTCCGAAAAAAAAACACAGAACAACATAGGTTCCAACCATTGGAACCATTTCACCGTCCGTGAAACCGTGCCAGAGCTGCGCAACAACCCGCTGTTTTGATCTGAACTTTAGTCGGACACCCAGTTTCTATTCATTCTCTGCCATCCTTATGGTTATTATTGAATCGGCTCGGAGAGGAAAAAATGAGCATGAGCATGCCGCTTTAACAATCATTTAGAATAAAGTATTGTCTTCCTCAGAGGAAGCTGATAGAAGAGAGTAGTTTGAGTTATCAGCACAGCGTGCAGACGCTACAATAGGAGGCTCACGCCACAATGCAGGGACAGAGAGCATGGAAGTATTCCAGAGTGTTTGCCAAAATGTAAGCTGAACAACTAATTTGAGTGGATTTACATCCTCCTTCCATGATGTTAATGAAACACTCAAGTTCTTGGCTCAGGTAGGTGAATCTCTGTGCGTGTGTGCATGTGTGTGTGTGTGTGTGTGTGTGTGGCCACAGTCGATCAATTAAAAACCCCGATATCTGCTCTTGCCAGTAGCCAGACGACAGCAGCAACAACAAACCAGAGAAAAGCCGAACATGATTTATTCTTGCGTTTGTGTGAACCGCTCAGTGCATTATGCAGCCTGTCTCCTCTGTCAATATTGTGTGTGTCACCATTACCTTGCTGTAGTCACCTCGGGGGCTCTGGCATCGGTTGTGTGCAATAGGCAGCTACTTGTATGCAAGCTATCACTGGAGCTGTTTAAAGTTGATGAAAGCACGAGGCATCGGGGATGCGGTGCATGAAGTCATCTCCCCGTCCAACGCACCACCATCAAGGCTAAAGCATGTCACCACAGATACCACCAATTACATCACAACTCACCCCGACAACTGTTCCCACGGTTTCAATTCACTCCATTTATCCGTTTGTAGGTTTTTAGCTCCGATTTCCCTGAATCAATGGTCTCTTTACTTTTAAGAACATCTCTCTCTCTCCGTAATCAACCACCTTTTTTTTTTTTTTTAAATCGAGTCTGGTGAAAGCGAACAATGGAGAGAGTGGGAAGGGTGGCAAGGCGGACAGAGGGAGAGAGGACCGGTGGAAAATACTGTTTTTGTGCTTTTGTTTAATAATATTGCTTTTCAGGGGCTGTTGAGTTCCCGTTGGTTTTTTTGGGTTTTCCTGCGGCATGTGAAGTTGACGACGTGTTTTGTTAGCTTGTTTCGGCTCCCCCTTGTCATCCTGGCCTCCTGACCCCCCCCCCCCTCTCTCTCTCTCCCCTTCTGAAGGGAGAGAGAAATCTCACTCGGGCTTGTTTGGCAGCAGCTTTTAGTGACCTCTCTCAGAGTGCTGGGGAACAATTCTGCAACCCCCCCCCCCCCCTCCCCCGAGGATCGTTTCGACAATTTCAGCATTTGCCCTCACGCACTCGTCCAACCCCCTTGTGTTTGAACCATTCCGTGGAACATACCGGTACTGTAAAAAAAAAAAAAAAAAAAAATCTCATCATGATTGCAACGATAGCCAGCAGCCCGATGGATACACCTGAATAAAATGGCATCGTGCTTATCCACTTATAACCAACATAATTAACCTCGGGAAAGCTGGTGTGGTCTGCAAGTGGTTTGTAACTAATGGGAATTTTATTTTACGTGCACATCAAGGGCTCTACTGGGGAGAGTTCGGAGGCTTAATGCTGGTAATTGAGATTGAAAATGAACAAAATCTTACCAGTAACTTCCGTTAAATGTGTCATTTCCTTCCTGGAAAATATATTCATTTTTGAAGCCTCTCACTGTATTTAGCTACTTTCAAAGTCTTGCCAAATACAGTTTTCTTTAGTTTTGCGCATGAAAATGTTGCTACATCAAAAGGTTTAATCCGTATATATATCTTTTACTTCTAATTGTGGATAATCATGGCCTTCCAAACTCTAATTTCCAGATTCCACTGTCAAATTTGTTTATGCAAAAAGAAAGAATATGTTGATGAAAGTAACAACTTCACATGAACATTTAACACATCTCACACTTTAATTCTCTTTGGAATACAGTTCTAATTCTCCTCACTTCTTCGAGATCCCGCCACATCAAGGACACGGACAGAAATAACTTGAACACTACATCAAAGCTCCTTATGTTTTGGTTTCGTTTGTTGCCGATATCCAATACGCTGACATTTTCAAACCCCATTTTGGCCCGTTGCCAATGGCGATGTACAGATGCAGGCATGAAACGCAATGCTTTTCACAACGTACACATTCACTGGGCAACACAAGGAAAACTACTTCAACTTAGGTTACATGTGACGGAAAAAGAAAAATAATACTGAGTGAAGTTTAGAGACAATGAAGAAGACATCAGTCAATATCAGTCCTTCGTCCCGTCCTCCGTCCTCCTCCCTCCGCTGATGTGATTCCCTGCCTGGAGGTCCCGCTGGTGGAGGGAGGAGGGGCTGTTATCTCACAAGAATCTGTGGCAAAGTAAGCGAATGGATGCTAAACGGACTTTTACTCGTATAGCGCCTTTCTAATCTTCAGAGTGCTTTAACACCCCATGTCATCCGTCATCCGTACCAGGAATTCATACTAGCCGAGCGAGCGTGCTGTGCTCGTTATCGCAGCGATTGCAGGAGCTACCGTGCAAGGTGCCACCTGCCCATGAGGACTAACGAACCCATTCACAGCCCTGGGATCTGCAATACCGGGTTTCAGTTCCCATCCTTACATATAAGCCGTACGAGAGGAAATATTAATATCTGGCTGATGCCGATATTTAATTTTACAGCCGTGCCGATACCATTAAATCTAACACGTTTGGTATAATGGCTGATTGGGCCGTCCGACTAGTCTGAGATTATGTCGGGAGGCAAGAGATTTGAATCTTCAATCTGCCAGATAACACGAGGAGTCCATGGTTACCGAGTCTCGAGAGTCGGTCATCACGGCCCGGCTGTAATTGAGGCTGTAAAACGTGTAACGTGTTCCCGGCATGAAGACTGTTCCCAAGGCAACAGCTGCCAGCACAGATGTTGCCCAATGAACTTGTTCTAGCACATCTTTATGGTGGGGTAGAGCAACACTGGATCTCTATTTAAATCATTTAAGGAAGTCCCCATCACTGTTGCATCATCCAGTCCAATATCACCATGATTTGCTGTAAATTGTTGGGTTTTTCCTCCCCTTGTGGAAGCTCCAGTGGATTCCCCCCTCACCATGATTCAGTGGTATTCGGATACAACACCAGGGTCTCCCTGTGCTCGGGACACGCAGGGACATCTGGCCTTTATGGATGGCTGATTTGCACAGCAACAATTTGCATTTAGCATCTTCCAGGTCATTCGCTATCGATTTGCTCACTGACGTTTGCGTAATTGCGGTTCAGCGTCAGGTCTGCACAGAAGAGAGGTCGCCGCCACACTGAACGAACCTTTAAGTATTCGAGCAAACAGCTCTGCCGTAAACTGGAAAAGAAAATAAGCTTTGCTTGCATTTTATTGGGGGAATGTTTTCTTTGTCTGAATGTCTTCAGACAAAGATGTCTGAAGACATTCATGCTCTATGGTGAAATATGCGGTGATGAGATGCTGCATTCGATCAGACGAGTGAGAGAGAGACCTCAGACACACACACACACAGTGTAGCATCCGTGTGGATGTGGACGACCACCGTGTTACGGCGTTGGTCTATTTGCCGAGACGCTTGTCTGGTTGACGTCTCCCTCTCTTTTAATCAGAGATCTCTAAGCTGCTGTGCATACAAAGTGCCTCCGGAGTGTTGCATCTGGAGCAGAGCGGAGCGATGGCTTTGTCAGAGCCTCGTTGACGAGACAGCTGATGACGACCGCCGAAGCAATGTCAGCATTTGGTGAAGCTCGTTTGGCTCGTTAGCAACATGCTACTGTAGCAATGTGTACTGCTAGGATGTTTTTTTGAGGATTCAAATCATTCATCGTGCAAAAAAAAAATGCAAAAGTTGTTTTCAAATGTGAGGATTTGAGGATTCATTGCACTGTGAATTGGATATATTTGGGTTTGGCATGTAGGTTGGACAAAACAAGCATTTTGAAGATGTTTACCTTGGACACTGGGGAATTATAATGGGCATTTTTCACTCGTATCACCTTTTAAAGACTAAACAATGGTTGGAAAATGAAAAGCAGTGTTAGCAGCAGCCCTTGTATCGAGTATAAAGGAGAGCAGGAAGCGGCATTTCACTTTATTTCTATGTTAAATCTACAGCCCATGTGTTCTCCAAAGGGCGATGGGAGGAGGAGAGAAGAGAAAGAAAGAAGGGTGAAAGCCAAAACAAAGAGCTGACAGGACAAATAGATTGTTTATTTCAATAGTGCCGACCAGATTGGAAAATTGGAGGGAGGGACACACACAGCGAGAGAAAGAGGGCGAATTGCAACATCCAGTCTTTGTTCCTTTGCATGTGGGTGTGTACACAACACACACATACGTCAGGCTGCCATAACTCATCATCATCATCCCACAAAAACAGGGAGAAAGAGAGAAAGCGAGAGGGAGAGGCGTCTTACAGTTATCAACACAATACAAATAGCAACACAGTTTAGTCTGTCGGGTCACATCGAGACACAGAACAGCAACATGTAGATTTGCGTCGCACCACCTTTCAAACGCCTCTCAAGCAGCTTTAATCAAAAGAACACCAGAAACTACCACGTCGCTGCAAGACACAATGGATTTGACTGTAATGCTCCACCGATGCCATTCATTTCATTTGCACATACTATCACAGCCGTTGAGTTTTGACTTGACATTTCGCTCGGGCGGCTGTGGGCGGCGATACGTGTGCGGTCAGGGCCTAGAGCCGCGCTAAAGATAGACTAGGGAAAGATTCGTCAGACTAAATTTGTGGGCTCTTCTGCTCACGCTGCGTATGACGCGGTTAGCGGCCGAGCGACTGTTTGCGCGGCCATGTGCGTTCTCGAGGCAGCTTCTTGGTCACACAGGCCTCTTCTCTCTCTCTCTCTCTCTGTCGGGCATGTTCTGTTTTTAACTATCCGTCCACACCCTTCAGAAAGAGAGGGGGGGGGGGAGACTGGGCCTGTCCAAATACATTACAGTAACCATTTGGAAGACAGTGAAAGAGAGAGGATGGGAGGAAAGAAAGTGGGACACATCAAGAAGCCGTGGGCACTCACTCTGCCACTGTCCAATATGATCACTGCCTTTGTAATGCTGCATAATCACACATCTTCAACAGTGTGCGTCGGGGACCGCTGCCGTCTGCAGCTCTCCTCGGTAATCATAGCTTTCTATGGGTGTAAAAACGGGTTGCATGTTGAAAAATCATCTACATAAACATTGATACGAGGCTGACGTTATATTAATAATAATAATAATAATAATAATAACAATAATAATGCATTTTATTTGTAACGCACTTTTCATTTAAAAAAATCTCAGAGTGCCACAGAGCCAGTACATAGTAAAAACATAGTAAAAACAGTTAAAAAAAATAAAAAAATAAACTATAATAAAATATTAAATTAAATTAAATGAAATAAAAAAAAAATAAAATAAAATATATTCGAAGCTCTGCTTCTCGTCTCTATGTTATGCTAAGCTAATTTGTCCCCTGGCTCTCGCTCCGTTTGCACATACACAAGTTTGTTTTTTTTGGCACTGGTTAGCTAAAACATGTCCTATTTCTTTTGTCTCCAGACACAGAGGCGGAGAGGAACGCGCTGAAAGAGCACGTCTACCCCAAACTACGAGACTTCTGCAGGGAGAACTATGGGATTGAATTCCAGGTAACTGACTGCATGCATTCCCCCCCCTTTTTTGCCACCGAGATGTTTTCTTTCCTTCTCTAGTTTGCCAATACTGACTGTTTAAGTGCCTTCGAATCCACTCCATGGCATGACACACGGCCTGGAGGGGCCCCAAAGCAGCATGCAGAGGGTCTCGGTCCCCTTTAAGCGGACAGAAGGCCAGCGAAGATAAGGCTTCCGTCAGCGACGGCGGGCACAAATCTAGCAGCCGATAAGGCAGCGTGACGCGAGGGCCTTCCCTTTGTTGTTGTCGGAGAGCAGCGGCAGTCTCCCTGTGGTGTCCACTGATCAAGATTTGCATTGCAAATCAGCACCACTGTACACGGAAAGATTGCCATCAGAGGTTTGTTTGTTGAACAAATGCAGGGGAGCCCTCGAGTCAGGGAGAGATTTCTGCCACAGATTGTTCCTAGAAGGATTGGAGGAGTCAGCAGGGTGTCCGCGGCTAATTCTCATTTCATGATAAGAATGTTTGGATCGTAAAACAGCTCCGAGCACATACAGTCAAAAAGGTGTTGCAACAAGACTTAATATAAAATAGTGTTTAGAACACAGGGCCGTGTGGCAAAAACACAAATGACACATATATACACGGTAAAACACACATACAGCACCGGCTGTACAGGAAACAGCAATGTGCAAATGTGTCCATGTGTTTGAACACTGGGTCCTAATGGCAGTCGGACTGAATCCGTTTTTGAATATATTAATCTGCAGACAGAGCGTTCTTAGAATGGTGGCCTGATTGAAGGACTTGGAATGAGATGAGAAGGAGCACTGAAGGGTCCTGTGTGATGAGGGGTGGTTTTTTTTTTTACGTCTTACGGTTTAAATAAAGAAACCCATAAATATTCAAACGTTAACTGTATTAGTCCGGTTTTTACTTTCACACTGGATGCACTAGCAGTAGCAACAGGACCACGACTGGGGAGATGAAAATCGGTACATGCTGGTGCCACGCAGCAGGATTTGCTTTGTCAAAGACGCGTGGTAACCAGACAGGAAGATCCAACAGCCATTGCTGAGTCTCTCAAATGCCTGCGTGTGGCAGAGAAGTGCGAGATAATGCGAGCGGAGCCAGGCGGAGACGGTTTTTGGCTCCGGTATCTGTGGCCACGTGTCTGTCTGGTGATTCAGCTCGCTGTGACGAAGCGTGAGCTGAAATGATTATGCAGAGGGCATGGGAGTTTATACTATGACTCACTTACCCCCCCCCCCCCCGACTCCTCATCCCCACCTACGCAAAGTGAGAGTTGGCACCTTGGCTGAAACCACAGATTACTTGGGCTCCATAATAATTTGTACTAGTACGTGCAAGTTTAAATGTTGGTTACGAGTCCTGTACGTTATGTTGAAGCCGGAGTAGATCATAGTTGCATTCATCGTTCGCTTTGATTTGTAATTTATGTGCGATTCCCGCCTCCCCTTTCACACACACACACACACTCCCGTGTCTCTCACACACACATCCGCTGGCACACGCTGACACACATATGCCAAGCTGATAAAACCCAATTCCCTCATCACTTGGCTCAGTTTCCATCCAGCACGCTCCCTTAAGAGGATGGAGAAGGGATCGCAGGAGATGGAGAGAGGGATGGATGGAGGGGAGGAAAGAGGGCACGGAAAATCCAGCCCGGGGGGGCCGAGGGCTGCGTCCTCATTCAGTCAGCGCACAGCAGCTGGGGTCAGCCGTGATCCCCCCTTCTTTTTTTTTGTACCATTTGTGTATGCTAACTTTTTTTCGAACACGAAACAGACACGCATAAAGATCAGGGTCAGACAAGGTCTCAGCACGTCGGTAAGCAGGCCAGATCACTGCTGGTGTGTGCGACGCTTGCTTCATTCTTATCGTGTTATTATGAACACATCGATGAGTGGATTTTACCTGAACTAAGCTGGTCATCATCGCCCCTTTATTCAGTCTCAGAACACAAAATTGGACCCCAGCTAAGGGATCCAGATTAGCTTTAATTGAATGAGGTAGGGTCCTGCTGCATCGACACTTATCTTGGGTCCAGCACCTGAATGGAGACGATGGCGAGACGTATGCTGCATTATCATGATTTTAAGAGAAAAGTGGGTTTTTGAGGCGAGGCAGAGAGTGTGAACGTGAAATGAATTACCGCTCTGTCGACCATGGCTGCTTGTTAATTGGACCGGTCGTTTTTTTTGGACCATATTTTGCATCGGATCTAATTATTCTCAGGTTTACGTCGGATTTGTTTGCCTCTCTTTCTTTGAATATCAATTGATTCGTTTATAAATCAGGTTTGGGTTGATTTTTCACATTTTATTGTGTATGTAAATACATTGCATTCAATTTGTTTTTTTATTCATCCTGTGGCTTGGAAGGCTCCTGAGCAACATGGAATATGCATTTGTCTTTCATATGTGGTCTTACGTGTCTTTCGTTGTTTGTCCCCGTGCACTGGAAACCAAACTAGTGTCCAATTTTTCGGATTGATAAAGTTCTTCATCAATTATTTGGTTTTAGACGGAGCATGTTGCTTCCTTTCCAAATCTATTTGTGGAGTACCCGACATCGGCACAGCTCATTAAGCTGGTTTTGGTTCATTCCACTCACCGCAAACCGTCTGGTTAGTCGTTCCACTGTTCCAACAATCACAACCTCTGGTTTGATCCACCACAGTCATGGCGGCTGCTTTACTTCCACCTACAACCCGGTTCATAGTCTCAACCCCCAGGCCGGTCATTATGGCTGTGCACATGCTTGACTGTCACTTTCTCATTTGGTTTTTGAAATCCCAGCTCTCCCATTATCTTAACCCATCTTCGACCTCTTCACAAATCATCTTGTTGCAACGGAATCACCTCAGACACGGTGCAATTATAATAAAAGTTTTTCCAGCCACGGCTGTGAGATTCTGTTCAACGGCTGTCACTCCGACGTGAGCAGCAAGATGGGAGGCAAAATGAGGGGTGAGATGACATTTCAAGACGATTAAAAAGAAAAAACTATTCATGTAGTCCATTATGCGTGAACTTTTAAAAATGCGGGAATACGTCCGTCCTTTTTGACAGAGCTAAATTGACAATGCTTTTAGAATATGTCACCCACTTAAAAATGGAATTATCTTACAGCCAAGTCATACTTTTTACCAGAAGCAAAAATTAACCACCTGAAGGAAATGGTACAAAAGGTGTTTAAGTCTAAGTGTTTTTCCGATTGATATTTCAAAACACCTGGAGAGACCGTTCAAAGCATGACGTATTGAACTCTGCCATCGCTTTACCTGCTGCCATTCTGCTCAATTTGTCTCATTCTTCTCTCAGTCCGTTCCTTTCTCTCCTTGGCAGTCGGCCATCATCTCCATTCACGCTCCACCTCTGAGACGGTTGTTTTCTCCCTTCAGTCCACAGAAACGCATCAACATGCCAACTGCCTCCACAGCAAAGAAAATCTAAAATCAAATATTGAAATGCCTCTGAGGTTTACTCTGTACTTGTACCCCATGGGAGAGCTACTCAGTCCCATTACTGTCACCATGATGATTATACTTTCACCCCTGTCAATTTATCCGTTGTCAGCATGATATCGCAGAAAATATGAGCATATTTTTGTGACATTTGATGGACAGATAGGCCTGGGATAAAAAAAAACATGAAATCATGACAAAGTGTTTTCATCCAAAACATGGAGACTTCCTGTCGTTAAACAGATTTAATAATGGTGTTAGTATATCGAGAGATGAGTAATCGTAACATGCAGGATAGTTCTCCTTTATTTCAAGTGGCTTCTAGTAACACCTACACTTTTTCACCCACGCTTCGGGCCCTCGAGACGTCTTCGCTCAGTTCAGCCTTCTTTCACCCGGTGGCCAGATTGACTAAGAGACACTTCGTTGCACTCTGGTCTGCAGTTAGTTAACTCATCGGCTGGAGGGAAAAAAAAAGGGATTTTAGCCAAATGATATACGGCAGGCAATGGGATTAATGAAATGAATGGATTCAGAGGAACTGGTTATGTGCTGTCAGGAGTGTGCAAGGTGTGTATGGTTCAGATGCAAAAAAAAAAAAAAAAGAACAACCTGTAAGCCCCAGGATGTTCAGTTTCTTCAGTGATTTCAAAACGTCTATTTTCAATCAACAGTTTTTTGGTGACTGAATCATTTTCCACAATGGTTGAGCTGTAGGGCAGCAGCGAGATGAGAATATGTAATAGAAGCTGTGTTGACACTTCAACTCTACTCATGATATACACTGGCTCCCATGAATTTTAAGAAAAGTCTGACAGCACAATCATATAAAGATTAAAGATCGTATAAAGATTGATCAATTTTAGCTGCAGACAAAATGGGAACAATTGAATTTTAAGTCTTTTCTTGAACTTTCCGACATAAATACGTGAGGGGCCGTTCTCCGAGTCTCCTTGAAGAGGAGTGTGCTTTGCGAATGTTTGCAGTTTGCAACCAAAAAGAAGCCGATTGATACTCGATCACTGCGGTGTGGACCTGCTGGAGAGCCAAAATGAATGCTTTGTTTACTATTTCGCAACACGCCCGCATTGGTTCAACAGCGTTTCGATTCGTTTTTCCTCGCCGGTGTCGTTATTGGTTTGTGGAGCTTCTAAGTTGTCCCATTTAACTCTCAAGCGAACAGAAAACGCATCCATATAGACCCGTTTGGTGCCGATGTCATGATTACATCACGGTGTTAGCTGGAGGCAAAACAAAGGAAAGACTGGAGGCCAACACGAATCCCCTCAGAGTAGTGGGCTAAAGTTAATTACACAGATCTTGCTGTGTTGTTGGGGGCCGACACCGTAGGAGTAAGGCTCCAGCATACCCTTTGAGATGACAAAACGATGATTTGAGGCTCTAGCGAGCTGAAATACTGTCGAAGCGCTTCACAGATGGAGAGAAAATGTTGCTAGTAGTTTAGCTTAGCCTTCTGCTAACTAGCATCACAGCTGCTGTACCGCTCACACAGAAAGCTAAACCATGAGAGAGATGGAGAGAAAGTGTTGCTAGTAGTTTAGCTTAGCCTTCTGCTAGCATCACAGCTGCTGCACCGCTCACACAGAAAGCTAAACCATTAGAGAGATAGAGAGAAAGTGTTGCTAGTAGTTTAGCTTAGCCTTCTGCTAACTAGCATCACAGCTGCTGCACCGCAGCGGTGAGCTCGCCGCTCACACAGAAAGCTAAACCATTAGAGAGATGGAGAGAAAGTGTTGCTAGTAGTTTAGCCTTCTGCTAACTGTAGCTGCAGTCGTGAGGCTTTGGCTGCGGTTAGCAGAGGCTAAAATATTAGCAACATTTTCTCTCCATCTCTGAAACGCTTCGCCGATATTGACGTTTTTGGGTTCCTTTCCAGCTGCTGTCAATGCTGGAATAGCAACAGTTTACGCAGGATAGTTAAAGGCATCCAAAGATTTATACACCCTCAATTTATCTTTACCACGATGCTTCATTTCGCTATCAGGTGTGTAGGGGTCGGCCAATCCGGGCCCACTGATTTCTCAAAGAACACCCCGAGAGTGACGGTACATATTCAGGGAAACCCATTTTCTTCAGCCATTGTTAAAAAAAAATACATGCTGGACATTATTAGCTCACTTATGAGTGTTAGCACTCTTAGACCATTGGAATGCTGGTCCTACGCTCCTCTAAAAACCCAAAAATGTGCTTTTATTTAAAGGGCATTGTCAGCTGTAGAGTTAGGCATCTTCTGCCATGAAAAATGCATCTCCCCGAGTAATTTTATGAAAAAGGTCTGCTCCCTCCTCTGCTGGGGCCTCATTATAGCCACCTCGAGTCATGTGATCTCATTGCTGTAGGCGCCCTCATGTCTTTGACCGGCTCTTAACCTTAACTTGCTGCAGGTTGAGCTGCACTGTAATTACCCCGGTGTGTCAGAGCTTGACAGATCTCCTCGAAGGCATGCATGTGAAATTTCCTCTCGGCTCTCATCATTGGCGACCTCAATCAACTCCATTAGATTCATTAAGTGAAAATTGACCTCTTATCAAAAGCAGGCAGACTATTGAAATAAGCAAAGTAACACATAGCGTTAAGAGGTCTGACATTAAAGTCTCAGACCCCTGCTTAACCTCCCTTCCTGCAATCTGTCTGTGCCTGTTTTCTGAAACTCAGTTTTATATGCATTTCATATTGCAGAAATGTTATATTCGGCCATGGATTTGCTGCTTAACTCTGCAATTTCCTTAAGCACTATGACGCTGTATTCATCAAACATTCTTAGAGATTTACTTCATGTTCCTGATACAAAATGCCTGCAGTAGAAAGCTTAAGACATATTTATGTTGGCACCGCATCTATTTGTACTGTTTGTTTTTGCCCGAGTCTCTCCGTTAGTGGGGTTTTTTCTGCCTGAATTCATGCCCTTTCTTCCTCGGCATCATCCCAAAGTCTAATAGTCTAACATTCAATAAATAAAAATAAAAAAAGGGTTTCTCCTGAACTTTACCCGCCACGGGCAAATGCCTTCCAAGGGCATTAGAAAGCTCCTTAGTAGAAGCTGCTTCGGCTCTTACGTAAGCAACGCCGCCCCCACTGCTATAGAGTTCAGTGGAAGAGAGGGCGAAAGAGAACATAATCAGAGAGAGGAGCAGCAAAGACAAAGGAGAAGTTGGCATGCGAGAAGACATTAAAAGGAAACTGTGAAGCAGTTCCAGCCAAAGCCAGTCCCACAGGAGTCCTCGTCTAAAATGCCACCGTCCAAATATTTAACGTGCGTCCTTGCCTATTTCGGATATTCCCTCCTCGACTGTTTCTACCCTTTTCTCCTTCATCCATACTCCAGTGAAGCGCAGCCGGTGGTGGGGAAAATGTAATCAGTGTATCCTCCCTGCTTACATGCACACAGGTAATAGATGTTTTCATTTAGCTTTTAATTACCTTGCATCCTCCCAATCACCCGCTGAAACCCGATCGGGGGGCGCTCATCTCATTTTATCCCCCCCACCCCTCCCCCTCATCCGCTCATTGTCAACACACGGCCGATTGCCGTCTCCCACACGTGTGCGTTGGAAGTTGGAAGTAGATTAGTGACACTGATACGCAATGACTGATGTGCCAAGCAATGAGTTTTCCACATCAGTGAGGGATGCTTATCATGTGCGTGTGTGAGTTGTTTTCCTAAGTAAAAGCCTTTAGTGGTTCAGATAATAGAAAGGGGGCTTGTGAGTATCAACCTTGTTATAAACTTTTTATCCCACATCCATTTATCTCTCTCTTAAGACTTTTAAAACAATTGGTCTGTCAACAAATCTTTTAAATCCCAAACATTCTCTGGTTCTAGGCTCTCCAATGTGAGAATGCGTGCCTTTTCTCTGTTTTACATCATCTGAATAAATATTTATAATGGAAATAATTACAAATTAATGAAAGCATCCTCTGCTTTATGGTCTGTTTGACTCTAAATGGACCATAGCGTACAAAATGAACATCATGCTGTATTGAAGAAGACTTGAAACTGGCGATTGAGACCATAAACTCATGTTTACAATGTTTTCTGAGGTAATAAATCAAATGACAAGTAGGGTCATGTCCTCATAGACTTCGATACAATCGGACAGGGCCACACCCTGCTGGTCAGTAGAGATAATGAGTTTTAAAACACTTCCACACCAGCTTCACTCGGAAGAACCGGAGGAAATCAAATAAATACGTACTTTTGTGCTTTCTAGTATTTGCTTGTTGTCTTTAATGGAAGTTGAATCGCCCTATCGTTGACAAACGTATCCATAGCTTTGGTTTAAGGCCTTCCAGGCAAAAAGGCTGGTTGCTACTGGAATAATTGCTAATGAAGATATGTGTTAGTTGCCGCCGGAGGCAGCTGGTTCGGTCTCCTTCCACAGCAACACAGCTGCTCGCAGATGCACAACAACAATCAAGCAGCTGAGCCGAGGTGCAGCTCCAGCACTCCCTGCTGCTCCGCCAATAACGGGAGAGGACAATATCTCCCCGACTGTCAAGTCCCACACTCTGAGTTTCAGTGCCGTGCCCGGTTATACGGGGCTGCCAGTCACTGCCGTTCTCTGCCACACTGCGGATGCGTCAGTCATTGTGCCAGGCTAAAGTCATTTGAGAGAGCAGCAGAGCGTGAAGGAACAGGGCTGCAGAATAACTTTGGCTCCACCTCAACACCCCCCCCCCCCCCCCTTGCTACTTTTTACTCCACAAACACCGCCACCAGGGAGGCAAACTAGCAGAATCGACAAGACTAATGCCACGATGCACATTATTTTAAAAAGGACTGAAAACCAGAGCCTAGAATGCATCTTATTGTAAGCCACATGTCAATCCCTCACCTTTCTCTGCGTTTGTACAGTTGGAATTGTCTGAGCTGCCAAACCTCGTGACAAAATGTGTTGAGGGAGACCCCCCCCCCCCACTCCCCCCTCTCTGTGGCATCATGTGTATGTGTGTCTCTCCTCCCTGCTGGCCTCAAATGCTCAGAGTGGTGTGTGCATGCATGTGTGTGTAAGTCAGTCAAATCAACAGTAATCCCATTTGAGCTTTTGTTTCATTATGCTGTAGTAAAACCCAAAACTTGGCATCGTATTTTTTTCTTCAAATTCCCTTAAATGTTTTTGTTCTTTTGAGAGTTGAGGATGTGTGGTTGGGCTATTTTAATTGAACCTCCTCTATAGCAGAAGAAGAAAGCAAAAGGCAAGAAAGCCTTTTCTATTTAGTGGTGTAGGAGAAAGATTCTGCAAGAATGACGACATTGAATGAGTGTTTGTTCGCACATATTAGAAAGTGACTCTTGGCCCATGTTTGTGTGTTGTCAGGTGGTGGACCTGTACTGGGGAGCGGACCCAGAGGAGTGGGACAGTCCGGAGCTGCAGCGACTCCGGATGAAACTCCTGGAGGAATGTCTTAAGACCTCAGCGGGACCATGTTTTGTTGTAAGTATTGCAGCAGGTACACATAATGGAATGGATTTTGTTTAACTGTTGGGATGTTATCACATCGCTGTGCGTCCAGGAAAATCCTCTAAAAATCAGTGTGTCCCTCTCCATCTCATTACATGGCTCTGATATGGCATTAAAGCTGGATTGTTCCCAGGCTGTTTGCTTTTGAAGATCTAATAGCTGCGTCAAACGACCTTATAAAAGTGAAATAACAATTTCGAAAAATGACGCTTGAACGTTTGAAGTCCTTTTTTACTTCTCTATTCTGCTGACAGTGGATAAATACACGATGTAGAATCCTGCTTTATCTCTTTTTCAAACACGTGCAGTTTTTTATGAAAGTTGATTGAGCTTGGTAGGGTTGTGAAAACGCCAAAAACTGCATCACTTAAGGAAATTATTTTCATTCATTTTACCTGATGGGTCGGTGATTTAAAAAAAAAAAAGAAAATCAGCAGCAATATTCAAACAACTTCACAAGCGATATCATCTCCACTGGAGTGCAAAACGAGGAGAAAGTCTCTTATCTTGGGCAGGCTTATTGAAAAGTCCATGCAAAGCTAAAATTACATTTGTATGAATGAGTTATGTGAAGACCTGTGCAAGGGGGGGGGGGGGGGGGGGAGTGGCATGACGCATAATTAGGGTGACATTTGAGTGATCTTCTTCAGATAATTTTAGGCCACGTAAAAAAAAAAAAGAGTCAGGCACAAGGAAATAAAAGGACGAAGATATAGGAGGGAAGAGGAGGAAAAAGACGGGAAGAGGAATTGATGGTGAATTATTCAAACGGAACAGATCTGTTTCTAGAGGTTGAAATTGAGGTGAGAGATCACAGGGAGACGTAATGCATTATGGGTAGGGGACAGGAGCCCAGTTCTCCAGGGAACCTAATCTCTTTCCCCAGACTGAGTCTGGTGTTTTCTTCTTCTTCTTCTTCTTCCACCCTACATGCACTGCTCCGTCCTTCCTCTCTCATTCAAACGCACTTTTCACTGCAAAACACATGCAGCTTAATCAGTCAGTCTAGCTTATTTCCAGGACTTAAAAAACATGTTTTTTTTCTATTTGACATGAAACAAAGTGCATTCAAAGCTGATATTCAGCATCAAGGGTCCAAAATCCTCACTCCTTGCGAGCAAACAACCTCAGTGTAGTTTGTGGACACTACTAAGTGCAGTATTGCAACATTAGCTCCAGAAAAGGCTATTATATGGATGTTGAGTGAAGCTTACTTTATAAATTACAGCAAGAAACATAACACACGCGTGCCAAATAATGCTCAAAATTCACCACAAGAAGTTAATTCACAATAAATACCAATGAAAACTCCACACAATAGAGATTGTACCAGAAATTAGCAGCCAAGCAAAGCTATTCCATCACCCACAGCCGGCTGAGAAGTAATAAAGGAGCCCACCTTCTGATATCACCAAGCACACAGAACAACAGAGCCAATGGTCACATGTGTCGGCACACGCAGGAAATGTAGGAACTTACCTTGGCTGATCCCACATCTGGAGTCTCCTCTGTGCCCGGAGCAGATATTACAAACCGTCGGGTTACAGCAGCGTAATCAAAGTGTTAACAGTCAGGTTATAGTAGTAACAGCAAGTGTTACTGAACTGGTGTTTGCAGCACAGCTGGCAAGTGATCAGCGTGGCAGCACCTGAAAAGAAGTAGGCAGGACACTGACGGCTTGAATAGGCCCTCTACCCAAAGGGTGCGTTAGATATACGCACCAGCAGCTATGAGTATGTCATGTGAGTGTGAGCGGCACACACGAGTTGTTTGCCTGAACTTCAACAGGTTGCAGCGCCATAAAACATTTACATTAATGTATTCTTAAAGATTGGTGTTATATATTGTTGATATTTCTTGCCACATTTTCTCTCAGTCTAATCTACTGCACGTCCACGCTTTTTCTTTCCCAGAGGTGCCTTAATATTGCATCAATTTCTTACAAATATTGCTAAAGTACTTTGAGAATTGACCCCTTGCGCTTTGAGAAAGTTGTTTGCTGATGATGTCGGCAGTCTAGAAGATTTGCCTCGAGTGCTTTTTTGTCCTCGTGTGCTCATGTGAAATTTCGATGTCACGGTCTTTAAAAGCTCATTGAGACGTTGTGTGCGGTATTAGGGCTGTACAATGTGAGCTCAATCAGGCTAAACTGCGCTGAAACTACCAGCTCCGAGTTGAAAAGCAGTGACGCACTCTCCGCTTTTGTGCCGCCGGCTCGGTGTTTACTGCGCTGATTTCATTCAATCCCCGTCGGCCTCGCCGCCCTCCGTCCCTGCTGCAATTTCACCATCTTAACCCGGACTGACCCCGAGCAATACCACACAAGAACCCAGGTACGCACACACACACACACACACACACACAGCTCTTTGTTCAGTCTCCCTCTGATCCGTCTTTCTTCCTCTCTCTCCTGCTTTTCAAAACACACACACACCCACTCGGTGTGCATACAAACAGAGCATCTTGACCCGAGGCATTCTCTCCATCATGAGATAGAGAATGGGTTGGGTTGTGACTCTCGGTGATACACCGTCCTCCCCATCTGGCTGGTTGAATCTTTAATGGCGCGTTCCACTCGTCCGTCTCTGTGGTGAATGAAGGGTTTTATGCAGAGGAGGCCACGTTAGCTCCGCAGAATGAAGTCCCATTCAGACTTGTCAGAGACAGCTGCCTTTAGTCCCTGCGGCCCGGCTCCCGGGGTCCAGGACCGGGGAGCTATCCGAGCGGCAGCCTCGGGTTCTTTGATCAGGGACTTGGATCCCCACTTATGACAGTTCTGGGTTGTCTGGGCCGTCTCCGGAGAACCGTTGTTTATTTTTACGAGGTGGTAGACCTAGATATATATATATATTTATGTGTGAGGACAGGGAAACCATCAGCAGAATTTAGGGTCCTGTTATTCCTGCGAAAAACATCTCAAACCGTGCAGTAAGAGGGGACTTCAAAGAGCAGCTGATCTGGGGGGTCACAGAGCCCAGTGCAGGGATCAGAGTGGGGGGAAAAAGGGATGAACAGAAGAAAAGAGAAGGAGAACATTCCATCTGCATTGATTATTGGTGTGAAACAGAGGAGGTGGGGTGCGTTTCTGTTGCAGGAGGAGACAGTTAAAGAGCGGAGGAGAGTAGAAGGGAGGATGGGAGCTTGAAGGTGGAATAACAGGTTCCCCAGGAACACAACAGGATTGGCATGCGTAGTGTAGGTGTGTTTCTTGCTGCCACAGAGGATCTGTGCAACAACTAGAAACCTCTTTACACTCCTTTTGGCTCTCGCGTCTCTCCTCGTTCACCTCTACGAATCAGTCAGTGCCGTGCCGTGTTCGAGGATCAAAATAAGAGCGTCGATGTCTAGACTAACCTCCGCATCTCCTTCCTGTGTTGTAAATTCCACGTGAAGGCAGACAAAAACTCTACGTCACATATCAACCTGATCACTGAGAAATATCACTATTTCAGATGACGCGGAAAAATGGTCCATGAGGGAAATTACAACTATATAAAAACGTTTCGTTTCTTTTCGTGGGCATGTGTGACCATCAGGATTTAGAGTCGTCTTAGTTCATAAGACAGAGCTGTTATATATATATATATATATATAAAGCGTTGGATACGTCTTTCTTTATGAGCAGGAATCAATTGCAGCGAGTGTTTTACAAAGTGCACGGCTGAACACATGACAGGTGGCAGTGCAGGGCTTTTCCTCTAACCTGTCGACGCAATAAAGCCGGTTTCCATGGCGATCACAGGGGTTGGCATGGTGACGGTGTCATTGACCTGGAGATTAAGCATGACAATGAGCCACGACTGCTCTTCTGCTCTCCGACGGTCTCAAATTCCCTCGTGTAAAAAAAAAAAAAACACTAAAACTTGATAAATGCCTCGAGGACGGGTATCGGCAAACAGCGCGCGGACGCTCCTCCGGTTCTTCTGCTTTTCTTCTCTCTCCGTGCTGCAGGTTTGCCGCGTGTAAGAGGATAGTAGAGGATACTGTAGCTCTCATTCTCTCTCTGCCTCTCCTCCATTCATTTAGCATGATGTAAGAGCGCTCATCTTCAGGGGAAGTTGATATTCAAAGCAAATAGTCAGTGGCTAGGATTGAACAAAAGTCTGACTTATTGGAATGTGGAACTTGCCTGTGTTCTTGAAAATTGCTGTCGTTCAAATAGTGTAATTTGGCAAGTCTGAAGCTTTGTGGCAAATCCGTACAGCTCACTTATTTCAACTTTTCAAGTGTGCTGTCGACGGACACAATAAAATGCACAAATGAAATCGAGGAGCTGCTCACAGCTGCGGAATAAATCAGGAGGTGTGTGCTGGTGAGGCAGCTCCTGATCTTGAGAACGTAAAAAGGAAAATAAGTATTGATTCTAGGCAAAAACATTTCAATGTTATTTTTCATCAATAAATCTTGTGAAATGCCAGAAACCGTCATCTCTTCTCATCTTTAAGAGCAATATGTAAACGCTCCATTCATTTCCTCAAACAGCTGCTGTAGCGGTGGATGAATACACATTTGCTGATCATTGATTTTTAACAGCTTTTGGACAACAACATGCTATGGCACGAAGGACAGCAATACTTTTCTGACAATAATAAAATACATAGAATTGACCAGCCTTTTTCTTACAGAGCACTTTGATTTCTTGTACTGCAAAAACAGTATAAATTACAGCACACTGTGTGATATAATATCAGTTTGTCGTGTGGTTTTTGGCTCACTGCTCTGCGAGTGAGCGCGCATGTCTCTGCAACTTAAATATTTCTCTGTTCAGATCATCGGTTTCTTTTTGGAGGCGTTCCTGCCTCCGCACTGCCAAAGCTTGCGCAGCACATATGGGAACAGTTGACTGTGTGCTCCCTTGATTGATTGACCCTGTGAGTGTTTGATTTGTTGATTCATACTGTAGCTGTGTACAATATCTGAGACGCCTCTCCCAACTGACTCATCAGATAAAGTGCACTTAGCCAGAGTATAAAACCCCCTTCCACGGGTGAAAACCCAGAGGGAGGGAGGGAGGGAGGGAGGCAGAGGAGTGCGGCTAGCATTTGGACGCTTTCTGCTTTGCTATTGTCACTTTAGCCTCCGATGGTTCTTGCACCTGCGGCTGCTGAAGTGTAGTAAGAACTACGACCTCTCGGTCCACACAGGAGTCAAGTTCTGCTGTCTGGAGATCACGAAATGTTAAAACCACCCGGCAAATGTTTGGACATCGTTTACAGTTTGGCCTTGGTATGTTGCGGGGATGACAGAAGTGACAGTGGATTACAGTGCAGTGTGTGTGTGTGTGTGTGTGTGTGTATTAGCATTAGAACTCCTTATTTTGTCATTTTGACAGGAAACACCAGCTGCCTCTCTCTCTCTCTCTCTCTCTCTCTCTCTCTCTCTCTCTCTCTCTCTCTCTCTCTCTCTCTCTCTCTCTCTCTCTCTCTCTCTCTCTCTCTCTCTCTCTCTCTCTCTCTCTCTCTCTCACACACACTATATGTCTCTCTCTCTCTCTCTCTCTCTCACACACTATATGTCTCTCTCTCTCTCTCACACACACACTATATGTCTCTCTCTCTCTCTCTCACACACACTATATCTCTCTCTTTCTCTGCCTCTCTCTCAATGTCTCTCTCTTTCTCTGCCTCTCTCTTTCTCTGCCTCTCTCTCTCTCACACACACTATATGTCTCTCTCTCTCTCTCACACACACTATATGTCTCTCGCTCTCTCTCACACACACTATATCTCTCTCTTTCTCTGCCTCTCTCTCAATGTCTCTCTCTTTCTCTGCCTCTCTCTCTCTCTCTCTCTCACACACTATATGTCTCTCTCTGTCTCTCTCTCTGCCTCTCTCTCTATTTCTCTGCCTCTCTCTTTCTCTGCCTCTCTCTCTCTCACACACACTATATGTCTCTCTCGCTCTCTCTCTCTTACACACTATATGTCTCTCTCTCTCACACACACTATATGTCTCTCTCTCTCTCTCTCACACACTATATGTCTCTCTCTCTCTCACACACTATATGTCTCTCTCTCTCACACACACTATATCTCTCTCTTTCTCTGCCTCTCTCTCAATGTCTCTTTCTCTGCCTCTCCCTCTCTCTCTCTCTCTCTCACACACTATATGTCTCTCTCTGTCTCTCTCTCTGCCTCTCTCTCTCTTTCTCTGCCTCTCTCTCTCTCACACACACTATATGTCTCTCTCTCACACACACTATATGTCTCTCTCTCTCTCTCTCTCACACACTATATGTCTCTCTCTCTCACACACACTATATCTCTCTCTTTCTCTGCCTCTCTCTCAATGTCTCTCTCTTTCTCTGCCTCTCCCTCTCTCTCTCTCTCTCACACACTATATGTCTCTCTGTCTCTCTCTCTGCCTCTCTCTCTATTTCTCTGCCTCTCTCTTTCTCTGCCTCTCTCTCTCTCACACACACTATATGTCTCTCTCTCTCACACACTATATGTCTCTCTCTCTCACACACTATATGTCTCTCTCTCTCTCACACACTATATGTCTCTCTCTCTCACACACTATATGTCTCTCTCTCTCTCACACACTATATGTCTCTCTCTCTCACACACAATATATGTCTCTCTCTCTCTCTCTCTCACACACTATATGTCTCTCTCTCTCTCACACACTATATGTCTCTCTCTGCCTCTCTCTCGCTCTCTCTCTCACACACACACTATATGTCTCTCTCTCTCTCTCTCTCTCACACACTATATGTCTCTCTCTGTCTCTCTCTCTGCCTCTCTCTCTCTTTCTCTGCCTCTCTCTCTCTCTCTCTCTCTCTCTCTCACACACACACTATATGCCTCTCTCTCACACACACACTATATGCCTCTCTCTCTCTCTCTCTCTCTCTCTCACACACACACTATATGTCTCTCTCTCTCTCTCTCGCTCTCTCTCTCTCAGCATTGCTATAGTCCAGCCCAGTGCCTCCATCCTGTACTGACACATCACTACAGCACCGTGAGTCACAGAGGGTGGATGAGGTGACCCGGGGGGTCGGCACGGCCAGCACTACATCCCACATTAAATACAGCAAATCCTTCACCATCTGCTGAACCTCTCCCTCAAACAGCAAATACAAGTCGGCACGTTAGCATGCCCGGCTAACTCGCTTACTACTAGAAGCAGTAACTTAACCCAAGAGGCTCTATGACCTGTATAGTTGGCGTAAGAACGTCTTGTTTGTTGGTTTCACATTTCTGGTGAGAAAAGCTAAAAATGAAACTTGTCTTTCAGCATTTTGGAGAGCAAACGTAATTGTGTCCTTTTTGTTATTGTGAGCTAAATGGTGCACCTGTCACTTTGGGTTTGAATGTAGCTCATGACCGCTCCCGTCAGTCACAGCGGAAGATAGCGAGCAGCCTGCCCTAATTATCTATTCGGCTCTTTGTTTTGGCAGGAAGGGAACGCAGGGAGTTACACACAAGAGGGAATCCCTTTCCTTTCTTCCTCTATTCTGTACTTTCTGTCTGACAGATAGCTTGGCTCATGTTCTGTACTTAAAGTAGCACTGTTTTCTCACAAGGCTTCTTGCTTTGTTGCATGCACTTGAATATTCCAGTCCTTTTAATATTCAGGGGATTAAAAAAAACATTGTTTTTCACCGTTTTGTGCAGGATACATGCATTTCATGTGTTGTTCCACTACATAAGTGGGTCGGCATAATGTTTTATACAATGCGAATGACGGGTTTGAATACAAAATGCAATACCCAACCTTGAAAATGACACCTCCTCCAAAACAACTGACACCGTACATGGAAAACTATCTTCCAAATCCCCAAATAGCTGCAAAAAAAAGAACCTTCGGTATCAAATGTGGGCAACAAGGCCACAAAAGCTGCATGTAAAACCAATCCGCCACCGGGCATTGGTGGGTTTTGAGAGTGTGCTCTCCTGCAGACTCATGCCACATGCCATCATCTGATTCCGCTTGTTCTCTGCATCTGTTCCCGTTGCGAATGCCAAGGGAGCGAGGAGCCCAACATGGAATGGCTTTGAAGCGTCATTGCCCCGAGCGCACCAAACGTAGTTTTCCTGCTCATCGGAGCTCACGGTCATTTGGCTTGTCCCTCACTCGCTCCGCGTCTTCGCCCCCGAGACTTTCGACTGCATGTGAATTACGACACATGGAGTAAAGATCAGCTGGTCATGGAGCGGAGGATTTCCAGTGATTTTTTTTATATCTTTTTTTGCCCTCATTCTCTTCGAATGTGACCGATGGAGCACATCAGGGAATCGAGCCAAGAAACGGCCCTGATCATATCCTGAGGTAGCCGTCACTCAGAAGCATGTGCGTAGATGCCGAGGGGGAGGAAGGGAGACTCATTGGAGCGTGCAGTAGATACGCCATGTGGAGTGGGAGATAATAGTGGGATGAAAAGGCCACTATTTAATTTGATGATGTCTAATCATGCAGCTGAGTGTTCTAGTTCTCTGGCTGAGACGATATGGAGAGCGATTGCCGGTATTAGCTTTTGGCGAATAAGACTGATGATGATGGTGTCGGCGCCCCGCGACGAAAATAACATTAACTTGGAGTACAGAAGCACAATTAAATCAAATTCCACGCTCTTTGACTCTCACAAATCTACATTGCTCACTTTAATTAATGCATTCATTTCCTTTTCATTTAAAACAGTCCCATCTGTTCTATAAAGAAAGCCAATCTGCTCATTCCCTTAATACTACTGATTACTGAGCATTAGGGAAATTTGGCCACGCGCTGTGTATTTTATATAACAGCGTGTCATCCAAATATTTGCAGAGAAGCAGCAGAACAAATCAGCTTTTTCTTACGGAAAACAAAGAATTATTCAGCAGGGGGGTTGGTATTGAACCTCCGTGTTTGAGAGGTAATTATTAATCGATCATATATATCCTCATTCATATCATACTTTTGAATGATACAAAACTACAACAACGACGGCATTTCCCAGTCAGTTTGTGTCTTCCTTTGAAAATGACTGTTGCTTTGTCACTCGTAGTGTGAGAATGCAATTTTCTGTCTTTTACATATTGTCATGTTGTGATATTTGTGCGATAGTGTGTGTCGTGTGGCAGGTGGCATTTTCACTGAACAACCACAATCTTTATCTCCCTTGAGCATGAATGTTATTTTAAACACTTGAATGTCTCTGTGTGGGAAGAGGGGTGCAACACTTTCATATTTAAATAGAACACTGTATATATGAGGCTGTAAAGCAATTTCCATCCAAGAGACAGCTGTCAGTAGTGCACACACAGAGTGGGGAATCGCGGTGGCAGTTACGACCCTGATGTCACAATTTGGCTGGTGGATTGTCCCAACTGCACCACAGTTGCGCCTGTGGCTCTGAAATTGCCTTAAATAAGTCACACTGTGTGCGTCATTGACTCTGGAATTCACTCTGCGCCACTGGTCAAAAAAAAGAAGAAGTAAAAAAGAGCCCTAAAACAGTGTGAAGGAACATGATTATACACATTAGCTGTCTCCCTCGTTCTCATCTTCCTTTCCTTCCTTCCTCCCCCCCCTCCCCCTTCAGGGTCTGGTGGGAGAAAAGTACGGCAGCATCCGAGTGCCGGGGGAGGTGGAATCAGCCGAGTTCGAGATGATCTTGGATGCAGCGGTGGAGGCGGGGCTGGACACACACATCTTGGAAGAGTGGTACTGCAGGGATGAAAACTCTGTGCCACCCGCATACTACCTCAAACCCAAAGCCCAAATGCTTAAGAACTACCAGAACTCTGTGAGTCCGGCTAACATGGTACCACGACAAGGGGCAGAAAAGGGATGGGTCTTCCTGATTATTATTTTACCCACATGGATGTTACTAAATGGAGGTTTTTACAGTGGCGTTAATGGATTCTTGTCCTTGGGATCAGTGCTTCATGAATAAAATGATCCTTGAGGAGCGTATTTTATATGCACATACAGTAAAGAAAAGCAACTTTGTGTTCAGCTCGAGAGCAAAGTAGTTTCGTCTCAGGCAGCTCGAGAGCCCTAATGTTGTGCTTTACAGTTTGCCAAAAAAAAGGTTTTACGTGCAAATTACCACATCAAAGTTAATTTATGCAAAACAGTTTCAACCTTCGTATCTCTATAGAGATGACAGAATATCTGGATGAGTTTTGTTTCACTTTAGTCATAAAATCATGTGCATTGTTGGCCAGCGTGGCACTCAAACACACTTTAGGATGCTCAAAACATTTCGATATGAAGGTTTCGTAAAATATCTCAAATTCCCTTTTAGATATCATCACTGAAAAGAAATCAATCATACCAGTTAAGATTTTCAGAAGTGAACAATATTCCCTTTGTTGCAGTATGCTTCCGCACAGTACTTGAGTAGCCACATTCCCTCGGTTCCTACTTAAGCTGTGGAGTCAGACTGTCCCTGTTCCCTGCTCTCCGTCCTGCCCAGATGGAGTCAAGCAGCGCAGCCAAGACCAAGAACGACAAAGCCTGGAGGAACGTGTCGGAGGAGATCAAGAGGATCTTCCGAACGGCGGTGCTGCAGCTTCAGGAGAAGGGGACCATGAAGAGCGCTCAGGCCAAGAAGTTCCTTTGCTCTGGTCAGTTTCAGGTCGACTTCTTCTTGCTTTTTTCATCTTCGTATGTCACGTCTTTTGAAATAGAGAAAGCTTCTGCTGAGAAAAAAAAAGATGATTTCTTTCGAAATATACCATTAATTCTTTCGGAGGATACAAATCACGCAGCAAAGGTCATATATTTAACGAGTGAGGCCGCTGCGTAGATCGCCATCTCGTCACTAAATTGGTAACGAGAGATGAGATGCAATCAGGATCTGTCGGACTCGGCTCAGCAGACGGTGATTGATCAATCGGTCCGATTTTATGTTCACCTCTCGGTCATTAATCCAAACAGTGTTTTGCAAATGACCCTCCCCTTTTTATTCATGTTTTTTATTGTTATTGTGCAATAATGTCAGTGGTTATCAGGCTGATTATTGAGGAACAAAACCACAACTTGCCATTCATTGTGGTTCTTGAAAATACAAATTCTGATTTAAGATCAAACATCAAAACAGAGATTCGAGTAAGAAAACAAAACAGTTATCCTCAGATTTTCATACCTCTGCCGGTGTAAAAGCTAAAGGTACAAGTGTGACATTTGAACGATTCCTCCCACTGTTTACTTTCACTCTGCGAGGTTTGATTGCTCCCGTCTGTAACAGACTCCACAGAGGAATCATCCAGTTATTACTGGATTGTTTGGACAGCGTTGAATTCATCTTTCAAGACGTCTCTTTTTCTCAGATGGTCACTGTGGTGGATGATCTCTCAGCAATATCACATCTTTTTTTATGGAAGGAAATAAAGAATAAGCTAATTAAAGAATTGCAAGTTTTATAATTTCACATGAAAATGGAAGCCCCTCCTTTGTGTCAGGAAACTGCACTTTTTATACACTCTAATTGGGCTTTAAGCGGCGCTTTGAGGAAGTTGTGCCGTCTCCTGGAACTTTCCTTTCGTAACTTTTCTCGCTCCCACCTAATTATAAGCTACCATGTGAGCTGAACTACACAGGAGATGCTGGCGGAATTTCAGTCAGCCGGCTCTTTGTTGTTGTTGGGGAGCCGGTGATACAGTTCAGCAGTGCTTATGTGAGTTTATCAACTTTGTTTCCTCTAAAATAAAAAATCTAATCGGAGGCTAAAGGCTTCCAAAGTCCATTCGGCTCTGCTGCTGAAAGAAATCTAAATCTTACATCTGTAAGACGTTTATCGTTGAAAGTTATACACAATGAACTAGAGGTGGTCCTTATCGGCCATTAAGTCAAAACACAATGCTGAGTTCTCAAAAGTTATTACAGATGGAGAAGTCGAGGACGACGTCTTAAGTTGTGTTTCTCTCTTATTTCAGCCTTGGAGGACGAATTAGACTTTGCCCTTGGGAAACAAACTCCTGCCTTTCTCAGGAAATGTGTCTGCTACATTCGCAAGATCGCCAACTTCGACCGCTTCGCCAAAATCCCTGACATGACCCGCTACATGGACATCGTGGTCGGCGGCGATCGCGTCATGCGCAACCAGGAATCCTACGAACGCCTTCTGAAGATACGGGACGAGTTCATCCCCACAGTCGTCGCCGCCTCCAACCTCCGGGTCTACTCTTCGGTCACCCACTGCGACATGAAGTTGGGCTACTCCCAAGAAGTGGAGAGCAACTATGTGGAGGGTCTGTGTAAACAGTTCTACGAGGACATGGTGGATATCATTCAAGCCACCGTCCAGCAGAACTTGGGCACGGAGACGGACCCGCTGTACGACGAGATCCTGCAGCACCTGTCGCTCTGCAAAAGCTACGCCGAACTCTACCAGTTCAAGACCGAGTCGTTGGATTACATACAAGAGTACCTTCTGCCCTCCAAGGGGAGCAGAATGAGCCCTCTGGTGGTGTACGGGGGACCTTGCACTGGGAAGACACTGCTGCTATCCGAGGTGGCCAAACAGGTGAGACATGACGAGCAGAATGTTTTGAAAACGATGGTGTTATCTTTCTCCTTTTCCTGTGATCCCCGGCCCCTCCTTCTCCCTCACTTCATGCCGGCTCTCGCAGTGCGTTCACGCTTGCGCTCGTCTTGTCCGTCTGATCTGAGCATGTGTCCATCTTTGTACCGCGGAGTATGAGGGGGCGTGCAACTGTTCATCTTTTCTCATCAAACGCTCGCTTTGACCATCTGCGCGTCTGCCAAAAGACAGCACGCTGCCATGCACACGTCTATGGTTTCCTGTCGGGCCGTGCGATCGTGTGCATCCACATATGACTTCACGAGTTTGCTTTTTTTTGTGCGTGAGCATCTGCAGAGATTTCTGCCAAGCATTTGTACATTTGTTTCTCAAAGCGAATGTGCCGCGCGTTGTGTAGATCTGTGTTTTCTGCTCGGTCTCTGGCTTTTGTGTGTGCCATCTGGCTGCCCGGGTACATTAGGATCACACCGTAGCCAAGATCACACGGCACAAACCCGCAGATCTACCGCTGCTGTCCAAACCCTTTGTGATAAACGTCACATTGACACATTCATGTCATCCAGGTTCATTAAATGTTACAAGGTTCAACAACAGCAATGCAGCAACGATCAAAGCCTCCAGTGTTAAAGATTACCACGTGGCCGTATGGATGAAAGTAGAAACAACACAGAATGTACAGGCGCACTCTCATAAAGCCGAGCTTCGTGATCGAGGAGGTGTGTTCGAGAACACGGACAAGGATTAAGTAACAGGACCATGTGTCTAGTTTCTAGTTATCAGGGGAGTTAAACCTCCTTTTTTAGAGCCTGTCCTGATTTCCGTGCCTTAAACTTCTTTGTTCTTTCTAGTTTTTAATACCAGGTGGATCTTTCAAAAGCATCCTTTTAACCATTTTGGCAGTCAATCTATTTCCTCAAGTATAAACAAGTTTTTGGAAACAAAAAAGGGAAAACTGCTTCCTCAAATCATCAGAAAGGTTTTTAGGAATGCACAAAAAGCTAGATATCGGTTGTGTCCGTTATTTGTTTAATTGACTGGTAATTAGAAATAAATTGTCTGTTTCGGCTCTAATAAATAAATACCATTTTCATTGAAATGATTCAAACGATTGTATCACATTTTGTACTACCACACATATTACTGCCCACACAGATTCACCTCCTGATTTATCATACAACCCTATTACACCAATACAGTCTGTGACTGGTCTGTCCAATTTTACGTGTGGAACTGCACCGACTACTTTAGTCCCAAAAAAAGAGAGAAAAAAGGACCTAAATCATAAAATACTTGCTTCCAGAACCAGAAGATGTAGTTTAGATGTTGGATGTCGATCACACAGCTATGATAATTGTAGTTTTCTGCAGTTGGCTGAAGTTTCTCACCAGCATATCGTCCTGTGTGTTAATCCCCAGCCAGTTAGTTGCAGCAAGTTCAGACAGAAAGAACAACAGTTTGAAATCCTATGTGGCCTCGGTGTTTGAAGGAGAAAGGGACGTTATTAGATTTGGGTGAGACTAAAACAGGCGATGTCCAAACAATTCCACGGGTGAAGTGGTCTGGGGCCACTGCGCCACAAGCTCTGTGCTTGAGTCCACAGAGTGTAATTCACACCAACCTGTTTTTTTTTATCTTCTCACTTTTGAGCTCAGGCCACACCAGATCCTTCATGTAATGCAATAAATACCAACCACAGCCTCATGTGAAGCAGATATGTGTAAACTCAGAAGCAAAGACACAGTCCTCCTTATTAATCTTTTATGTCGTAGTACAGGTATATTATGTCCTGTTTTTGTTTTTAGTATTTAAGAAACGCCTGTTGTAATATGTACATAAAGTGTCATCGGGCAGAAAAAAAGTGTACAAATATTGTTAACATTAATTCGTGCGCATCACCTGTGAACCTTCAATCTACATTACTAATTACAAACAATGGCTATTTATAAAAATGTACCAATTTATGAAAGTCAATCAGGCTGACTAATTGTATTTGAGTTATATAAATTCAGCCACACACACAGATAATTGTAAATAATCTACTTACAGATTCTGTGTCGCTCTCTCTTTCTTCCCCGTCTCTCACACATACAAACAGCTGAATGTGGAGCAGGCATCATCACTATTGCCCTAAATGTGTCAAAAAACATCTTAATGTCTCCCCAAATCTCAGCTGGTACCATTTAATGAATTCATGAATGTAATTATAATGTCAACGAAGCCTAAACCAATGGGAGTAGTACTCATTCATAGAATGTTTCTCATGATTAAAGAAATTATTAATTTATGAATTAAATCTATGTAAGAATTACTTTGAGAACATCTGAGGCCATTTAACATTACTGAGATTTGCACATTTTTAAATGTCTAATAACAGAAATGTTCAGCACACACTGTCATAAGGTAAAATGTATGAAACCTCTCTTCCTTGCGGTGCTAATCAGCCCTGCCTCGTACTGTTAGAACAACAATTACTTAGGTCCCTCGAGCTTCACTGTAGAGCTTTGATCATTCTAGTTGTTTGACCAAACCGAGCAAAGTACAGTTTACTCACAGTCAATTTTAACAAATGTCTGAAAATGTTCTCCATTTTTTATGATTTCTATTTTTCAGATTTTTGGGGATTTTTTTATTTGATTCCCAGTTTATAGTCTTATGTAGCAATCATATGTGCTATTCTAATGTGGACTATTTAAAGAACTTTGAACTAAAAATTGGACTCTGCATATTCTAAAAATCATCTCTGAATGCTTTTTTTTTCCAGGCCTACACATGGCTGCAGCAAGAGATGGGCCCTGAAACCGACCCAGTTGTTATTGTCCGTTTTATTGGCTCCAGCTTGCTCTCCACAGACCTGCGCACTCTCCTCCAGAGCATTTGTGAACAGATTGCAATAAACTACCGCTGCCTGATTCACTTTTTGCCTAACAAGATCCAGGAGATGAAGGAGCTTCTGATCAACCTTCTAGGGGAATCTTCATTCCACCGGCCTTTGGTCATTGTCCTGGATGCCCTGGAGCAGCTCACCGATGCGGACGAAGTTCGCAAGCTGTGGTGGCTCCCCATACATCTGCCTCGGACAGTCCGCATTGTAGTCTCAACGTTGCCCAATAAACACGGCATCCTGCAGAAACTTCGACAGCTCATCCATGATGAGGGGTATTATGTGGAATTAATCCAGAGGGACCGCAAGGTCTGCAGCCAAACATTAAAACAGCAGTTGCTTGGGGTGAAGAGAAAGGTCACCTCAGGCCAACAGATCTATGTCAATGAGGCACTTGCCAAGTGTACATTGCCAATGTTTGTCAACCTCATCTACAGAGAAGTAGTTCATTGGAGGTCTCACAAAGATGTGGACGACAGGTCCCTGTGCTCCACAGTGCACGAAAGCATAGAACAGCTCTTTTACTCAGTGGAGAACAAGTTGGGACAACGATTTGTCTTCCGAGCATTAGGGTACATCACCATGGCCAAGGCTGGGCTAACTGAGGTCGAGCTGGAAGACATTCTGTCCCTTGATAATATAGTTCTTGGTGATGTCATTGTGGCAACTTACCTCAAAAACCCCTTGAGGATCTCTTATGATTTGGTTGCAAGGCTTAAAGAGGAGCTGGATGGTTATCTGGTGGAACGTCAGGTACGTAACGTCACCTTGATGGTTTGGGCCAACAGACACCTGCATCTCATTGCCCAGAAGTTGTATCTCAGCAACGAGGAGGACGTCCATCAAATGCACAGCCTCCTAGCTGAGTACTTCCTGGGGGCATGGTCAGGAGGCAGGAAGAAGATCTTCACTTACGATAACAACCATTTCACTTCCCTGAATATATCTCATCACAAAAACCCCCACCAGTCCCATGAGAAAACGTCCTCTGACAAGTACTCCTATGACAGACAGACTCCAGAGCAGCCTTGGGTGTTCCAGTGCAATCTTTTGGAGCCGGACATTTTCTTCGTCAACCATAGGAAGATGACAGAGCTGGTGTACCACCTTACCAGGAGTGGGCGCACTGATGACCTCATGTTTGGTGTTATCATGAACTTCAGCTGGCTGTACACAATGATCAAGATTGGCCAGTTTGAAAAGGCTGTAACAGACATTGACCTAGCTTACAGCTACACCCAAGAGAAAGAACTGAAGTTCCTGGCCACCACTCTCCGTAGCATCAAAGTAAAAGTGCTGAAAAACCCAGCGTCACTGTCTGCAGAACTGCAGCAAAGGCTTCTGCCGGTTGTCACCTCCCTCCCCAAGCTCAGACACCTCCTTCTGGAGTGTGACAAAGATGGCCCGAAGTACTGCTCCATTGTGCCTCTCCACTCCTCTATGGATGTCACCTACAGTCCAGAGAGGCTTCCTCTGTGCTCTAGCTACATGCAGATTGTGGAGATCGTGCCCACTCTAGCCCCAAACATAGTCCTTGTAGCCCTCGAAGATGGGTCTGTCAGCACCTGGGATGTCGAGAGTAGACAACTTCAAAGACAGATCGACACAGCCAAATCCGTTGTGCTTGGAATCAGGCTAACCACCGATGAAAAGTATCTGGTCGTGGCCACAACCAAAAACACGTTGCTCATCTATGATAATCACAAGTCCTGCCTTTTATCTGAGGTTGAAATCAAGGGGTCCAAGCAAGGTGGTGTCACTGGTGGAGTGGCCTTTATCAATGGTTTTACTTTGTCCACCCACCATGCTTTGGCTTGGCTTGAGGCTAGTAAAGAAGTCAACGTTATTGACCTACTCTACGGTTGGCCTCTCTACCAGTTTCATTGCTGGTATGAGGTGACTTGTGTCCAGTGCTCTCCAGATGGAATGTACGCCTTCTGTGGCCAGTACCTCAACACTGCATCCATCTTTCATCTGGGAAATGGGGACAAGTTGGCCACTGTGACCTCTGAGTTTTCTGGGGGATTCGTAAAGTCCATTCTAATTCTGGACACCCTTAGCCAAATGGTGATGGTTGACAATGAAGGCAGTTTGTCAGTATGGAACACCAAAGAGATCACAAACCCACGTCTGATGGAGGATTACGATTGTAGAGGGGATGACAGTGAAGTGGTGGGCATAGAGTTATCTGAAGACCAGCGCTCCATTCTCATTTGCAAGGCCAGAAGTATCGAGGTTCTGGACACAAAAGTATGGAAAATGGTAGAGAAGTTCAAAGCCAAACGCACTGAACGCTTTGTGGCTGCTGTTCTCTCCAAGAATGGACAAAGCATTGTGGCCTCCATGGAGAACACCTCCTCCATCTTTGTCTGGAGGAGGGACAGTGGACAGTGCATGGCTAGCCTGATTGAGATCTCAGGGGCTATCGTCAAACTCATTAAATCAACCCACCACAACCTGCTCCTTTCTGTTGCCAGCAGTGGCGTGCTGTCTGTTTGGGACATTGATATCATCACCGCCATGTCTAATATTGACAAAACAGGCAAGAAGATCCAGACCTTGCAGCTGTCCGGCAGAGAGGATTATGTGTTTACCATGGACGGTTCGGAAGCTGTCCACAAGTGGAACTTTGGCACTGGCTTTATTGAAACAGTCTTTAAGCACGAGGGCATAGTGGAGAACTGTGTCCTAACCTCCTCAGGGGATCTCATGGTGACATCAGATGACAAGTCCAGCCAGTACATCTGGCAAACCACCACTGGAGAAAACATCTTTCGCATCAATGGACAGAAAATATCACAGCTGCTAATCACCCACAATGACCAATTTGTGGTGTCTCTCTGCGAGCAGAACGCCTCCAGAGTCTGGAGGCTGGGGACTGGGCACAAAGTGTGCAACATTTTGGTCACCCTCCAGAATGCACTGATCACCACAGCAAATACGTTCCTTGTGGGAAGCTCCAAAAACAAGCTCCTCGCTGTCAGCCTGTGGTCAGGCAGCGTATCCAAGAAGTTTGTCTGTGACGATGGCATTACTATTGTCAACTTCAAGCTCATTCCTGACTGCCCTGACTGTGTGGTGTTCATCACATCCACAGAGACCGTCTTCATCTGGAATGTGGCAGATGAGTCAGTTTGCAGGCGAGTCCAGCTGCCAACCAATTTCCTCAAAAATCTCGAGGACTTCCAGATCTCGCCCAATGGGAAAGTAGGAATTGTGTCCAAAGGTGATGAGAATATTAATGTCCTGGATCTTCACAGCGGGAAGCTGAGGCTTGTCCATGCTGCTGGTATAATTTGGCGTCAGAAATTATCGAGAGATGGACGTTATCTAGTGTATGTCTGTTTCCGGAGCTGCGATGAAGACGATGAGGCCGGTGTTGTGTCCAATCTGATCGTGATGCGCCTTGCTGATGGCAAGAGCATCGGCACATGCTCCCTGTACAAGACGCCCACTTTCCTGTCTCTCTCTCAGCGAGCACTAAACATCATCATTGGCTTCGAGGACGGCAGCATCGGCACATACACAGTAGTGGATCGTGTGGATGCTGCCCTCAAGATAAAGATAGCCACCTCCAACAGCCGACAGATTGTCAACAATGCCTCGCAAAAGGTGCGGCCCAAATGTGGCAACCATTCCTTTAAGACCGTTGCCGACTGCACTTGGAGGGAGTCAACCGAGGTCTTCTCCAGGGACAGCCCTATCAACGTGTCTGACTCTGGTGAGGGCGAGTCGACCACGCCTACAAAAAAGACTGAATTGCTGCAGTGATAGGTGGAGATCAGAGTAGCAGGTGGAGTTAGGAGAGGCGGGTGGAGAGAGGTGACAAAGTTTCGAATCTCTGGGGTTGCAGTTGATTCTTGTTTACAGCCACGTGATTCAGCTGCAGATGTCAGCCCTCTGGGTAGTTAATGGGCCGACCGTTTAAACGCTGCACTCAAATTATGTATTACTTACTTCCAACTTATGATACGGATTCTCTTTGTTTTACACACGAAGACTGTTAGAAAAACACTGTTTTTGAAAAGAAGAGAAATGTAAATTCTGTGAGTATTAGTTTGCCATTATGTGTCCTTTTGCATTTGAAGAACAAAGTTATTATTCAAATGTCTTGGTCAAACATTTTCAAAGCCATTCCAGTGATCTTAGCCACTTTCATTGTACACTATCTTTTATTTACATTGTGCACATTAAGCCATAATGTCGAAGAGTAGATTTATGTTTGTATCAACATCAGTCGGTACTGTAGAAAAAAAGGAAGAACTATGAACATATGTACATATCCCTTTATGGCTGCTGCAATTTGTGCAACTCCTTAAAAATGTTATGTTGTGCTTAATGCAATCAAAGTGAGTGCCTGGAATTTAAATGTTCTTTATGTGCAGATTACAAGATTTACGAAAATGCAGGGAATTTGTAAACACAGTACACACACACAGTTACACAATACTTGCATTGATGTTAAATCTAAACGATCAGTGTACCGAAATCCAGTCAACAACACGAGAGATCGATGGCATTGCTTTTCGCAGTGACAGTTGTAGAAATTTCTTGGAGCAGTTCACGGAGATTTGGTGTGAATTTACCTGCAGTTCCATCCGTCTGTGTGCTGTTTGTTTTAAGGGGAAACACCACTATTGAGCATACAGTGTAGCATAGCACCATACACTTTCACGCCTTAACCAGTGTAATTGCTTTAGGTTTCGTGGAGTTTGTTCAAATGTGTCAGTAGAATAAAGGTTAATAAAGTGATTAGCCCAATGTTTCACTGAAACAACTTGCTCATGTGAATATATTTAGAGGTTTAGAGAGTAGATGGAAGCACTTTACCAGTGGTTTGTGAGAAATTATTATATTTATTTATATGAAACATTGTGTAAATTGTTTAACGTGATCTAGAGTTGTCTTAAAATAGGTACTGGATATGCCTTCAAAAATACACAAGGCCACCCTGGTACTTATTGGTCTACAGTTAACTCACTTGAAATGCTACAGTCTCTTTCTATAGATATATATATATATTTGCCTGGTATCAATACAAAATTAAAGATGCTGTCATCTTAACACAGCAAAGACAGGACCTTTGGAAATATATGGGATCAAATAAAGGCCAATAAGGTTTTGTGCTTGTGAAATGATGTTTAGAAATAATTTCAAGATCTTCGGTTGTGTATCAGCTTTTGTAAACCTGTGAGAGAAAATAAACTTTGCATGGAAAATTCAATCTTGTGAATGTGTAGGGGAAAAAAAGTAGTGAGAGAAATAATTTGAGACTGTCAAAGTAAAATAAATAGATATAGTATAGTATAGAATTAATATAATGAATAGAAGCAAAAATAATATTCCGTCAATTGCGAGGTTACCCAGAAAAAAGGGGTTGAAAGTGTTCAAAGCAGAAAAATGTTCGATGAATCCACATTTAAGCCAAAATCACGACCAAAACACTTTTTTTCTTTTTTTACGTTTACTTGTACTTTCTGCTTCACATCTGTACCCAGATCACACAAGAGCTGTTCAACGTGAGTCTTTTGAGTTACCTCACTGTTGATATTATTTTTGCACAAATTTGATTGAGACATTATTATTATTTAGACAAAATAAAAATGGTTTTCCTTACATATTCACAGTGGTTACACGGGTGATATCTCTCAATCTTTTTGACCCTTATGGGAGCCCATAGAAATGTGACTGTGGTAAACATCATGACAGGCTGAAATAGAAGCTGTTTAGATCTGGTGTGCTGACAATCTGCTGACAAAGAGTTCCTCTATGAAGTTGTGTACCTTGCAGGTACCGTGATTGCTTTTTTAAGCATGTCTGTAATAACCCAAAACGCTCTGATGAGACCAATCATCGGCCAGGCATGATTGAAAACCACACACTTACACTTTGACGTATACTTTTCAAGGGCTATTCCATCTTGTTGTATGTTTACTAGTTTTGAACTGTTGAGATAATGGCCCTTGGATAATTTCAATACCGGGTAGCAGCATCAAGCTTTAAACGTTTTATTTCCCTACAACTTAATTTTTTAAATTGGAAAAAAAAAAGATATTAGTAATTGCCAAAGTCCCGATTATAGTTTGTGTTTCTTTTGACTGTCTCATTTGTTTTCTGAGGCTTGTACTGTAATGAAAGTGTTAACAAATTGTTTCAGTGTTCTACTGTGATTATGTTTATGATAGAGACAATGTGCTATCTTTGCTAAAAAAAAAGTTTCAAAAATATATTGGAATGCCAGTTTCAGAGTATATTTGAATGTGTCCATATGGAAGCCAGTTAACGGTATTATTGTATGTTAAGTAACTTGAATGACTTTTAATAACTTACATGTTTGCAACTCATAGTTGACACACTGGTATAATGAATGTTTCTATTGTATTCTTTGTATTGTCAGGACTGACTTACTTGTTTAGAGATTTATATTTTCATAAATGTTGTACTTACATTTTGTTACAGAGTTGTTTAACTGGAATTCAAACAGAAAAGAAACTTGTGTCTGAAGCAATATGAAACTAGTGTGTATGCATCGTTTGTATGAAGCATTTTAACGTAATAAAATGGTTCACTTTTTGCCTCCACTCCACCGCCTCAGGCTTTTTCACTGTGACAAAGGGACCGCGACAAGATCGTGTGCGTCTGCTTTTTGACACAAAAGCATTTCATTCACCGCCCAAAGAAGACAATGACTGATGAGAACAATCTCTCCTCTAATTGGCTACAATTAGCCCAGTCCTGACGTACAGGTAGCTGTAAGTTAAGTCGCAGAGCATGCTGAGCACACACACACACACACACACACACACAACAGAGCTGGAAAATGATTCGATAGGCCTGTAATTGCTCTTCTGCGCTTGATGCCGCATGCCAGACAAGCGTGGTGAATATTTCTCCAACACTGGCTGACATTGTCATTATAATTAGGCGATGCACGTGCACAGTGCACCTGTACTGTGCCCTGCGCCAATCACACACACACACACACACGCACGCAAACTTGCAAGGCAAACACATCCAGGATCAAGCTGAGACTGCATGGCCAATAAAACCCTGTTGTTTTGGGCTCCCATTTTAATTTCCCAGTGGTGTCACTCGAAGCCAATCTGTGTGTGTGTGTGTGTGTGCGCGCGAGTGTGTCCGTGTGTGTCCTGTCACCACGGCAACATCAGGTCCGTATAGCGGTGACGGGGGCTCGGTCACGCCTCTCATTGTAATGATGGTGAGCTCATGTCTGTTGGCTATTGGGGCTGCTTCCAGTCCTTATGACAACAAGGGCTCGACTATCGCTAGCACATTCCACCTGCAGCGCCACACAGGCATATAATTACACCACTTGTTTGTTGAACAGGAGGTCTCCACAGGTCATCGTGTGTGGATGCATGTGTGTGTGTGTGTTGGTCCTACAGTTGGTACAGTTTGACATTGCCTCTTATTTACTGAGCCCTATAATAGCCTCTTCATTGTTTGCTGCGTTTACTCTTCATAAGCCAGGGCCCTCCTTTTGTCATCCTTGCATTATTTCTACTGTAACGTGTATTTTCAGCAATGGGGAAGCCTACGAGTCACCCTTAGTTCTCCCCCTCCCCCTCCCACTCTCTGGCAGGCCAGATAAACCAGACACGACGTCACACTTTTACCTTACGGGCAGCTGGAATTTAAGTAGAAGCAAAGAATCTGCGCTATAAAGCTCCAAACATTACCCCAAATCCTCTGGTTGTTGGAGTACGAGCGCGGTTTTGACAAACTGGAAGCCTTTTCCTAAATACGGGATGTTTGCACAGGGGGAAATCACACCAATTTTAGGCTGCTCAAAGACAAAGCTTACATTTGAAAAAGTACCATTCCCTCACATGTGAGGTGAGTTACAACAAATCCAGTCCCTGAGAAGCAATCGTGGCTCATTTCATCCTTTTTATCTTGTATTCTTCCCCCACATTTCCCCCCCATTGCCTCAACACTAGACCCCCAGTTTGGAGAGATAACTACCAACAAGCCCTGACCTAGTTCTTCTGAATCACGCTGGGAGGAGAGACGCCGATACGTGAAGGCTTCTTTGCTCTGTATTTTGACTTCAGGTGAACAGCGGGAGCTGTTTGTCGGAGATAGACGAGATCACAGCGTCCAATTTGTTGTTTTTCTCATGTGAACGCTCAGGACAGAGGAGGAAATGAAACATGGTGAAGGCAACAGACAATGGAAGTTAAAAGCTCTTGCACAAATGTTTAATCCAATGTGATGTTCTTTACTGATCAGTAAATCAATACAATGAAGTGCTTTTCTTTCTCTTTAGATTTTAGACAAAGAGTATTTTAAAGGCAGTCGAGGAATGACTCAGTACTACATACCAAAGTCACCGCTGAAGCCCAACAATAAGGATATTCAGCAATGTTTGACAACGAATCGACGTTATCGCCTTTTGGTATGAAGGATCATTAAAATGACAAAGATGGCGAGCATAAAGTCTGAGGTCATGTATACCCGAGATAAATATTCAAATGACTTCTTGTTATTTGAGTTGGAGAAAAGGTCAACCTTTCTCTGGATAATCTTTTTTTGTTGTCATTGTAAAGATTTGTTTTGCAACCTCAAGGTATATTCTCAAGAACTATCTAACCGCACAGTCTATTCAGGAGCTGTTTAGTTGCGATCGTCAGCAGATGGAGGTAAACTTTTAAGCCAACATAGACGAGAACCTCCTTAGAGTTCCCAAAAAAAAAGGACATTTCACGATCTAGAATTCCATGACCATGTGAATATGCTTCTTCGCTTTCTTGTCAGGAGTTCGATTGATGCCACTCTCATGTACGGAAAGTTTGATGCTGCAGGCAGGAGGCGATTAGCATATAGCTTAGCATAAATACTGGAAGCAGGGAGAAACAACTGGCCTGGCACATTCCAAAGTAGGGCTGTCATGATATCAGATTTTCACTGCAAGATTGTTTACGGCCAAAAGTATTCATGGAAACAACCTTATCACGATATCTTCGTGAATGATATTCACGCTAGAAGTCAAATTCATCTTTTACTTTGTTTATTGTGCGGTTTCTCTTTTTTGGAGGGAAATTAATTACCTATCAGTGACACCCCAAGCCCAAATGGGTTTTAAAAGCTTATTAACATAATAATTAATATCTCTTTGTTTGATCTGTAAAAAAAAAACTGAAGTGTAAAAGCAGCAAGATGTGGTTTTACGGGAGGTTGTGTGTTTTCATGCTAAGCTAACAGTCTCCTGGCTGTTCAAATCCTACAGACAGATGAGAGAGGTATCTTCTTATCTCCCTCTGCAGCAAAGCGAGTGAGTGTATTTCATAAAATGTTAAACTGTTCAATTAGTCCGTATGATATTTTGGCAACTCGCTTTCCTTTGTGTTTCATTCGTTCACAAGAGGGTTGATGCAAAAAGAAAAATGTAAAAAAAGGAGGAAGCAGCGGAGTAAAAGCAGTATTCATGCGGCACCACTGGCCGTATCTCTGAAGATGTCTAGAAGAGCCTCTGGCGTGTCACACTGTTGTCATGTTTTGTGTCTCCGCCAGAATGTTAGCCGCCATCCTGTCAACCGAGCAGGAAGACATCTCCTGAGTTATTCAATGATATTCAGAGTATTTTCTTTTTTCCAAAAGCCGGTCTCTGAAAAACGTTTCATACTGTTGTCAGGGAAAAGTGTTTATACAGGAAAAACAAGGTGACACACACACACACATGCTCACATTCACACCTATTGCAGTAAGAGAAGGTATTGAGATTAGTTTGCAGCTAAAGGAGAATTCCACTCATAATTTCAAATGTAACGCACAACCCAAAGCAAGATGGCGCCAAAAACTATAATCCTCTTGAACCCATACACTGCATCTATGTTATCATTAACATCTTCATGAGGCAGTGCCAAATAAAAACGTGATGCCCTGTGCATCTGTAAACACTCAAACCGGTTCTTCAGTTTTGTGTCACCCTCAGGGAAGTAATATGAAGTCATAAAAAACAGCAAAATAATGCATTGTTCAGGAACACTTTCAATGCATAATTCAGCTTTAAAGTTGAGTTCCATTAAAAATTCTCTAAAATAATTCATACAGTGGAGTTAGTGTACCTTTCTTTCTTTTTCTTCCTT